>VWZO01002999.1:0-12032 GCA_013396975.1 Bucco capensis | reverse complement strand
CCTTGGCCCAGCCATCCAGCCTCTCTCATACTGTGGGCCCGAGAGGTGAACACAGTACTCCAGGTAAGGTCTGACCAGAGCAGATTAGAGGGGCAGAACGCTCTCCCTCTCCTTTTCCCCCACACTGCAGTTTCTGTAAGGTCTCTGCATAGCAATTCTCAACTTCCTCCAACTCCTGAAGGATAATTTCTGCAGCCCTGTGGCCACATGCAGCCCAAAAGCCTCCCTGTTTGTAAGCAGCAGGTCAAACAGCACTAAACTGCTCCATTTGCCTTTGTGTTCAGAAATTGTCACCAACACAGTCTAGAAACTTCAACTCCATGCACAATGACACCTTAAGCTCCCAGCAGACTGGTGGCAGATGTCTGAAATCCATCAGGAGGATCAGTGCCAGGCATTGGGAGATTGATTGGATTTCTTATAGCCTTATCCTCCTAGTCTGATGGTCTGTAACTGACCCCTACCACAGATCAGCAGTATCACTTTCCCTTCTCATCTTGCCCCAGAGACTGGGCTCGTTTGTTGCTCAGTGTAGACACATTTAGGAACATTCTTCTTCCTGAGAGGAAAGATCATCAAGGCCCTTGTAGTCTTTTACCATACAGAGCTTCTCCACATGCACTGCTTTCTCATTTAACCCTCAGGTTTTTAAGTTCTTGATGTTAGCTTAGCAATCCTGTCCACAAATGTGTCCCAGCTTTCTTGTCAGGTTCCTTCTATCACTTTTTACTTGTTCTTCTCAAAACAAGATGCCATAATCAAAGGTCAAAGCCTCACTAAGTGCATTAATTATGCATGTTGGATGTGTCACTCTGGGCCAGCTTTGCTCTCAGTGTCTTACTGTGACCTCTGATTTCCTCAGGCCAGTGTCACTCGTGCTCACACACACAGGCAGCAAAGGGCAGTAACTGGAAGGCTAGATGGACCTCAGCAATCTCTGCAACATCACAGATCCAGGCTAGAAGCAAGCCAAAACATCTGGCCAGCAGCAGGATGCCTCTGTCCCGGACAGGGTAGAATCACCGCTGCTGGTCCCAGTTCCATCAGCCAAGGTGTCACAAGATACCTTCTTCCAACAACAGGACTCAGCCATCCTCCTCTGCTGCCAGGCTCCTGAACCAGTCTGCTAGATGAAAAATTGCAGAGGCAGGGAGCCATTCTCCTGCTGCTAGAAGTGATCAGCTTCCAGCTTCTGTCCTCCTGGAGAGATGGAGGAAAACTCCTAACCTTCAACAGGTAGGAAAACAGCAGCCACAGAAAGTCTGCTCTCCATTTGTAAAAGAGAACAGTTTCTGCACTCTGGTAAAACTGGCATACTGATCAGATAAAGTTTCCCTAAGGATGGAGAGGTGCTTCAGGCAAGATCCTTCTCTCTCCAGTCTGGGGAAAAGGTTGTGCCAGGTTGATTGGAGCATGATTGTACAGTGCTCCTAGGAATAAAACCAAGCTACTCCAGAGGCTGTGTATCCCTCTGGAAGCTCTCAGGCATGGCTCACTCATTCTAGTCCCTCATTTACAGGCAGTCCTAGAGTTCCCACATTAGAACACCTTGGCACTGCATGACCAGGTAGGAAAAGAGTTTATTCAGAGGTGACAGAGGGATGGACTCTTCCCTTCAATTCATTTGCAAAAGGATCTTTCTTGTGCCATAGCCCCAGAGTGTTTCCCACGCAGCAGCTCCTCTCAGCAGCAGCTACAACTCAACAACACTTCGACTAAGTAAGCAGCCTCAACTAGGTATCAGATTTTTCCTGTTCATAGCTAAAACGCCTGGAAGTCAATTTATTTATTGATTATCTCCAGAAGCAGTCTGCCACAAAGGACATAAAGTAGAGATAATTTTTATTCTCCTCCTACTCTTCCCTTCCCAGCAGGCTGTAAACTCTCTGAGTGAGGGTCACAGTTTATTTTCTCTTCTCTCCTCATGCTACTGACCAAACCACAATTCTTTGTTAGCCTGAGAACAGAACAGAAGATAAAACAAAAAGGAAGATAATCTGCTGTAATTCACTGTCTGCGTGCCTAGTTTTTTTTTGGTTTTGTTTATTGCTGACCCCGAACACAGCCAGTCTAGTGAGGGCTGTGGGGGAGAGAAGGCATTCTGAGAAGCCTTCTCAAAAAGATTGTTCTTTTGACCCTAACTTCTGGTCAAACCAGGACATCTGCCTATCTATAGAAAACCTATGGAGAAAGGAACAAGCCCTTCCTTGGAACCTTCAGAAGTGTGAAATGATGAAGCAATGACAAAGCAGATAGCCTCAGCACTGACACCAGACTGAACTTCCATGATGTGAACAACTAGCTTTGAGCCTTATGATATAAAACACAGGAACAATTGACAGGCCAAGGAGCATCTCCCTGCCCAATAGTTCTGTTGAGAATCAGTCCTCTTCCAGAGTGAGAGGGTGTCTGGGGTAGACAGACTGGAAGATCAGAGACTGAGAGGTTACAGAATCATTAAGGTTGGCAGAGAGCTCTAAGCTCCTCAAGTGCAAGCATCCCTAGCACTGCCATACCACTAACCCATGGCCCTAAGGAGAGCAGCTCAATGGTTCTGAAAGCCCTGCAGGGATGGGGACTCCAGCACCTCCCTGGGCAGCCTGGGACAACACTTAACAGGGTTCAGGGAAGAAATTCCTCCTTATATCCAATCTAAACCTCCCCTGCTGCAACTTGAGGCCATTTCCTCACACTGCTTACCCAGGAGAAGAGCCCTACCCCCAGCTTACTGCAGCCTCCTGTCAGGGAGCTGTAGAGAGAGCTAAGGTCTCCCCTGAGCCTCCTCTCCCTCAGCCTCAGCAAAGGAGACAGCTGAAAAGGTGACCTGAGAGTTCTTTCAGTTTTAGGACAGCCACAAACCCTCTCTCCTAGAGGATAAAGAATAAACACAGAAATGATAGCATGTTCAGAGAGAGCTGCAGGTCCCTCAGCTATTTTGTATATACAATCATTCTTGCAATTGCAAAGAAACTTCCTCTCAAAAAGGAAGAGCTAAGAGAGTTCTCCCTTTAAAAAGTCAAAAATGGAGGGGGGGGAAGCAGCCAAGTTTCAGAAGACATTCAGTGAGTGAGAGAGATACAGGAACAAACTGAAGTAATAAAATTGATCCTTGGGGTAGAAGTGACTGCAGCAAAACTGCTTTACTTTGCCTTAATAAAGAGAACACTACCATGTCTGAAGCAGAACAGGTGACAAATTCATGCTAAGGCTCATTAACTTCTTCAGCTTGCTCACAAGCATTGACTCAAATGCACACATCAGCTCTGCTAATCTGGCACATTCACAACCATCATCAGGCTGGAAATGTGACTGGAAATGGGACTTTTGTATTCACCTGGAGAGAAAGAATCTCTCCTCAAAACAACAGCAATAAAATAAAACAAAAACAAACCTTTTAGCCCTGGGGAGTAAAGATTTCTTTTCATTGCTTAATAATAAAGCAGAAGAACTTTCTCCTTAGCCAGTGAAATGAAACATGATGAGTCAAATGTGCTGGTGATGCTAACAGAAATGCAAGTGAAATGCTAGATAGATCTGGCTTGGAGTGTTGAGGCAGCTTAATTTCCTTGGATGTGGAACCCCAGAGGATGTTAAAACAGCATCAATTATTTCATGAGGAATATTTTAGGGGCAGAAACACAAGGAAAGGTAAAAAAAAGAGAAGCTTAAAGGGATCTGCTTTAACAAAGCCAAAACCAACCTCCTGATGTTTTGATGTTCTGACCCCCATTCTGCTCTTTTCCTGCACTCTCTGAATGCCAAAGGTAGTCTCAGAAAACAAAACAGCTTGAAAGAAAGATCTGCAGCCAAAACCCTAACACTGATGACTTCAATCCCCAGGGGAGGCACAAGAGCCAGCAGGGGTGATGGGTAATTGTCAGTCAAGCCTAGCTTACCTCTTGTGGCAAGAGAGCTGATACACAGGGGAATAGCCCTAGGAGGATGCTAACTTGGAAAACCCAAGGAAATCCACTAGGCCATGAGGGCTGGTAGTCTCTCAGGCTCCTAGAGATCATACATATCCAACTCCTTCACACAAACACAAGAACAGAAGAGCTCTATGACAGAAAAGGTTTTGTCCTGAAAGTGATTAGAAGGGGAAAACTATCCCCTCTGGGTTTTCTCTCAACACACTCAAGTAAACCTTTGAATATTTTCATGATTTTCAGATGTCCCACTCAGGTTTTGCTTGTAAATGTAGATGTCCAAGCCAATTTCTCTCAGTGTAAAAAAAGGTTCTGCAATACCTCAAGCACTGGAAAATGCATCATTGTTGTCAAAACAGCATTTCACTCTGGTATGTTCTTAGTATTCCTTCAGCTACCAACACAAAAATACTTCCAAGTACTTCTCTCCATTATGGAAATTGCAGGGCTTTTAAAGGTTGTTCAGTCTCAGACATTTAAACATGCTTCTCTGAGCATACTTTAATATTCTTTCCATCATGCATCTATCATTAGAGTAAATGAGAACAAATCAACAGCCTCTGGGGCAATCAGAAAGGGTTTTTTCCTAAAGTAAACTCTGCTATTATAGAAAAACAACACTTGCTTACAGGAGCTAAACCTCCCTCCCCCCACTGAAACACCAGCAGTGTGCAGTAACAACAGTGAATCCCTTTGGGCTTCCAACACCTCCTTTTTCATCAGCACTCACATTATTAAGCTGAAGCTCCAGACTGGCCTGGCATATCCTGCTCAGCTGTGAGCTTCTCCCAGCCTCATGACACATGTCATCTTAGGAGGAAGAGTTGAGATTGCAGCACTAATTCTCCACAGCACTGAAACTTTTGTCTTGAGTAAGACCTCTTCAGACCTCTCAAACAGCATCTTGGGCTGGATCAGAACTAGTGTGAGCAGGAGGAGCAGAGAAGTGCTCATCCTGCTGTGCTCAGCACTGGGGAGGCCACCCCTAGAGTGCTGGGCTCAGCTTTGGGCCCCTCAGGCCAAGCAGAAGCCAGAGGCATTGCAGTGTGTGCAGAGAAGGGCAAGGAGCCTAGNGGTCTCTGCCAACCTTAATGATTCTGTAAAAGACAAACAAAGCAGCTCAGAAAACCCCCCACATTTTCAACAGACAGCTGTTGAAATAAGTTCATATAAACTCCTTTCTGCATGCAATCCAGGGTGACATCTCCTGAAAAAGAGACAAAATCTAAAATCCTGTGAGAGATGGCAATTCATTTGTCCACTGAAATATTTGGTTTGAATCACTCTGCTCTCAAGAATAGAAGAAAAGGGAAAACCAAGCTGCTAAAAGCAGTTTGTGTGTGTGTGTGTGTGTGTGAAGAGGAAGGCATGGGAGAAGATACATTCTTATATTTACAGGTACTAGAAACCAAGAGAGCTGTGTGAACAAGCCTGAAGTGTAAACATTGGAATGTTTCTGTTCTCCAAGGCCTGAAGGCCTTTTCAGCTTGCCAGACATACAATTGGAAAGCCCAGACCTGCTCTGTAAAGAAGCATATTGTTATTGCAGGACCTTTATTGACTCACATCATACAAAGACATGGTCAACAGCTGAATACTAACTATAGCTCTAGAGCCTCCCACAGTCCCACAAGGTGATTGATTTTCTTCTCCTGACAGTCCCACACTGCTGCAGTCCTCTCTGCTTCCCTTCTACTCTCCAGGCTCTGCAAAACAGCCTCTTCCCTACAGTAATAAACCTTGCTTGTTAAAACAAAGGAGTTTCTGGAGGCCATGCAAAAGCACATTTTCACCTTAGATAGATGTTTAAGACATCAGGAGATGTCTTACCTAACACCTGATGCTACCTCAATAGTATAGCAATGAACCTTCTCTTCTCCTGTCATATATAGCTCTCTGCCTTGCCTCAACTGAATGAATCTGAGTTTTGCTCTAGAGACTAAAAGCATCTCAGCAGTTGTTTAATTACTTCAAGAAGACTCACAGCATGTGAGGGGTTGGAAGAGACCTCTGGAGATCATTTAGTCCAACCCCCCTGCCAGAGCAGGATGACCTCAAGAAGATTATCATCTCTTCACTGACATTTTCTAGACAAATGTATCATTATTCTTTATTCCTCAGTTTGTGGTTGGTTCCCCAAAGTCAACAGTTGAAGGCTTAGCAAATAATTCTTCTTAAAAACTCTTACCCTATTCTCAGGATGACTTATTACTTGTCAGAAAAGTGAATGTAACTGGCAAGAATTCTTTCCTTATAAAAATCAGTGTGGTTCTCTCCTCCCCACACCCAAGACAAGGAGTTGAGATTAGGCAAAAAAGTCACCTTAGAAAGGTCCTTCCAAAAGAAACTAAACTGTGTGGAGTTACCACATTCCAGAGCAGGGCCATGAGGATGCTCAGAGGCTGGAGCACCTCTCCTCTGAGGACANGCCCTGACAAGTCTGGGATTCTCTAATTACCTGGTTGAGATATTGTGGTGCTGGTGAAGTGGTGCAATAACAGTGCTTGACCATACCTAAGTTAGAATTTGACTTTCAGTTTGACTTTCTGCATCAACATTATCCTCTACATTAGTGACTAATTATATAAAAAACCCAAACAACAAAAAAAAGGACAAAAATCCCAGACTAGATCACGTTTGATCTCTCTAAATCAAAGACAGTGTGACAACACACTGTGAGCAGGCTTCTCAAAAGCAAGTCAAGGAGCTCATTAAGTCCCCAGCTAACTGGGAATCACTTCTTTATCCTAAACCACAGCTGAAGGCAACACAATGTAAATAAAAACCAGGTGAAAAGTGTTAGCAGTTACAAAAATGAATCTTTTCATCACAGAGAAAGAGAGAGGTGGTGGTTGGCAACAGTTGCTGGCCTTGCTCTCAACTCTAAAGCTGAAAACAAGATCATAGTGTTCAGCATCCTAATGGGAAAGTCCTGTTAAAGTTCTCTGCCTAAGGACAAACTTAGGCACTGAGTGCATGTTAAGACAGTGACAAAAAGTTATTCTTCAAAGCAAACTGCAACAAATTCTCCTGGCTCTGTGGGCTGTGTTTGGAAGTGGCAGAGAGCTGGTCCATTCCTATCACCATGATCTTTGACAAAGTTCTCATGGTGATGGTCAGGCACAGTCTGACAATCCCTTGTGGTCTCCTGTGGCCCCTGGTGCCATAACTGTGCCCACAGCAGAGGGAGCATTAAACTCATTGCCCACGGGAAAGTGTGGGGAGTGATACCCATGTTCCTAGAATCCTTGGATGGGTAGGATGAGCTCATTAGCCTTCTGGCAGTCATCCTAGGAGAAGGACAACTCTGATTCCAAACCCAGGCAGATGGAGCTCGTTTGGCCCTGTAAGGCCTTCCAGCTAAGAGGTTAAACCTCCATCCTAAGGACTTGGCTGCCAGTGTCCAAGCTTGCTAGGCCCTGCCAGATGAACCTTAGGACTAAAGGGTGGGTCCAGCTCTGTGCATGCTGTGTCTCACCTAAAAAAAATCCATAGTGCAGGCTCGAGGGTGCTATCTGCTATCCTCTTTTTATCAGCGCTTAGAAAAGGCGCTGAGGAGGAGCATGGATGGAGCCCTCCCTGGAGCTTCATTCACGAAGCCTAGCCATACAAGGTGATGGAACAGGCACTGCTATCAAACAAAGGATACAGATCCCACCTGGAGTACTGGGTCCAGTTCTGAAGCCCCCAGGACAAGAAAGATCTGGAGGTGCTGCAAGGTGTCCAGAGCAGGGCCATAAGGATGCTCAGAGGCTGGAGCACCTCTGCTATGAGGACAGGATGAGAGAGTTGGCATTATTCAGTCTGAAGAAAAGGCTCCCAGGAGACCTTCTTGTGGCCTTCCAGGATCTGCAGGGGCTACAAGAGAGCTGGGGAAGGACTTGTTAGGCTGTCAGGCAGTGCTAGGACTAGGGGAATGGACACAAGCTTGAGGAGGGCAGATTTGGGTTGGCTGTGAGGCAGAAGTTGTTGTCCAGGAGGGTGCTGAGCCACTGTGCCAGGTTGCCCAGAGAGGTGGTGGCAGCCCCAGCCCTGGCAGTGTTGCAGGCCAGGCTGGCTGGGGCTGGGAGCAAGCTGCTCTAGTGCCAGGTGTCCCTGCCCAGGGCAGGCATAGGGCTTGCACCTAGAGCAGCTGGAAGCTCCCTGCCAACCCTGACAGTTCTCTGATTCTAACCTGGGTGGACCTGAAGGAACTTACACCCTAGCAGAACTGCATGATGAGCTGTTGCAAGATACTAAAGGTTTAAGAACTGAAGGAAATGATCCATTTAGTACAGGCTGGAGAGCAAAAGCTGCTGAAAAACATGAAGAAGTTTCTAAATGCAGAGAGAGTCACAAGGAGGAGGCTGACAGACAGTACCTCCTACTCTTACAAATAGCATCCTTGTCTGCTTAGCAGCCCTGTAGGTGCAGGATGATTTACTCATCATCCACATTGTAAGACATTTTACTGTTTCCTTTTTCTAAAGGGCTGGAAGGAATAAAAAAAAAGGGGGGGGGGAGGGGGAGGAGAAAAAGGGAGTTTTCTGCATGAATTTGAAGTGTAGAGATTTGCTGTTAAGAGCAGCTGAAAATACACAGGATTTCATCTATCTGATTGTCTGCTAGAAGCTCAGGCTAGAAGCCAACTCATTAAAACCTCTATCAAAAATACAATTTTAACATCGGTTTGGACTTTCCCTTATCTCCCTGCTCCCAGACACTATTGATTATCCTTATCTGCAAGTCTCTAGTATTCTAAACAGCAGCAATGGGAAATGAAAGTGAGTGTTTTCATACCAGGACAGATATAGGCTTCTAGAGCAGAATGAGAACTGCTGCTGCTGCCTGAAATACTTCATCTCTCCTTCCATAAACACACTGCCAATAGGAAGGAATAAGACATAGCCTCAGCTAAAGTGTTTATTAAAAACTATGATGAGAAAGAAGGGGTTTTGCCAAAGGAGAAAAGACACTAGATTCTCAGAGACTGGTTGCTGGCTGGGAAGGCTGTGGTGGTTGTCTTTTCCTTTGCAAGAGACTTCTCCTACCTTGGGGTTATGATGGGGCTTGAGTGGACCACAGGAACAAGCTATGAATTGTCTGGTTGGTAGCAACTCTGTTGGAATGCATCATGCAAGTTTTTGCTTTAGCAAAGTAATCTCATCCTTGCCTTGGAAAACTAAACTCTTCAGAAAGGCAGAAGCCTCACAAGAAGCCTTTCACTCTCCATTCTTCCCAGCTTGAAATCCATAGAAGCCTAGAATGGTTTGGGTTGGAAGGGACCTCTGGAGCTCATCTAGTCCAACCCCCCTGCAGTGGCCAGGGACATCCCCAACTAGAGCAGCTTGCCCAGAGCCCTGGCAAGCTTCACCTGCAATGCCTCCAGGGATGGGAACTCAACCACCTCCCTGGGCAACCTGGGCCAGTGTTCCACCACCCTCATGGGGAGGAACTTCTTCCTAATGTCCACTTGAAATCTACTCTTCTCCAATTTAAAACCATTGCCCCTTGTCCTTTCACTGCAGGCCTTTGCATATCTGCTCCCAAAGAAGTCATTATCTTACCCTCCAACTCTTACACAAATCCAGGGCCAACAATGTGTACTCTGGAGACTTGCCCAGCATTCTGTGCTCAAAAGCAGGCAGAGCAAGAGAAGAGTGTGCTCTTCATCTCATCGAGTCCTCTCTGCACACATCAGGATGATTAGTCAGTCTTTCCCTCTTCCTACCTACCTCAGGATTATTTCCTCTTCCATTTACAATTAAAAGGACAGAAGAGAAAATCATCCCATGCTCAAAACTCCACCATGGTAGAAGACAAATCCAAGTCACACTGTGATGGTTATGGAGCAAGAATAGACAGAAAACTCTTGCCACTTGCTAACCACTTTTGTTCCATCAACATTCCTACAATTAAGAACCAAAATAAAGCAGCCTTCAAGTCTGAGAGAAGAACCTAGTGGGCTGTATCATCAGAACCACTCCAAGACTCAGGGAACAGTTTTCTTGTTGAATTTATCAAAGCTCTAGTGTCACATTTGTTTGTGTTCCTCTAGCACAAAGCAAACTAACAGCAGACTTTGACCATTCCCAGGGACACATGAAGTCAGATTCAACAACCACCAGACACAAGAGGAGGGAGGCATCCACACAGAGTTTCTACTATAACTAACAGATTATCCACTTCAGAAAGTAAAAAAGGATTTTTCCTCATATTTTTAGGTATTGTACAAACTCTGGGCAACCTGTTCAAGTCTATCTCCATTCTTGAAAGTTATAAGACCTGACTTATAAGATCTGCTTTATCCTCACAGGTGACCCTGCCTTGCAGGAAATTGGGCTAAATAACCTCCTGAAGTCTTTCCCAAACTGAATTATCCCATGCTTCTATGTTCTGTTGTATAAAAACCCCCAAACACACAGAATTATCCATCAAGACTTCCATGTTTCTTCATCTTATTACCAACTGCATATCACAGAGGTTAGATAGATGATCCATACAAATCCACATATGACTGCTGAAAAGACTGTTTGCCTTGGCTTCAGGAAATTAGGGGGAAAGCACTTTTAGCCAACAAAACTAAGTGAAAATGTGCAAATAACCTTCATAGATGGTTTCTGAAATGAAGCCCATTGAGCTCTAACACACTGATCTTGGAGGTACTGGATGGCCAAGAGCAGCCTGAATTCAATCACCTGTCATCACTCCATTTCTGGCACACACACACACACACACAAGAGAGATACATGTACATACCTATCTCCTTACATGAGGGCATGCAGGCCTATGGACCACAGAGCACTCTGCAGAATCACCCAAATTCCTAGAGCTGTGACACTGTAAGAGGTCTCAGGAGAAGCCTGGAGTGTGAGTATCACATACTCTGGCACACTCCTTCTCCAGGTACTCACCAACAACCAAATGGTGCAGAGATTGCTTTCTCAGGGGTCTTGTCTCCTTGGACTATGGAGATGATGTTGACTGAAGCTGAGGCAGCAGAGTGCCCAGGTGGCCAAGCAAGCTAAGAGCATGTGGGCCTGGATCAGAACTAGTGTGAGCAGGAGGAGCAGAGAAGTGCTCATCCTGCTGTGCTCAGCACTGGGGAGGCCACCCCTAGAGTGCTGGGCTCAGCTTTGGACCCCTCAGGCCAAGCAGGAGCCAGAGGCATTGCAGTGTGTGCAGAGAAGGGCAAGGAGCCTAGGGAGGGCTCTGGAGCACAAGTGTGCTGAGGAGCAGCTGAGGGCACTGGGCTTGCTTAGTGTGGAGAAGAGGAGGCTCAGGGGAGACCTTAGCTCTCTCTACAGCTCCATGACAGGAGGTTGCAGTGAGCTGGGGGTAGGACTCTTCTCCAGGGTTAGCAGTGAAAGGAAATGGCCTCAAGCTGCAGCAGGGGAGGTTTAGATTAGAGATACAAGGAGAAATTTCTTCCCTGCAAGGGTTGTTAAGTGTTGTCCCAGGCTGCCCAGGGAGGTGCTGGAGTCCCCATCCCTGCAGGGGTTTCAGAACCATTGAGCTGCTCTCCTTAGGGCCATGGGTTAGTGGTATGGCAGTGCTAGTGATGCTTGCACTTGAGGAGCTTAGAGGTCTCTGCCAACCTTTGTGATTCTGTGATGTACTTAAAGCTGAAGGCTTTGATACAGAGAGGAAGTCCTTGGGAGATGTTTTGGACACAAGAGACCTGAGGGACACCAATACTTACTTGGCAGGCATTATAAATCAACTGGTGTTCCAGTTTTTTGACTCCTAGAATCTGCTGGAACATCTCATAAAGCTGTTCCTTGCTCAGAATCAGCTCTGACACAGCACTTAGGGCCATTCTGTTGGGCTGTTTGCACAAGTCCTCTTCCCCCCTGTAGATGGCATCATACTTGGCTAGCCAGGAACTCAACACTGTCTCTTTGCTCAAGCCATCAATTTCTGGCAAGCTTCGGACTCTCTTCTCAATGTTCTTCTTGAAAACATCTCTGAAGTCACTGGCAGAACAGCCTCCACTGTGGACCATCCTTGCAACTCTGTCACTCTTGAGAAATACCTTGAGAAAGAAGAGGAAAAAGTTAAGCTTGCACACCAACACAAAGGAAAGAGATTATAAGCTAATATTTTGCTTCTCACAGTATCCCAGTA
>VWZO01002998.1:3447-13707 GCA_013396975.1 Bucco capensis | reverse complement strand
GTTTTGGCATCCCTGCTTGTGGCGGGGGGGTTGGAACTAGATGATCTTTGAGGTCCCTTCCAACCTGGCCATTCTATGATTCTATGATTCTATGATTCTAATCAATATGTTCAGTACTCTTGTCTCATAAACTCACATATACATACAAAGACACATATGATCCATGTGAATGTGAGCCAGCTTATAAACAAAATTTATGCTTTAGAAGTTTTATTTTAAAGATCAGGTTATTTTATCTTGAGGCTTTTGAGGCCATAGTTCTGAGCTATATTGGACTGCAGAGTGGGAAGATGAATATCTTGTATGCAATAGATGAGATGGGAGTATTTTATGATACTTCATGCTTTTTAATAATAGGAAGGACATGTGGAGTTCTGGCGTGGGCTTAAAACAGATTGTTGGGATCTTTGGATTTTAGTCTCTTAATATTATCCAAGTTATTGTTTGGCCCCATTGTCTAGTTTCCTGTATAACTTTTATGTTAAATTTCATCCCTCATTTCTCCCACCCTGAATGGTGAATTATTGAATGATGGTTCTGTAGATCTAGTTCTCTGAGCCATATTCTTCCTCCCTGCGTGCACAAGTCTTTGTCTTCAGGACAGTGGGAAATAAACACTTGTATGACAGAATATAACTTTTGCAAAAAGCGTAAGTAAGAAACTATGTAAATTACTTTTTTCCATTTAATTTTTCTTATTTTTATTTCTTCTTATTTTTATATAATTAGAAATGCACAATGAAATAACCAGTATTTTTCGTTATCTAGAATCAGTGAGACTGAAATGATGCCAGACTGGAAACTGTATGCTACTGTTAGTGAGCCCTTTGAAGTAAATTACAAACCTTTTCTTCCAGCAAGGTAGTCTGAATTACTTTTCACTCATTAAATTCAACAGGTAAAACAGCACCAGCTTATGCTAGTGCCGTGAGACATTTTGTTATTAGCTCATATTATATTGAAATGAATTTCCTGTAGCAATTCAAAACAGCATTCACATAACTGGTAAATGTTTACATAAACCACCTGGTGATGGCAACAGATTACATCCAAGGTTCATTTTAGGTACTCATGTGATGAGATGTATGCTGAGCAACTTTTCTCAATTTTTTATTTGTGCTATGTAGCTGTCTGTCTCCTCCTACTGTCTCATATGTTTATTGTGATCTTCTCTAGATAAAGACTATATTTTTATCTTCCTTTTTTTTTTTTCAACTTCTTCTGGACTTCTGAAGTTTAATTGCAGTTCTTAAATGCTACAGCAACTAGTAATCCAATGAAAACTGAAGAGGTTTGATGATACACTGCTGACTAATATTTCTTGCCAGTATATGCTTATACATACAGATACATATGTTTGCCTTTTGTTACCTTTTTATTTTTTTGTCTAACAGAAAGCAAAAAATATAATTAAGCCTTTTTTTATATGAGATTTTAGGAAGGGCTTTGTTTGAATTCTATGAACACTTATTTCACTCTCAATTTATTTTAACTATTCGGTATTTTTGCTAATAGATAGGAAGCAAGGTTTCACCGCTAAATGGACCAGAGCATTACTGTTTTCTCGAGGATCATAATTGTAGCCATGCAAGCTAGCACACAATGGTTAAATATATCCTTGCTTTTGACAGAAGCTGGTGGAGTTGGAACATAGCTTATTAAATATAGCTCTTATGAAGACTGCTCTATAATTACTGTGATTTTCTTTGTATCATTCTGATCACAGGCTGATAAATACAATGAATTGCTTTGAAGAGGCCAAGAACTCTTCAGCCATATAAAGAGATCATACCTAGAATAACAACCCTGTTAGTTTTCTTTAAGTAGTCTATTTAAACACTACATTATAAAGAGAATACTCCAACTTAATTCCATGACGTCTCAAACATACTTATGAGCAGATCTTTTGATACTCTTTTTAGTTGCAATTAGCTTTTAATGTAGAAAAAGAGGATCTGCTGAATTTTTTGCATGTATGGAAGTGTTTCCCAAGATAAAAATCTCAGAATGAAATGGCCTAACTACTCAAACTGTTATGAGTACAAAACCGCACAGATTTCCTTTGTTGTCATTTCTGACACTCCACAGATACAAAACACATCCAAGGACCTTGATTCAAATATTTTCCATCTTTTCTAACCCATGAGAGATTTCCATGCTTTTTTGGCATTGAAAGGAGAACAAATAGTAAGGTTATGTTCTTGTGGTCTAGATATTTCCCTTCTCCTGAGGTCTATGTTGATAAGAATGCAAAGGCAGCAGATCCCAGGGTAGCTGCTCTGTCAGGAGTAGTGAACTTTGGCTTATTCATGAAAGACCTCAGCCAGTAGTGAAGTCAATTTTTTCAGGAGTACTCTTGCTTGTGAAGCTTTCCCCCTTGTGTGTTTACTGATAATTAGTGGTTTAGAGGCCAGAAATTTGACTCTTAAAAATTTAGCTAGTTGAAGAATAATAATTTCATTTTATTATATTTAGAATTCATGAGGTAATTTAGGTGCCTCAGAACCAAGTGTTATTAATTTCAGTCTTTGAGTACAAAGAAAACCTGCTTGAGAACAATTAGTATTTTGAAATACAAAATTAAGGTTTAAGATTCATTGATATTCACTGTTGTACTTGTACAAACTGCAAGGGAAAATAGGGATGGGCATGTGTGAGCTCAGGTCTGGGTCCATGGCCTTTTCAAGCAACGACTCGACAACTCCTTCTGCAAACCAAGCCAACTTTGTATTAAAGACATTAATTTTGTTGCCTTGGATACCTGTACTGGAAGACTTTTCTGAAGTCTCACATTCCTGATGATTGTTATATACCTTCTAATTTCTAGCTAAACTTATTTTCATTTTGTCTCTTTGCAGGTCACCAGTAACTATTAGATAAAATACATCTTTTCCTTCTCTATGTTTATCTGGTTTTGATGTTTGAGAAACACCTCTCATGCTTCCCTTAGTTGGAAATGTGTTTGGAACTGTTTGTATCTCTTGTACATTGATAATATATTCACGCTATGTGTGTCTCCATAAGTAAATAATATTACCTCTGTTTACTATTATGTGCTATCGCTATCACATACCCTTCTGGCCAGCTTTTAAGCTACTTAATTGTTTTATTAATTGCATGGAATTAATTCAAATATCTCAAAACAACTATGGTATGAAATAGTGAGTATGAAGAGGTAAACAGAAATAACTGAAGTAAATAGTTTAAAAACCATTCTGAAGTAAATCGAAACTTACCTATAGATTCGGTTTAAACAAGAAAAAATATATAAGCAGTCAACTTTTCTCTGCTGAGACTTCCCAAACAGCTTTCTTGTAATGCCACAATTAAACATAAATCAGTTCTACAAATAGTAGTATTTAGTACAAAATACTAATAGTAGTAATACTAATAGCAGTATTAAAGGAATTATTTTGACAATTGAGTTTTTAGGCCTTGCTGCAGAAAACTTGGATGATGACACATTCTGGTTTTCTGATGTACTACTAGAATGATTGCTCTCTGTTTCAGCCTTATTTAAGAGTTTCATTAATAGTATTAAAGAAAGCAAGTGAACAGCATGTTAATGAAGTCAGCAGATGATGTAAACAGCAGGAAAGTTACTTAATGATTAGAAACATAAGCAAGAGGAGTTATTAATGTATCATATTCAGACTAAGATAAATTAAATTAAATTCAGACTAGGATAAATTAGTTCCAAACTGATTTTATATAGATAATGCATATTAAATGTACAGAAATATATACACTAAATTACACTAAAGCTTTTTTTTTTTTTTTTGTCTGATTAAGAAAGGTCCAGTTTGTAATGCCTAAAAAGGCAATACTGTCTTTGGAAAAATGTGTAGATAGATTGTGTAAAAGAGTAGGCAAGTAATTGCTGAGTTTTAGACAAGTAGATTGTAGGAACAATTTGCTATTCAAGCAACAGCAAATAAAAATCAGTGGTTGATTAAACTGATTTAAGAGAAAAGTCTGAAATGTAATGACAAAGCAAACAAGGAGTGGAGAGAAAGACTACTATAATTTGCATGCATGAAATATCTGTAAGAATTTACAGAAAATATGACTTATTTAGTATTATCACAATTTGATAATTCTATCAGGAAAAAGTTCTTTTTTAGGTGAAAGCAATCTCTTACCATATCACATCAAGAGTTTAGAAATAATTACATAAAGGCTGTAAAGCAGAAACTTGTGTCAGTTAATGGAAACCTAAAAATAGGTTGTAGGCTGCCCCTCACTAGCATATGGAAATGCTGAGTCTCTTCACCACCTCTCAGTGTTAATGTGCATTGCAGTTCTATTCTTTTTTTTTTTCCTTCCCCAACAATATCCAAATTATTGGAAAGGAAACTTCCCAAGTAGTCCATTCAGCAAGCCCAATCCCACACAAGTTCTAAAATCCTTCCCTGATGTGGTGACATGCATGCTGCAGGCAGACTGACAGCTACCTCCTCCAGTTAGAACATATAATCATCAATACCCTTCTGAGCTCATTGAAAATGTGACTAGCTCGTGCTTCAGCTCATACATTGTCAAATCCCACTTGGTGAGTCTTGTTCCTGTTCCAGCTGGAGACAGGCCCATGCTGGAATTTGGGAATCTGGTTGTCACATTTCAAAACTTAATAAAGAGACTCATTTCTAGCCTTAGTCTCCTAAACTGCAATCATGTCTGTAAGTAAAATGCTGAAACAGTAGTTGTCTGGGAATAATAAATGAGTGATGATTTTTTAAGAGAGATGCTGTGGCTACTCAGTGCCGTAGCTTTCAGCTTTTTTGGTGCTGTTCCCAGAAATGCTTCAACCATGGTGAGGAGCTCAATTCTCTAATAAAAAAAAAAATTGTATCAAATATTTTTCAGCTTTACACTCTCAAATTAAAGCTTAAAAACCTCCAAGGAAGGAAAGGAGGCCAGATTGGAGGGGGAGGAGGTGAGAGGAAGGAAGCGGGTGGAGAAAACCACTATATTCCCAAGATGCAAGGAAAGTTGAAAAGTAGAAGAAAAAATATATTAAATCAGTGTAAACTAAGAGGTAAGTTTAAGGCATTTTTTTACATTGAATGTATGTTTATTGGAATATTTTTAGCAGTAAAATTCTGTATGCTTTAAAAACATTTAAAATATATTAAAGGGAGCTAATTGCCTTTTTTTTCCTCAGTTTCTTCTGCTATAAACTTGAACTATATTTCTATTAAGACCTGTCAAAGGATGTATTGTGCTGGGATTTTGCTACTTTGCTGCTGCTAGTTAAAACTGTCTGTTACCTCACTGACCTACATGAAGTGAAGCAACGTCCCACGTCAGCAAGCAGGGTATTTTGTAGTAGAGCTCAGCTGTGAAAGTTAATTGTTTATGAAGCTTTAATGAGCATTGTGCTCCTACTTATCTACCTCACTGTGATTCAGTAGTGTATTGGTGTAGCTTAGGAAAAAAATCCTCTGGAGTAGTAGATTTTGGTACAGATAGGAAGATAGTTGGCCTGTGTTCTTGAGGTCAGAGCAGTGTCTTACCTTGTTTATTACTGTTGTTGCTGTTATTGCTCCTTGATGTACTGCCTATATAGGAGTTGTATAAATTCTTTATCACAGACCACATGCCAGCAGCTGAATAGTGAAGACTGGTGCATTTAAAAGCTCATTTATTATGGGAATGTTTGTTGCTATACTATCAGGAGCCTGACAGAGATGCAACAGAATAGAAATATTGCCGATTAATATGTTTGTGCTTGTCTTGTAACATATGTGATACTAAAGACTTAGTCATAGATGAGTTTAGAAAAGAAGGGAACAGGATTCTGGAAATAGAGGCAGGTATAAGGAGGTTCTTCAGAGCTATATCATCTGGGTAGAGTGGTGAGGCAGAGATGTTTCTGCAGCTCCAGTATTTACTGTATATATAGACCAGGTTATCTGCAGCATTTTTATCTTTGAAGATTGAGAACAGGCTAGGGAAAGTGTGTGACAGCTGTCATAATGGGAGAGACCGAAGCTCGCAATAGCTAATAGTGAAGAACAACAAAACAGGCAAGGGGGTTTATAGGGCATGCTGCCACCTTACTCTGATCCTTATCCAGCTTCTACTGCATCTGGTCCTCTCAGACTGGAGGTTATACTGTGTTTAAAAGCTGCTGATGTCTCAGTTGTTCCTGATTTTATCCAATCTTGGTTTTTAACCTGTTTACATGATTCATTTTGAACATGTGTTATGGAAATATGGGTTCTATAAATTAATCACGTTGTCTTTGTTTTAAGCTTCCTGTGGTTTGAGAATTTAACGTATTGCCTTAAGTGTTTTACTGTGAAAAGTGAACAGCATATCTCACATTGATGCTTATCACTGCCAACCTTAATCTGTCTAATTATAGACTGAAAAGTTGTGATCTGCTTACATTCCCCTCTATTCCATATGTCTGGTTAAGCTTGTCTCCCTCTATACATTTTCTAGCTATGCTATATTTCTGCAGTGATTCAGTTGAAAATCATAGAATCATAGAATGTTAGGGGTTGGAAGGGACCTAGAAAGATCTTCTAGTCCAACCCCCCTGCCTGAGCAGGATCACCTAGATCACACAGGAATGTGTCCAGGTGGGTCTTGAATGTCTCCAGAGAAGGAGACTCTACAACCCCCCCTAGGCAGCCTGTTCAGTGTTCTGTTACCCTCACTGTGGAAAAGTTTTTCCTTATGTTTACACTAAACCTTCTATGCTCCGACTTACTCCCATTGTCTCTTGTCCAAACACATTGAGAAGAGCCTGGCTCCGTCCTCCTGACACTTGCCCTTAACATATTTGTATGCATTGATGAGGTCCCCCCTCAGTCTTCTCTTCTCCAGGCTAAACAGACCCAGCTGTCTTAGCCTGTCCTCATAGGGTAGATGCTCCACTCCCTTAATAATCTTGGTGGCCCTGCGCTGGGCTCTCTCCAGTAGCTCCCTGTCCTTTTTGGACTGGGGGGCCCAGAACTGGACACAGGATTCCAGGTGGGGCCTCAACAGCACAGAGTAGAGGGTGAGGATAACTTCCCTTGATGGTTAATGTTAAAATGTTAGCTGTTTGCTGCCTTCTGAAGACACGTATGTCTAATAACTATCTCCCCTTATTTGTTCTCATCATTTAACCTTCCTGAACTTTTCTAAATATTTTTTTCAGAGTTGTACTGAATGCTTAAATATTTCTACAGATAGCAGTTACATAAATATGTGCATGGCAGCTGTACACTTCAAGATGATTATATTATGGATGAAGAGCTTGAATTTGTACTATTCTTATTCAGGCACATCCTGAGAATTTAGTATCAAATGGCCTAATTCTTCTTTAACTGACACTAAAGCCAGTGAATTAAACTGGAAACTCCTACCAGACTCTCTAGGATCAGGACTGGTCCTTCCTGCCAGAGTTCAACACCACTTTCAGAAATGTTCTGAATTGTGTATGAAGCTAGATATTAATATGCATAATCTTTTGTAAGAGAGGAAATGTAGGAGAACGTTAACCACAGTTGTTTATGTTATTCTGTGATTGAGAGAGGGAGAGCTGGCTGGCAGCTGAAGAGTGAGGAGAGTGAGAACACAGCACAGGCAGCAGCTGCAGTTGTGTACCCCAAGGGCAGTGGGGGTGCCACTACATTAGTCAGGTAATCTGATGTCAGAAATTCTTCAGACAGCCAAAGGCCATGAAACTATGACAGCTATGAAGGTGAATGGGAATGTGGCATCCCAAGGCATCTGGGCAATTTTCAGCCTCTAGGTGACTCAACAGAAACACAGGGCAAAGTAAAATGTATACTTAAGGACAGAATAGACATCTGATGACTGTAGCAGTCTTTATTTTGTTAGCTAGATTAATGGAAAGCATTTTCCTCAGACAAGTGGAAAGCATAACATATATTTTAAACAGAGTTTAAATAAATAATTTACATGGATATTTAATAACTCCATCACCAGACAAAATTATTTGACCAAGGAATTAATCATAATGATATTCTTCCCAGTACCTGATGTGTTCTTGTTCTCTCCCTTCTGTGGATATTTTGAACAGTCAGGAATCACTTTTAAGTTAGTACAGTTTAATATGGGACTAGAAGAAGAAAAAAAGAGTTTAAAACTTTTTATATAGAAATACCTGGTTTGAGAATTTTCTTAAAGTCAGGCACCTTTGCTCATTGCTAATGCAATAGAATAGAAGTAGGAGCACAATCCAAGTTGCTGAAAACTCAATATTTAAAAATGAGCCATTTACTTGAAAACTATCAGCAGCCCATGCAAGTTGATGCGTTGATATTAATATATCATTTACCAGGTGTGTTGCATCAGCTTCACAACAAATATAAGATATAGACTGGCATTAAGAAATTCAGGCTGGCATTAATAAAGCTGTGCATGGCAGCACTTCAGGAAGAGATGCTGCCTCCTGTACTGCTTATTTGAGGATTTATCCAAACATGCAAACAGAATGAATCTAGCCAAATAAAAGCAAACTTGGTAACATACAACAAATGCGCTTTTCTATCACATATCACTGTGAGCCTTACTATATCCTCTGGCTGCCCCCTCTAGACAGGCAATACCTCTCTGAGACTTAACACAGTACAAGTCTTAGTAATGTTTCAACAGTTTATTCACTACAGTGTTCACACAGCTGCAGCTGGATCAGATTGAATGGAAACAAAATGTTAGCAATTTAAGGACTCTTTGATATGATTTTTGCCAATAGTTTTGCTGGTAGCTCAAAGTGCTCAAGGCTTTGTCACTGCGCAACACCTATCTTTGCAAAAATCTGTCAATTTCCCTTCTCCCAGGTCGTGCCATCAGCGCACCTTCACTCTGACTATATGTAACCTGAACTGCAGGCATCCCAAGATGCCTGGTTTTTTCACTTTCCACACTCTGTATTCCTCCTTGGTCACTAGTGTTAGAAAACAGATAAATGTGCACAGTGGTGGAAAAAAGACTGAAGGCAAATGCTTTTCCATTTAGAAAGTGATCCAGACTGGCAGAGGACGGCTCTAGTATTTGCTCCCCATCTCTGCCATCCAGAAGGCATAGTAGATAACACTTCAACCAAGGTAGAAAGGTTTAAATGCTGAGTAGATGGAACAAAGCAAAGCATAATTTCTTGCTATCTTCTTCCTTCTGAGGTGCTCCAGAAAAACCAACCAAAAAAGAATTAAAAAAAACCAAACCCAAAACCAAAGGAACACTTACCTCCCCCACAAAAAACCCAAAACAAAATAAAACCAAATCCCCTTCATCAAACCTGGAAATATACTCACTGCTCTCTCCTTACAATCATAGAATGGCCAGGTTGGAAGGGACCTTAAAGATCATCTAGTTCCAACCCCCCTGCCATGGGCAGGGATGCCAATCACTAGACCAGGTTGCCCAGGGCCACATCCAGCCTGGCCTTGAACACTGTCGGGGATGGAGCATCCACAACCTCTCTGGGCAACCTGTTCCAGTGCCTAACCACTCTCTGGGTTAAGAATTTCCTCTTAATCTCCAATCTAAATTTCCCCTCCTTCAGTTTATAACCATTTCCCCTTGTCCTATTACAATCTGACCTTCTAAAAAGTTTCTCCCCTTCTATCTTATAATCTAGCTTTAGGTACTGGAAAGCTGCTATAAGATCCCCTTGAAGTCCTCTCTTTTCCAGGTGGAACAACCCCAACTCTCTCAGTCTATCTTCATAGGCGAGGTTCTCTATTCCTTTAATCATCTTCTTGGCCCTCCTCTGGACTCGCTTCAACAGGTCCACATCTTTTTTATGCTGAGGAGCCCAGAACTGGATGCAGTACTCCAGGTGGGGCCTCACAAGAGCGGAGTAGAGAGACAGAATCACCTCCCTAGACCTGCTGCTCATGCCTCTCCTGATGCAGCCCAGGATGCGGTTGGCTCCTGGGCTGTGAGTATACATTGCTGGCTCATATCCAGCTTTTCATCAATTACGACCCCCATGTCCTTCTCTGCACTGCTGCTTTCAATGAGTTCCTAACCCAGTCTGTACTCATATCTAGGGTTACTCCTACCCAGATGCAGGACCTTACACTTGGACTTATTAAACTTCATTTTATTCTCATGGGCCCACTCTTCGAGTTTATCCAGGTCCCTCTGGATGGCATCCCACCCTCCTGGCGTATCAACCACACCTCTCTGCTTCATGTCATCCACAAACTTGCTGAGGGTACACTCAATACCCATGTCTAGGTCATTAATGAAGATATTGAAGAGCACAGGTCCCAAGACAGCCCTGAGGGACAC
>VWZO01002997.1:543564-616299 GCA_013396975.1 Bucco capensis | reverse complement strand
CATCCCAATCCCCGGCGCGGCCGCTCGCCCCCATGGCCACCAAAATCGACAAGGAGGCGTGCAGGGAGGCGTACAACCTCGTCAGGGACGATGCCACCGAGGTGAACTGGTAGGTGGCTCCCGGCAGCTTGCCGGACAGGCTCCGATGCTTTGTGATTCTCCTTCTTCTCTCTCCCTCCCTTCCCGAAAGGGTGATTTTTAGAGACCTTATTGCCCGTCTCCTCTTCCTCCTTTCCTAAAAGATGGGGTTTTTTTTTACAGTGTATTCTTCTCCATTTCCTCCTTTCCCTTCCTAAAGGCAGGCTCTTAAACACATTATTCCCCATCTCTTTCCCCCATCCCAAAGGGTGACTCTTAACTGTTTTATTCCCCTTCTCTCTTCTCCTTCCCAAAGGGTGACTTTTAAATACAATGGCTCTACAATCGTCCCTGGAGACCAAGGGGTAGACTATGAAACCTTTAAAAGGAAGTGCACAGGTAAGCTCTGTCCTGATTGCTTTGGCACCTTACTGTGTTTCTTGCTGCCCGGTGCAAGGGGGGGAAGGATGGGAGAAAACTTGGGTAAACTGGAATTAGTGCTGCCCTGTCCTGCATGATCAGGTTTCCAGCCACCACAGAGTGCAACTCACTGAAGTCCAGAGTCCAGCCAGTCCTTTGTCTTATAGCTTAGACTTAAGGTCCTTTGGGCTTTTTCCCTGCCTTTGCACAATTTTTCATTGCTTCTCTGCTTGATTAGCAACAGTCCCCTTGTTCAGCACTGCAGTTTCAGAGCACAAAAAAAAAGACTCAATTTTTGTGGCTAGAAAGATCCAGTCACACAGATCATTTTGCAATTAAATTCTTCTGTAAACTGCATTCATAGCACTAAAGTAACTGCAGTTTGAAGGCTTTTTTGAGAACATGAAACCAAGAAAAGAGTGGTTAAGCTGAAGGTTGGCTGGAACAATACAGCTCTGGAAACAATCCTTATGTGTGGTGTTGCACAACCTCAGCAGTTGCGGCTGGAGGTTTAAATCAACGTGGCAGTTGATTGTTGAACTGTTGGTTGTAGAACTTTAACAGGAGAAACAAAAAGCCTGGGGGAAATGAAAATAAATTGAGGAATATTTAACTTGATCTGATCTTAACTTTTGCTGTGTTTTGCAAAAGCAGGCTTTGATTTTTCTCAAAATACCTTCTGGGGGGGGAATTGTATAGCTTCTCCTCCTACCTTGGCTTCTGTTTAACAATGCCACCAAGTGACACGAGATAGGAAACATTTATAACTAATACTGGGCTATAACAAAGTCCTCCTCATTCATCTAGTTACTCTGCAATCAAGTATGGTGTTTAATCTGTATTTTTAGAGTTATGGATCTGTACTGTGAAGGAATTGTGCATTGAGCAGTGTCTCCCTTCCCAAGGAGGGGCGAGTCCTGGAGGCACTGTAGTCAGAGTCCTACAGCTATTGAAATGCCAGTGCCTGTCCAAATCAGTCTGTCAAGTCTTAGGGCTTGGCTGTGTTTTATTGAGTTGAAGGGAAGAACTACCAGTAACTTAAATGAGGACAGAACTGGTCTGATCAGTCAATAAATATCATAGGAGAACAGTACATGTTAGTCCTTGGAAAGCAGCCACTGAATCAAGACAGTTTGGATTGCTCTGCTGAGACATTTGCAGTGGGGCCATACAAGGACTGACACAGTTACTTGTTTCCAGCTGCTCTTGAGACCTTTGCAGGGAGAATTCTCAAGACTGAAAAGGGTCCTCTTGCTGTTGATGTCAGAAGAGCTGATATCCTGCAAGAAGTCCTTCCCACTCAGCTCTTCTTAATGGGAAACATAAGGACAAAAGCAATTACCTGGCACATGGGGAAACCCCAGGCTCAGCACTTCTGAAGTTCATGCCAATGTTATCTAAAGGGTTAGCAGTTTTCTTACGAGGTCAACAGCTTCAGTCTCTATCTCCTCTTGTGGCCAAGATAACTGAGTGTCTCCAGCATTTCCAGACATCTGAGGCTTGCAGAAGAACCTTCCCCATTTATCTTCTCTTCTTGTTCTTTTAAAGAGACTTTGTCTTATTTTATCTGAATGAGTTTTTAATGTTTTGTCTGGAGTGGCAGCCTCTCAAAAATAGTTCCTCTCTTCCCTTCTGTAGCAAAGGGAGTACTTTTATCCAGTGGCTAAGCAGGCAGAGAGGCTTTGGTTGGGCTGGGTAGGATGTGAGTAACAACTCATAGAGGCACATACTGCGCTTTGGCGTATGGTGAGGTTTGTTTTCTTGCCACCATTTGCATGTGCCAAATCCTTATTTCTAAACAGAATATTAAACTGAACAAGGAAATCTTGTTTTATACCAGCAAAGTGTCAAACTTCCCAATACTGAAGCATTTTTATGGCAAAAAGGAAATGTTGCATATTTTAGGCATAAGCACTGTAAGGGAAGAGTTAAATAAAGGGCATCTGTGGGGTAGACTGTGGCCTATTGTTAGCCTTTAATGTGGAACTAAATCCCTTAGAGCTCCTCCATTGCTCCCTTTCCTTCTTCCTTCTTTCCCTCTTCCTTCACACGCACCTAGTCCAGGCTGCTCCTTGGCAGACCACGGATGAGAGGTTGTCCTCCAACCTACCTCTGGAGCACAGTTGTCAAAGGCTTAAAGAACTAGGCAAATTCAGGTACCAGGTTCTTGGCTAGGTGCTAGAATGGATCTTCCTCCACCCATGACTTATGGTGCAGCAGTTGAGGGGGTGAGAGATACAAGTTCTGGTTCCTCCATCTGTGCAGCAACCCTTCACCTGGACCGCTAGACAGAGAGAGAAAACAAGGCTCATGCCAGCAGTGAAGTTAGAGCTTTCCTTCCCAGCTGGAAGAAAGGTGACAAATGTTACTATGAAGTAGAACTGGTTGGTACTAAAACAAAATCAATAAAAAAAGGGTAGGAAGAGATGGGCAGAGCTGCTAAATATTATTCCTTCCTATTGCTATGTCTCTTCCCTCCTGCTTCACAGTCTTTTTCTTTCTGTGTTTTGCTGGAGGGAAGACTCCCATCAGTGCAAAAAGCTTGGGGAAATGTGATTAAAAGAACTGGCACCAGAATAAACTTCCTTCCTTATTTTGAATTCCTGTTTTGTGAAAAAAACACTGCCCTGAAAGCCACAAAGTACTGCAGCTGCCTCTGGTAGAAGCTGAGCATAATTTGGTGCTTGAAGGTGAGGGTGGGAGCTGGAGGTGAAAAACCTCAGCATGCAAAGTGTCTCCAGGTCCCTCCATGAGAACTTGCTCTGTTCTACTTTCTGCACCACCTAGTTCAGTGCCATTCTGAGTGGCAAACCTCGGTGTCCCCTGCTTTCTTTAATAACCATTCTTATTAAAAGCACCTTCAGTGTGCAGTACATATTGCTTCCCTCCAGGGTATTAAATTACAGAGCAGGCAGTGTCAGTGTGTGCTAATTCACGTGGCTCTGAGACCAGGAAGGTCTTTTATAGCAGTTTGCAAGACACTTGCCTGTGGTGGATAACGTGCCTTGTGCAAGGTTAGGAAAGGCTGGAGGGGGTTGCTGGGAGCAGGGCTGTATTTTTGCTTTTTCTTCACCCCATCCATAACCCTTTTCATGCAGACTATGGCCCAACCTATGACTAATTCTGCAAACCTCCTTGGGGAACGAGAGTGGTTGAGGACAACGGGAAAACAAGAAACTGAAATTGCTTCAATGGGCTGCCATTGAAGGAACACATGACAGGCTGAGATGCTGAGCTCTGAGGGCAGTGAGTCCTGAGCTAGGAACTGATGCTGCACCTGGTGTGCCTTGTGTGGGTTTCATTACTCTCACTGCTCTGCTTTCAGACACATTAGACCTACATGTCATATATCCGGGGCTAGAGGCTTGTTCTTCCTAAGCACTTTAACTAAGCTTTGTGTACTAGCAGGAGAGTTAAGGAACTGCATAATCAAACTACCATTCTTAGTGTTTGGGGACAGCAATTGCTGCTTTCACATGGTAAGAAAAGCTTCTCCTGCTTCTTTTGTTCAAGGTGCCAGGATTAAGCTGCAAACACAGCCTGAACCCTGGACTTTTGCATATCAGTCACTGACAGGCTGTTGCTGTCAAGGTCTGGGTCAGGCCAAGATGACTCAAACACATTGGCTAGGAGGTTAGTCTCAAGCAGTAGTCTGTTTTGCACAGGTCAGCCCCAGATGTGTGAACACCTCTCTCTCTCCTCCAGCCCATCCTAGAGTAAAGTCAAGGAGGTTGGTTTAAGCCATTGGCACAATGAAGTCCTCATATGATGAGGAGGTAGCTGCTGGTGGCACTGCCTCCTGTAGTCCTGCGTAATGACCAACGTATGTGACTGTGTTGGCCTTTGTCTGACACAAAGAGTCTGGCTACCAATGCTGAGGACATTAATTGTGTCAGGGTCATTAAACACACAGTGTAGACACCCCCTGGGTCTTCTGGCTAAGGACTGTTTTGGTTGGCCTTAACAGCACAGATTACCTCTGCATTAAACAAGAACTTAATTCAAGGCTTTTGATCCATTTTACTTCACAGTTACAGCTCTTGCCTCTGCAGGTGGCATGGATCCAGAGGCAGCATTAATTTGGTGTTTAGTAGTATGTGCCATCAGTACACTTCTAAAAAAAACCAAACAGCTGAGCTGGTGAGTTTGAAGCCAGAAACACAGATAACAGTTGAAGGTTATTGTACAGGAAGGATGTGAAGGCTCTTAGGTTATTTTGTTGTTGTTTTTCATTTCAAAGTCTCCTAAGTGGGCTGGTGATGCTGTTGCTGGGAAGAGCAGAATGATGTACAACTGAGATCCTGAGCAAAAAGGCCAGTCAAAAACACCCACTTAAACTTCTGTGTGTGTCAGTAATACCTGACTGCACTGGACAGCTTGACTCAGTTTCTGTCTTACAAAGCAGCAGAGCATCTCCTTGTCTCAGTCTGTGGTTTACTTGAATCTTTTTTAAGTATATATTCTGCCATGAAGTGATAGAGAGGTCAGAAGACTCTGTTCCCCCCCTCCCCATTGCCACATATGAACAGTTGTTTTTCAGTGCATCCCAGACAAAAGAAATAATGAGCCTTTTATTTGGAAAGCCCCAGTCCAGATAAATAATTGCAATGACAGCATGAAATGGGATAGTTATTCAAGTGTCTGAGCAGATCAGACCAAAACCACACTGTGTATTCAGTGTGAGGAAGAACTGGAAACCTTTGGTGTGAAATAAATGCTCTATAAAATCAGATAGAAAACAGAGGAAAACAGAAATAGAATGGGCTCCAAAGACAAATGCAGTCTCTTTGGGGCTTATAACAACTGTCCTATAAAGCTTGGTCTGCATATAAAATTTAGGAGCTAAGAGCTGAGCTCACCAAGATTACTTTGGCACCTTAGGTTGTAGGAAAGATCAGTAAAAATGCATGAGGATCTATAATGAGATAGGTGCTTATCTGTACTTGGCTACATCTTAAGTTGCTAAAATGGGCCTTGTAAATCAGTCTCCTACTGCTTTTGTTGTTCCCCTTCAATGTTTGCCTTGCCTGCTTTCCCTTAGTTATCTATTTAAAGCAAGACCTGGGGCCATGGGTTGCTTATGGGAATGTCCCACTGTCTTTGCAGTGTTTCCCTGCCCCTGTACCCTCTCTGCTGGATATGAAGTCATGGTCTTGGAAGACTCAGCTGAAGTGGTGTGTGTTTGACAGCAATCTGCTGTCTGCCAGCTGGAGCTGTGGCTTAGGCTGTCCCTTGCAATGGACAGGAGGTTGTTTTAGAGTGTATTCTCATTCATTTTTTTGTGTGGGAGCAACTCATCAGGTTGAGTTCTGCACTGAGATAGTAAATCTTTGCATTCAGTTTAGTTTTGTGATGCTTAACTAAAATAGCATGCCTGCGGGTCTGCATTTTACCATCCTGTACTAGGCAGAGGAGCAGGTAAAGAAGAGCATTACATCTTTTGCATGCCCTTTGTTTTGGGATCTGCCTGGTCCTTACTTCTGGACAACTAATGCAACTGTTTCTTCCTTCAGGGAAAGGCAACAAAGATTAGCTGGATCCCCTGTTTCCTCCCACTCTGCCCTCCAGCATATACCCAAGTCAGGAGAAAGACCAGTACAGGACCACTATCACTGGGGTAGCAGCAACTCATAGATGAACTGCTGCTGGTGGCTCTACTGGAGCAGAGAAAGCTGGAGAAGTCAGTGTGGGGTCATTCTCCCTGGGCTCTTTTGTCTCCAGTACCCTGTACTCCTCTCAGACACCCTGGATTATGTGGGTGAGGTTTGGTGCCCCAGCTACAGCATGCTTATGGTCCTTAGGTACGGTCTTTATTGTATTTGGCTTAGAAGACTGAATGACCATGTCTGCATGGCTTCAGCAGAGGGTTAAATTGGGAAAAACAGTGTAGTAAGAGGTAGGGAAGGTTTTCTGTTTGTACTTCTAACCAAGTGACAGCAGGGGTGACTGAAGAGGTGGAAAATTGACAAATTAATCTAAAATGAATCCAATTGAAACAAATGTAATAAATCCTTCATGAAACCTGTCACGTGCTGGCAGTAATTCATTGTTGGAGCGAATAAAAAAGCAGTTCATTCCATCAGCTGCCTTGCTGTATGTATGACCTTGACTGAGCAGGCAGATGAAGCTGGAAGCAGTGGCCTTACCTTAGCATGTCTGGCTTGGCCATTCAGAGCTGTGAGACTAAGAACCATGAAGCTTTTGACAGTGTATTTCTTTCCTGCAGCTATTATCTTTTACTGATGAGTCAGTGCATTTTTAGCTAATAGGGAATTGTTTAATACAGCTGAACCAAAGTATTTGGGGAGATGAAAAAGAGGAGAACACAATCAGGGAAATCTCTGCAGCTTGGCATCAAGCTTTGTTGACAGCCAAGGGAAGCTTAATCAGTATATTTGGAAAATCCTGCCTACTGATAAGTAAGGGGTTTGGGAAAGAATGCTAGGTGATGCTCATTAAGGCATCCATTGTACTTTCCATTGTTTGTAGAGCCCTATTGTCAGGCTGATACAACCATAGTTAAAGGAGTAGGGATATTAGTAAGAATTAATGTTGTTCATTTCTGCTGTTTGTCTTTGTGAGACCTTCTCAAATAAAGCTGCTATTTCCCTTCCACCCAAATCTATTCTTTGCTTCTCTCTGCCCTGAAATTGATGGCTTAGTGACTAGGAAGGTTTTTGCATAGAGCTAGGCAGGATTTCCTCTTTCAGAGGAAATCTAGTGTCTCTCTCTGATTTGTTACACCCCCCCCACACTCAGCAAATTCCTAAAGCCACTATTAGTGGGTTTCTGTGAGGGGGGAAGGGGTGGTGGATATCAATGCCTTGAGATTTCTAGAGGAGTTGGCACTGCTGGCATTGATGACTTCCAGCTCAGTGAGGTGATCTGGCAGGGTACAACTAATTAAGTGTGAAAGAGGAAATCTGGGAGTATAAAAGAATTGCATTTTGATCCTGTTATCACTCTGAACATGTTTCAAACTCAACTGCTTCTGCTCGGGGATTTTGACCTACAGTTGGAGAGGCTCATACTCAGGCTGAACTCATGCTGAAAACCTCCAGATCTGTCCCTGTTGGCCTTTTAGGAAAGGAGACATGTTAATTGCTAAGGGCTCTAATTCACATTCCATCTTGGCTTTATCTGCAGCTGCTGAAATGCTCCTCAACTGCTGCAATCCACAGACTGGCACATGAAGTGAAAGCATCATGTATTGGTTGATATTAAATACACCAGACTGAAAACTGGGGTAGCTGAAGAGCCTGTTCTGCCCACTCTAGGGATACAACCTTGATGGTGGGGGCAGGAGAAGAAAGCAGGCAGCTTGAGTTCAACCTTTCAAGCCCCCACAAGCCAGCCCCAGATAAACTCTGCCCAAGATGGTGACTCAGAGCCCCACATCTAACCTCAGGTGCTCATTAAATTTATTGGGATGAAGTAAGAGTTGCTTATAGTCTGTGAGTAATAGGTGATCCAACAGATAAAAGGCCACATGGAATTGCATGGTTTGGCTCTTTTCAGTGCCACTGCTCAATTTGCTTTCAGACAGGACAGGAAGCACTCAAACTCTTCAGCTGAGAAGCAGATCCTGCTGCTGCCAGTGATCTATGGGTTCATGTTATATTATGCTGACAGAAAAATTCCTTTAGCTTCCTTTCTACATTGCTATGAAAAAGCACTGCAGAAAAACTTGGAATCCTTTACATTCATTATATTTTTGCATTATCTTTATTATAAAGGGGCATATTCCAATCAGACTTTAGGATCTGTACCAGCCTCTGGTGGAAGGAGTAGGGATGGAAAAGCTACATACTCAAGGTGCAAAGTGATGGGTCCAGGGGAAGGGCTGTGACATGGTTACAGGACTTAGTGACTTTAAAGTGCCTTCCAGCACTGTATTCCCATAGGAACCACAGTACAAATCTCAGCAGATGTGCCCTTCTTTACTGTCAGATCTGGGAAAGCAAGGGTTTTTTTCTGTTAACAGTAACATTAGGGGATTTACTGTCTCTCTTCACCTTGGGTATTTCCTGGCTGTCTGTTCATTTATGGTTCTAATCAATCTTGGGAAGAGGATTTACTGTCAGAAACAAGAGTCTATCTGTGTGTTTCTTGTACTTGCCAGCAATAGAGTATCTGAGGGAGAAGTTTGGTTTCCCTGCACTGTCAATACACATGATTCTTATTCTCCTTCAAAAGATCCATGTGGATTTTTCTTTTCAATAAGATCTTTTTCTTTCTCTTTATCTCAAATTTGAAATCTTCAGAGGAGTTTGTTTTAAACCCTGCCTTGGCTCACACATCCCCTACATACCTTTTCCATTTTTCCCCAGTAGTCCTCTGCCAGTGGCAAAAAAATAGAGAGAGAACAAAATAGGAAGAGCGTAGGTGGGGGTTTTTCAGACTTAAAAACTTCTCTTTTATCAAGGGGAAGTTGTCAGCAAAACAAAGTATTAAAGAAGCTCTGAGATTGATCAGCTTGAAGGGAAAAAATCCCACTTTTTTACATTGTTTTCTAGCAGCTTATTTGCTGGGGATAAGCAATTTGGAGCTGCTTCTTCCCTGAAGCATGCTGTAATGGATCCAAGGATGGGGATGTTGGCAAACATTCCTGTATCTGGAGGCTGAGTTTTCACCTGGCAGTTGTTGTCAAGACAGCAAATAACTGTAAAGCATATTGAACTGGTCACAACAAGTGTAACCAGGATTAACATGATTCTTTCCAAACAGCAAGTTTGTTCTTCAATTTTGAGTCATCTCATTTTATTTAGAAGGTCTTGAGTGACCTCTAACAGATGAAGTGGCTATGACTAGGTATATTCCACAACTGCCCACCTCCTCTGCTTTTCTACACCATCCTGGTTGAAGGCTGCAGCATTGTGCATGCCACCAAGGCTGGGATGGGAGTGGAGAGTGTCACATGCTTTCTAAGTGCCTCAGGTGATGAGTCACCCTGCAATGAAGGAACAAGCTCTCCAAGACAAGGAGTTTCCAAGGTTTTTACACAGATGGCCAGACTAAATAACCTTAGTCTGGTGTGATATAGCAGAAACCAGCTGTGAAACAGAGATCAGAACAGTCCTAGAATCCAAGGCCTTTCTCTACAGGGCTTTGGAAGGAGTAGAAAACCACATCTGGGAAAGTAATTGCAGACTTTTCTTCTGCTGCTGCTTCTCTCCTCCTTCTTGTAAATTCATATTACAAGTGAGCCAGAACTGTGGCTGAAGGGAAGGCAGGGAAAGGATCAGATTTGCACACTGGCCAGTTTCTGGGTATATGTTATAAAATGTGACCCTAATCCTGCTATCCACTAAGAAAGAGACACTGGGAAATCACTTTCTTCCCTTCTTGACCAGCAGTCTGCAGATGAACAATGGATGTGTAACTGGGGTTAGCTCTGGGCTTTTGACTTGATTTTTGACTCTATTTTAACCATTTCCAAACTCACTAGCAGTACACTCATGTAGGATGGGGTGCCAGCACAGCCAGTTTGCTCCCAGTAACTCAGAGAACCACAGGAAGAGGCAAACTTAACACTGGCCAAGCACACCTTGCAAGCAAAGGATGTATGAGCAGAGCCCCTGTACTGCCCTGTTAATCCCAATGATGCTATTGCAACACAGGATCAGTGCCTTGGCTTGGTCTTTAAGCTGAGATCCATCATCTCACCCTGGAAGATGGCAAGGCAGAGATGTGTCTGGTTTTAATCATCTAACCCTTTTTGCTTTGTCTCTTCAGATGATGTTCGATTGTTCGGCTTTGTCCGATTCACCACCGGTGACGCCATGAGCAAGAGAGTCAAGTTTGCCCTTATCACTTGGATTGGAGAGGATGTCAGTGGGCTGCAGAGAGCCAAAACTGGGACTGACAAGACTCTGGTCAAAGAAGTAGTACAGGTAACCTTTTCCTTCTGCTTCTAACTGCCTGTTCTCATTGCTTTTAGCTCTCTAAACACCAGCAGGAGGGGAGAGAGAGGGAAGGATTGGATCATCCCTTCAATTTAGTAGTTAATCCTTTAAAAAGAAGACAGTTTCTTTTTGCCTGTCTTCCTACTAGGAATACTTACCATCTGCCCTTTGAGCGCTCAAGCATAAAGAAGCACCTTTGAGCTTAAGGCTGTCTGAACTATTTCATGAGGAGGGAGTATATCCCTTCCTTTTCACCAGTAAGATGTTTCCCATTTCCTTCCTTGATATGGAAATAACGTTGAATGGTAGAGAGCAAGGCAGTATCAAGTTAAGCTGGTAAAATTAAACAGAAACCCCCACACCCTTGTTTAAACTTCTCTTGAGGCCTTTGTCTCTGCACAATGAACCTAATCAACGAAAAGTCTGAAGTCCCTATTGGTAGCTCTTAATAGCTAACTAGATTGGTTTAGTCTTCTGTTTGGCCTTGGGTGGATCAGGGAAAAAGAGCAAACACCTTGGAAGGGCTTCACTTGAATTTATCTGCCTTAACTGAGCTTATCATTTAACTCTGTCAAGGCCTCCCAGGGCACTCTGAGCTGAGCTCACTCTGTAGGGCTCCAAGCTTAGTCCAACTAAGTGAAACTAAGCAACAGCCATGAGAGAGAAGTGAATTGTGGAAGGCTGCAAAGAACTGCTGCTGGAAAGCTGACTTTAACAGTGAAGATGCTAATGGTCAACATGTTTCCTCTGAAGTATTTAAAGCAAGATTAGCTCTTTCAGCTAAACCTAGGAGCAGCTCTCTAACACCAGAGAAATGGTCTTTCTTATGCACTTAGAGAACAGGCTGACTACTGACAAAATCTCCCTCAATAATTGCGTTCTTGCCAACATAAAGAAATCTCCCACAGGGCAACAGGAAGGATGAGAATGAAGTCCCCCTCAATTCATCAGTAGTTTGTATGATACACAATATTATATTTAGATAAGAAGCATGAAGAATGTAAGAAATTCATATCCTTCCAGAAGGTAAACTAAACATTGCAACATGACAACTACACAGGAGGGTCCATTCTAAAAAGAAACTTTTATAATGACACCTAAGAGATAGGAAAGCAAATCTCTCTTCATGTGAAGCAGCTGAAACTGTGTAATTGTAGCTGAAGAAGAAATTATAGAGTACTAATGAGTGACTCACACAAGAGTCACAAAGCCCAAGATTTCTTTAGAGATATGTTTAGACAATTTACTCCTCTTGAGTTGAATAGCATCCCTGAATGCTGCTCTAAGATCTGTCCCTCAGGTCTCTTACATATAATTTGCAATTTCACTTGTTTCATCTTTGATTAGTAGTCTGTACGAGTTAATAGTCTGGTGGAACATTAACCTTTCTTGGCTCTTACTTAAAAGCTTTCATATTCTAATTAATCTGTACTAAAATATGAAAACAATACAACTTGTGCTTAAGACACTTCTATTGAGCAACCAGCTCTATAACCCACTCCAAAGCTTTTCTGAGTGTAATGTCAGTGGTGATCTCCTTTTCATAAGAAATTATCTTGACAACTCTTGAATAATTCTACATGTACAGCTGAATCCCTCTGAGTGGAGAGGAATAAAAGCAGAACTATTTTCTTCTTTTTGTGCATGTAATCTTGCAGATAATCTGTCAAAACAAAGGAGGGCAAGAAAGTGCAACTGAAATTTAGTTGAGGGAATTTATCCCAGAGCTATTTCCCTTTTACTGATTCTCTTGACCTTCAAAGTCCATTCCAAGTCACCCCACTGCTGCTGATTTTATAGAGATCGAGATGTGAGCAATACATAGAAAAATACATTTGGTTGTTTGCTGTGATGATAAACTACAAATCTGACTCAGTATTGGTTCATCATTTGGAATAAGTAGTACCTTAAAGTGGGAGTATGTTTTTCTTTACAAACCTCAAAGAGAATCTAGGCTGCTGCTGCAGTTTGGCTCTGTGCAGTGCTAGCTGCATGCATGGCCCAGAGTGCACTTACCCTGTGTGACATGACTCTCCTGCCAGTGAAGTATGGTACAAGGAGGCTTTTTCTACAGCAGGTAACAGCTTTGATTCTGTGATCTACAGAAGTGATTGGTTAGGATTCCAGAACAACAGCTCTTCAGTCTGAGGAGCCATCAGTAAAACTTGAAGGGCTCTCACTATCTTGTGACATTTGCCAAAGCTGACTGTGGCTCTTTATTAAGATGGAAGCTCCAGTGTGAGGGGAGACCTGCTTTATATTCTCTGCTATGCTCTAGATGCCTTGATGAGCTATGGATGAGCTCTGCTCAAAGCTGAACAAAGGCCAATGAACATTGTTCTTCTGCTGAGAACCCTCAAAGTGAAAGAGAGTCAGCTGCAAGACTGCCTAGCAAGCAAACCTCACCATGTTGCATCTGTAGAATAAAGAGTCTTCACATGTGGTGATTATCAACACTCTCCCAGAAGCACTTGCCATAAAGAAAACCTAAGGGATATTAACTGCTGAAGAGTAGATAATGGGCTTGAGAACAAAAGGATGGAATATTATAAAGCAAGGAGAGGAATTGGGTTGTCCTCACTTATCTATTCCTCCCTTGGTGCTGTGAAATCTACAGGGAAGTGGCTTGGGAAGCAGTGCCGATAGTCAGTGGAGGAGGAGGTTGCCAGAAAATCTTTCAGGAAGGAAGGACAATTGATTTTTAGGTGTAACAACTGCAACATTACAGGGATAGATCTCATCTGGTGCAAAAAAGTTCTCCTGATCTGTACTAGCTGAGAATCAGGTCTTCCTGCTTCTTTGGGACTATCCTTATTACCTTATCCCTTATTGCTGGGAGTGTTAGCCAGGGCTAAAGTGGTCCAGTTTTGAGGGAAATGCTGAAGAACTGAAAACAGGACTTGGTTTCCCTCTGAGTGTTGCTTCCTCTCTGTGATCTCCTTGCCCTTCATGACTGCATTTCCTACCAGGAGACTTTAACCCTTCATTAGGCAGTGTGGAGGTCTTTTTCCTTATGGGACTGAATTCCTTAACAAAGGGACTGTCCAATCTTTACCAATTTGTCTTACAGATTTTGACTCTTCTCTGTTTTCTTCAGCACTCCTGCCCCCACAAAGTCATGTGCTTTATTATTTGCCTAAATCAGATTCAGGGTAAAACAGCTCCATTTCTGTGAGCAAATATTTGTGGCATTTTATTCATTATTATCTTTGGTGAGGAATTTGCCTGGCTTTAGAGATGATGTCAATGAGTTTTCTGAGGTCCTGCTTTGGAGCTCATGGTCAGATTTGTTTTATTCACCTTTCTCTTTTCCTCTGGATTCCTCACTGCAATGTTTCTGGTACCTCATGAGAGAGAACCCACTTATGGAATTTTTGTCCCTGTTCTCAGGACAGATGCAACACATGTAACTTCATGTATGTGCATTAGGTTTTCTCATGTTAGTACAGTGGCATAAACAGAAGAAGATTTAATAGCTTTGTTAGGTAAGTCAGAAAATCAAGCTCATACAGTAAGAGCTCTGTTGTGGTGGCTTTGAGACAGTCTTTCCCAGGAGGGTGAGTGAGATACTGCTTGGAAAGCAAACAAAATTGATTTTTTATTGTTTTTCCTATTCTGGTTTACTGTAATGACCATACCAAATGGATATGGATTTACAACAACTCCTAGTCCTTGTCTAGAGAAGGTGGTGAGTTTATAAGTAACTTCTTCAGGGCAGAATAAGCAGCTTCTCATCACCCCACATCTGACACATAAACCCTGTGACTTTGCCAGTGGGATGCAGCACAGATAGAAAGAATTTGCAGATCAGCTGAAATGTAGTTCCCATTGCTGAGAGATGTGTTTGCCAGAGGTTTGAGCTGGCTTCTCCCAGTGGCTGGAACTGGTCCATGTAAAAGTTGGCAAGGGGTAAATTAGAAGAGAGGGATTTTGCTGATGGCTTGGACTCTGAGAGCTGATCACAGGACTAGGTTTGGTGTAGCCAGAGCAGAGCAAGAGGGCAATGGTATTGCTATAGGCTACTTGTCACTTTCTAGCTCTCCTTGTACTCAGAGAAGTCCTGCTGGAATACACCTCTGCTACAACCATAGGACATGTCATTTGTTCCCCATGGCGCTAGGTCTAGAGCTCTTGCCATGCTGCTAAAGAAAGATGGGAGATGTCATCTCCTTTGTACTGGATCTGCACTGAAAATAAGATGACCAGGGGATGGGAGTGGTGAGGATTTTGAACATCAGTGGAGGCTGCTGCAAGCTCAGTGTAAATAAAAACAGCAAGAAGCTGCTTAACTACCTGGCACCATCCCTAGCTGCTAAGAACACAAGTGTCTGTAGATGATACAAGGATTTTCCTTCTGGCTTTAGACCTACTCATGCTGGGATTTATAAGGGCCTCTGCAGACCTTTTTGGTACAGTATCTGCTCCAGACAGTTTTTGGCCAGCTTAGGGAAATTTTATAGCCTCATATGCTAAACATTCAGGGCCTGGAAGAGGTAGACAATCTACTCCACCCTTTTCTTTCCCCCATAAAGTTGTCCAGAGGAGAAAGGCTGGGCTGAGCTAGCTGTACAAATTTCATGCTTCCCAGAGAGAGATGCAGGCTCAGGTTTTGCAACCTGACCTGCATAGCTGGAACCTTTTCTCTCTGTTAGTGTCACATGGACAGTGACACAGGGGATTTGATTGCAAAATTGTGACCCTGTGCTAGTCAGGCACAAAGTGAAGCATGTGCTAGATAGGTGTTTTGAAGAACTCTGACTAAACCTTACTTTTAATGTAGTGTTCAGTGATCTGAGATGCAAAGCAAAGAGACTGTGGTCACTGTTGTGTCCTGAGGGTGATAAAGATAAATGGCATCATTGTTTTTGTTATCTGTAGGCTGCTGGTGACTCTGGGGTGAATACAATGACTAGGATTCACTCCCAGAGCTTGCTGTGCTTGTAAAAAGCTTGGGGATGGGGGGAGGAGAGGAGAAAAAGAAGGGAAGGATGCAAAATGAAGATGTGTGTCAGCAAAATGAGGGCCCCAGCATCAGAGTTATGCACTGTGCCTTAGGCATCTATAGCTTCTGCAGTTCTCTTGAAAGGCATTAGATCTTGGTATGTGTAAGAGAAGAGAAAGCAGGGACTTTCCCCACCCCGGTCTCTAAAGGGCAGAAGGAAAACCTGGTGGCAGAGCAGAAGTCTGGAGTCAGATGCCTGTTGGCACTGCTGGTAGGCACTTGAAGCTGGGATTTTTTCCTGGTGCTTTGCAGGAGCTGGTTTACTATGACTGGTTGTTTGTAATTGCAGATGACAGTTATGCCAAATAAGGACCATTGCCTGGTCCAGCTAATATCAGACCCAATTAAATCAGTTGGGAGAAGTTTTACATTCTGGCAGTTTCAGTGGGGAAAAAAACATGAGTGGACTGTGGCTCAGATGGCTCTTGGCTGAAAATTGCTGCTGTTGCTCATGGGTGCCCAAACTCCTGATCTGAGAGCCAGAGTCTCTCCTGTTTTCCTGCCCTGATGCCACAGGAGACAGTTTCAACTGTCTCAAAGATACTTATATGCCTCCCTTTACCTTATGATTTGCACCCTGAACAAAAGCTTAGTGCCTAAGAGCTCCAACAGTGAATTCAGAGTGATGAGGGAGACTATGGCTGAAGGAGGGTCAAGCAAGATAATGAAATCTGGAGTTTCAGGCAGCAAACTCACCAGAAACATCTTCTCCCCTTGGGCCCAGGCTTGATGAGATCTTGTGGTGGGTAAGAGTTGGTGCAAAGAACCAAAGAAGCCCCTGACGGCACCTGACAGCAGAAAGGAATAAAGCAAGGAGTTATTAATAGCAGTGACCCAGATTGCACTCTGAGGGTACAAATCTGGCACAAGAGGTGGCCCAGTCAGCTAAGAGGATATTTAAGAGTGGCTGTGAACAGAACCCATCTGGCCACTGCCAGGAAGAGATTGTTCAAACATTCCAAGGTTTCTTGATGGCACTGACATGAAATGATGGCAGGTGACCCTAGATCATCACCCAGGAATCATCTAGCTAGCTGTCTAGTTGAGAAGACATTTGAGTAATTACAGTTACTTTGTGGTGCATGTTATTTAGTTCTCCTCTCCTCATACACGTTTTAATTTCAGAAACAGCTGGATTTTGCAGAGTGAGCCCTGAAGGAAACCCTCCCTCTATGTACAAAATACACACATTTTTGATGGAATCCCTCTCAGAAATGATTTTCTGGGCCTGCCTCTGTTCAGGGCAAAGACTAGCACTGAAGTTTGGTAGTTCTCAATAATCTCTTTCCTGAGCTGAAGAAAATCTGGCAAACCTGTTAGCATGTGGAAAGGAAAATCATTTGTTTGCTTTTAGCAAGAGCTACACTTTGCAGAGATCTCAGACAGGAGGTCTGGAAGTAGGACACTTGTGAGCATGACCAAATCTGATGGGTTTGGGCAGTTTGCCTTTTTATTCACCATCCCCCCCCCAAAAAGGATTTTTTTTTCCCCTCTAAATAAACAATTTCTGTCCCATTTTCCTTGAACTCTGCTAAGACATGGCTGAGTGCCTGTAATGGCTGGCTGTCCTCACATCAGAAAAGCTGATCAGTGAAGCATGGAGAAAAAATGATGCTGTGAAGCAGTTGTTATTTCTTAAGACTTTTTCTAGCTGTGGATAAACTAAAGCAGAGCAGACAAGGCTTCTCATAGCTGCTATAAGCTTAGTTTTTTTTGTTGTTTTCTTCCTCCCCTCTAAGCAACTCTTGGGGAGTGAGGATTTCCTACAGTGTGAAACAGGATCAGCTGCAGCCTGGGAGACTTGGTGTGGGGGAGGGAGCTGCTTTGCTCTGCCGTTTCTTCCAGCTCATGAAAGAGGTGCTGAGGCTCTTTCAAGCTGAGTCCTTCTCCACCCCCTCCTTTAGCCAGCTCTGATCCTCAACTGAGACCCTTGAGACGCTGCCAAATAAAGAGCTCTCCCATGGCTGAGAGTCTGAAATCAATTAGAAGCACCTTTTCCACGCTTATGCTGGGGCTGTTCCAGCACCCAGGAGACCTGCACAAGATGAGTGCTTCTCTCTCAAAGCATTGCCTCATTCACCTTTTGGGGTGCTTAGTGCCCAGGGAGCCACACTGCAGCTTTCCTGAGCTGTTGCAGCAGGGCTGGTGGGATTTTAACTCTGTATGGCCCTGGCTCTGCAGAGTGCAATGGATGCTGGTGTTTTTCAGGCTGTCTAAAACATTTGTGGGTTGGGGGGAAGGGAAAGATAAATGCAGGGTTTTTAGTTGTGGTTAGGAAGGGAAGGAAATGCTAGGTGATGCTGCTCTGGCAGGGGAGTTGGACTAGATGATCTTTCTAGGTCCCTTCCAACCCCTAACATTCTGTGATTCTATAAAGCAAGAAAATTGTGCATGTTGGTCTGTTCTCCCAAATAGCAAGTGATAAGACAGAGGAAATGGCTTTAAGTTGTGTCAGGGGAGGTTCAGATTAGATATTTGGAAAAATTTCTTCACTAGGAGGGTTGTCAAGCACTGGAGGAGGCTGCCCAGGGAGGTGGTGGAATCTCCATCCCTGGAAGTGTTAAAAACCATGTAGATGTGGTGCCTGAGAACATGGTTTAGTGGTGAGCATGGGAGTGTTAGGTTAACAGCTGGACTCAATGATCTCAGAGGTCTTTTCCAACCATATTGATTCTATGATTGTCTGTTTGCTGAGATGTCTGTGCACACACATGTATGCCACCCTTGCTATGAGGCACGAGGGACACAGCAGAACAAATCCCTGACTGTAGTGACACTGTGGTGGCAAATGCCCTAAAGGCACCATGGGATTCCATTCACAGCAACCTGTTCTGAGAAAGGTTTTCTCTGTTCACAGCCTCAGCTCACAGCATGCTGCCTAGGCCTTATCCAGCTCTCATCAGCTGCAAAGAGCATTCAAACAGCTAGATAGCTGCCCTGCAGTACACAAGTATATTAATAAAGTGTGTCCTTAAAGGTCACTTTGGATCATTAAACCACAAAGCACAGTGGAGCCTGTTAACATCAGCAGCCTGTCTGGCACAGTGGCTTGGGTTTGGCCACGATGTGTATTAGGGAGCTGAGGAGCTAGTAAGTCTACTGAAGTAGACTTAATTGTTCATGGTACCATCTGCCTGTTGTCTGTAATCAAAGCATCTTCCTGTCAGCTGGTGGAGTGTGAGACTGTAGGGTACAGTGGTGTTCATTTTTAGGAGAAGGGGTCCTAAAAAGGGCACAAATAGAATTAGTAACGTGCCCACAATTTTGCTAAGGGTCAGTGGCAGTTAGAAGGTGAACAGTTTTGAGCTTTTTAGTTTGCACACTGCTTAGGAAACTTGACCTAACCTAGCCTGTGCATTTACTGCTAGGAAGAGTTGTTGCATAGGACAGGATTGGGTGTTGCAGCTGGTAGAAGTAGATAGATAAATTTTTTTCTAGGTTAAGCCTTGAGTTTTGCCATCACTAGTCTTCTGTCTCATTCACTGTTTGCTGTTTAACATCCCTGTCACAGCAGATCAGGGGATGCAGCTCATGAAGCTATGCAAGCTGAATAACCTGTCTTTATTCAGGGACTTGGACAAGTAGCCCCTTTTTTAACAGGCTTTTTCTTGATCTCTTACAGAACTTTGCCAAAGAATTTGTGATCAGTGACCACAAAGAGCTGGATGAGGACTACATCAAGAACGAGCTGAAGAAAGCAGGGGGGGCTAATTATGATGCACAGACTGAGTAAATGGAGGAGTCTCCTGGCACCATCACCTGGATCTCAAAGGGAGGGAAAAGGCACAACAAACTAACACAACTGATGGATGAGGCAACTGAAATCCCCAGCTTTCTGTGTGTGCACCTAAGAACTCCTTTTCTCTGCATACAGCGGACTTTTCTTTTCCATTCCACCTTATGAAACATCCCTCTCTGGGGTTCTGTTTCTTCTTGTTTTCCCATTTTTTTTTTTACTCATAACTCTGTCCATGTTCTTGCATCTGTGGAATTTAGGTTTGGCTCTGCTTTGGTCCTATTCAGCATTGTAGAGGCTTGCCAGTGTGTCTTTTCTTCCTATGCGTGCGTGTTTGTGTGTCTTAGTTGGGCTCAACCTGGTCTCTGAGGAGAGAAAGTTTTGGGGGAGTTCTGAGCATTGATTATTTTCATTTTTGTGGTTTTTTTTAAAATTTGTCCTGACTGATATTCTTGGGAACAATACTTTTTGCTATTCTAGGCTCAGAGCAACTTGAGTTGGTTTTACTGGAACTTTGATTTCATTGTCTTAGCTTCAGTGTCCAGCTGAAATGTTATCTAACAGCTTAAACAACAAAGCAAACAGACAAGTTCTTCATAGATGGGAATAAATTTGCCTTAAACATTGCTTGATGGTTGCTATGCTATGTGCTGCATCTCTGTCCTTCCCTCTTAAAACCAAGATCCAAGATGATCCGAATGTGGGGGTTTGGGGGTTTTTTTGGAGGTATCATGGCACAGTAAACTGAGGGGTTTAGAAATGTGGGGACACTTGGTCACTATTTTGTGTACATTGGTCTCTGGGTTTGTATTTGACTTTCCTACTTCTGGGGGGCTCAGGAGGTGAAACTGAAATGCATAGATTTCCTTTTTAAATGATGTCTGCAAAGATAGCAGCAGCTGAATCCTAGCACAGCCTTCTCTGCCCATGTCCCCCCTGGTTTCTTTTGCAGTTGAACACAACATCTTCAGTTGTTTGGGGCCTTCAGGCAGTGAACCATCCTGCACCTGTGACTGAGGGATGGAGCAAGGCAGCTCTATCCCAGTCAGGATGAAACACTCAACAGCAGAGGCTCAGAGACAACATGGGCATGGTTTGTTTGGTACCAAACTGTTTGTTTAGGGGGGCTTCTTTGTATGGCTTTTTTGTTCCATCAAAGGTAACTGTCCCCAGAATTCTGTGTAAGGGGGAAACTCTTGTACTGGGGCTTGGGAGTCAGCATTATAAACCCATTACAGAAATAAATGTTTTTCAAGAACAGTTCACAGTGACTCTGTTGTTCTTTTACCTTTCCTGCAACAACAAGCCTATATTTAGGAAGTCTGTTAATCCTAGGTATAAGGCTTTGAGCTCTTGCAATCTTGGGGTTATTAGGAGAATTAAACACTGGCTTAAATGTAAAATGATCTCAGTGCAGGCAGCTCTTGCCTGCTCATCTCTGCTCTGAAAGGCAGAGGTGACCACAGTGCATCTGACACACTTTTTGTTCAGCAGCTCTACATCTACATTTCCAGTGCCAAAATGCCCAAGTGGGAATTGTAATTAGGTCAAACAGTATTTCACACCCACGTAAAGGGAATGAAGAGAGGTCAGGAACAGATCTGGAAGCAAGAATGACAGTTTCAGATTGAAGTTTGGCAGCTTCCTGTGCAGGTTACAATGAGTGTTACAATTCTGGACTGAACTTACTTAAAACTTGTCCTGAAAGAAGGGAAATGGTTATTTTTTACAGGCATAACTAATTGGGAAGAGCTATGCAGAGAGCTTGTGATGCTCTGAAGCTTTGCCTTGCTGGTTCAGTGACGACAATAAATTATTTGACAGCTTGTGGGGTGCTGAGACAAGAATCTCAATCTGATCTTAAAGCCTGGCAGCAGCACTGCAAGAACTTCATCAGCACCAGCTGTGGTGTGGGGTTTGATGTGCTGCTCAGGAAGCTCAGCACAGAGGCACAACAGCTTTCTCAGCAGCTTGAAGGCATCTCAGCTAGACAAAGTGGAGCACTTGTGCTGCCTTTGGTACGCTGGCTCCAGGGATGGAGGAAGCAAAAGCATCACCCTGGCCTCTTCAGTTGCTTTGCTATCCTTAGTCAGCATATGCCTCCCACAGGGCATTTTTCTGCAGACTTTCTAAATCTTTTCTAAATATTTGTTCCCTCCAGGTAACCTCTCCAGATGTATCTGTTCCATGCCCTCTTTGACAGCCCAGTGCCCTGCATCTGGGACTGACTCACCCATGATGGCTGGGCAGGGAGGCACAGGGCTTGTCCCTCCCTTGGATTTCCTTCTGACTTCTGCAGTGGATTGCATTGAGTCTCCAAAGTACTCATCCAAGACAACCATCCCATTTTCCTCTTAGTCAGTCCAGTTCACAGAACATGTAAGATCTTGTATTCCCTCTCTGAATCTCCTCTATGGTGTAAAATGGCACACGTGATCCCATTTTGACCACAAGAATACCATGCTTGCCATTGCTAGTACAGCAATTGCCTGAGCAATGCTACACACACAGGAGGAAAATGAGAAAGAGAAGGAATTACTCATTTGTGATAAGACAGCAGGATAAATCCATAGGAGAAAAAAGCCTAGCCTAATGAATCATACAAATAACAGAGAATTAGTGAAGTTTTGTTTTCAGCCTCGATACAATCCTCTCAGGCAAGCTACCTGCAAGCATCATCTAGCTAATGATCTGAAGAACTCTGAGAAAAACCAAGATGAGATGTACAAAAGCATTGATGCTGGTCTGTCTCTGGCCTCACTAGAGCACAGTTGGGTCAGCTCTGAAAAAAACACTGGGGAGTTCTTGTTTGTACAGTCCTGTTCCTCTAACAACACTACAAGAGCCAAGTTAATCAAGCCCATGCCTGTCAAACCCTCAGTTAAATATAAGATTAGCTTTGTGACAAAGAATGTCCTGCACACCCAGCCCTGACCCCAGCCCAGGCTGATGAATGCACATCCCAGGTGGCTGCCTAGGAGTGCTGGAGGCAAAATGTGTTTCAACAGTGCAATACCTCCCTCCCTTTCTACTCATCCCTCCCATAAGAGTAATCTAAATTAGACATTAAATGACTTTGTTTTTAAACTGCTGATTATCCTTTGGCATTACCAAATCATCTTCATTTTCCTCCAGAGAGAGACTTTATTGGTATTATATGTCAAACTCTTCTGTTTGTACTAGGAGGAGCTCAGCTAGTTACAGGGACTATACATGCTTGGTATGTCATCATCTGCTCTGAGGGCTAAAACTAATCTCAAGAGTCTGCTGGTGCTTGGCTGGAAAAGTATTTACCCACAGTATTTATATGCATTATTCTGCCTTGCTAATAATTAAAAATGCAAGAACCAATGGATAAAAACTGAGCAGAAGAAAGACTAGGACATGCAGAGTAAAAGCATAAGGCCAATTCTTTGTGGCGTATTTGGGATCTCATGCTTGGCACATCACAGCAACACAACGTGAATTGGAAACTGTCTCTATTTTAAACTCCAGGCCTCCTCAGTACCATCCTTCACAGCACATCTATATAGCTGAATCTCTGCAAGTGGCTGATGCTCTGAACAGATGTATTAGGGACTCTATTATGGACTGTATTTTGCATCCAAAGTGGTGGAGACAAACAAGGAATTAAGAATACCTATTTTTTTCTGTAATACTTCTCATCAAGAGGTCTCAGAGTGTTCCAGCTCAATACCCCTGTTTAGGAAAGGGTCTTTTACCCTGGAATTGAAGCAGGAATGGCAGCCCATGTGTTACAGGGCCTCGCAGTCCAGCCTGGGGACCCAGCCTCAATACATGCATTCCTCACCCTATCAGAGCAATGCTGATAACACTGGGATTTCTCCTAATGACCGGATGAGACATGGGCTTTCTTTTACATTTTTAATATACTTTTTTATATAGTCATGTGCCCTCTTCTGTGTGCATTTTAGTATTCAAAGCCTGTTTTTTTAGCCTTATCAGCCCTTTCATCAGGCTTTAAAGACCTGCTGCTGCACAAAGGCTTTGGGCTGTGGTACAGGAGCCTGCAGTGTCCCTCACACTGCAGCCCAGTGGGGCTTTGCCTTATGTCAGGGCTTGGGGCTGGGGAGACTGCTCTGCCTCCAACAAAGCAAGGGAGAGCATAAGCAGCAGTGACAGCATGCTGGGGGCTCTGTCTGGCAAGGAGCAGATCAGAACAGTTCAGTGGCTGCTTTATGTTTGTCCTCATCAAAGGATTTTCTCTTCCTCCACATTACAAGCAGAGCAGATATGAGGTAGCATCCACTTCTAGCAGGGAGGCAGTGACAGAGCTGAGTGAAATATCCTCCACAATCTTCTTGATCGAGACAGAGAGTCAGACACAGCATATGACTTCATTTTAGCTTGAAGCCCAGATCAGGGGGCTTTTGTGCAGTGCAGTCAGATGGTGGTGAGGGATGGGGTGAATGGGTGACACCCCCTCCCCCAAGAGATGGAGCCATCAGAGAGAACAAGGCTTGGTAGCCAGGGGCAAAGCTGTGGTTGCAGGATGGGAAGCAGGGAGGCTGCTCTGAGTCATAGCTGGCTGCAACATACAAAGAGCCAGTTCCCACTCTGAGGAGTATGTGGGCCTATGCAGAAGAGAAAATAGCTGAACCAGGCAACCCTGGCCCAGGGAGCAGCCCATGGAAACAGCCAGCATGCTCTGCCTGTGTTTTTATAGACTGCTGTCCTGAAGAGTGCATAATGCCAGATTACTGGCTGGTGTTAAGTAGGCTCTGCTGTAGGGACCCCTGGGGTGATCTAATCTCTCCAGTTTGAATCGCTGCAGCTATTTAGCAACAAGGCACCTTTTAGCAGCAAGGCACCAGAGGAGCTGCAGAGAGGGGTGAAGGGGAGATGCAGGATGTTTTGTGTATTCCAGTACGAGTCCTGGCTCAGTTCAGCGCTCCACGAGGCAGCACAAAAAGGGACATTGTTTAATGGCTGTCAAGACATGAGCTATCAGCTCTGTTCCAGGCGTGACGACAGCAGCTCATTCTCTGGCCTCATCCCTGGAGGATGTGCTTCCTCTTACTGCTGGCACTGCATCTCTAACACTCATGGCAGTGCTTGGGTGGGGGCTGAGAGCAGGGAACTGGGGGATCTCTCACACATTGCCCCAGTCTGGAATCATGGGCTTATGGAATAGATCCCTTACTGAGCTATGAAGTGAGACCTCCTCCACTCCCCAGGTCTTACACTTTTGGGCCCTCTCTGCTGTACAATGGGGGCAATGTGCTAATGCAGGCCCCATCCAAGGCTTGGCTTTCTTGCTCAGTGAGGCAAAACACTGGCAGAGATGGTTTAATTGCAGCATGACCAACTGTGTATTGCTTGGTGGGAATAAGCGCAATAAAAGACCATTCATAGCCCACTCAGGCCTTAATCCCTGGAGTGGTACAGTCTTTCCTAATGTGGTTTGCACCTATGCTGGCAACCCATCTGCTAAAATCATGGTCTCTTTAGCTTTCACAGACATCTGTTCCTGGCCTGGATCCTTTGCTCATCTTAGAATGGATTTATTTGTGTAAGTTTATCAGGGCTGGGAAACAAAGAGAAACCTTCCAAGGATATTTCACCTTACTCCCTCCCCCATCAAACTGTCCAATAACATTTTTCATTAACCTTAAGTCATCTTCAGAATGAAAGTGCATTTCCATGTCAATGCAGCTGACAATGAACAAACAGCATCTGTTCTGCAAATATTAAATGCAGGCAGTAGATGAATAGACTTCTCTCCTTTATCATGATTAGCCACATTTCTGTGTTGTAATTTTGGCCTATCACTCAACACAAACTGCAATCAGGATGTAATACATCCTATTGGCAAATAACAGCAATGCAGCTGTTCAAGGCAGCAGCTGAACCTTTCAGCAATTGAAACTAGGTTTTATTACACCCAGGGCAAGACTCCAATAAGTATATTAGTGACATGATTTTAAAATAACAAGAGTTGAATCTTGTCCCACTGAAGTGAATTGTGATGTGGGTTTCCATGGGAGAGGGTGTTTTACCAAACTCAGAAACCAAACAGGTCTCAGGGGTGTCCTCTGTAAAGTCAGAGAGTCTGAGAGCAGAGGAGCTGTGGTGAGATCACCCCTAGGCAAATGTGTGAATGCTGCCTTCTCACACTGATTTCTAGGTTACTATGCACCAGGAAAAGTCTCATATGAGGAAATTGAGATAAAATGTGACTACAGAATACAGGGCTCAGAAAAAACTCAAAGCATGCTGCAACAAAGTCTGAATATTCAGCCCTTTTCCATCTAGGTGTGACAACAAAGGATACTACCATACCAAAGAGCATGAAAAGTGTATTTAACTTGAAATTTCTTGAGAGCAGACATCCTGCAAAGCCCCCTAAAGTATTATGCAAAAATTACTAGCATTTTTTTCATTAAAAAAAAAAATCACAAGTCTATTGTAAAAGGATATTCATGTTACAAAAAATTACTGTCATCCATAGGCTATTGAAAGCATTTGAAAATAACTAGTAGGAATAAAGAGAAGCATTCTACTCTTTTCTAGATGAGAAGTGACTCCTGTCTCTTCTATAGTAAAAGGGTTTCACCATCCATACTAATGTATCAGAACTCACTGCACTGCCTAGACAAGCAGCTGCTTTCAATACCCTTGTGTTGGCTGTCATCAGATATCATTGGCTGCTTGAACATGTTTTGACTCTTTTTTTTCCTCCCAAACACCTTCAGTTCAGATGTTATTACAAGGTTAACAAAAAGCATTTCAGATAGAATCACAAGAAACTTTTAAAGTCTTGTAAGCTGTTTTCCAGGAATCCTTTTGCATCTAGCTATAGCTTCCTTCTAAGACACACAGGTAAGTCTCCTGGAGAATCCATAAGCCTTCACTTATGGAGTGATTTGACAGAGAATCTCAACCATGACCTATACAGAGCAGTATATCTTACATCAGAGTTGTAAATCAGAAACACTACAGCATTTATTATCTTAATCTTCCTCCTTTAAAAGCTAGAACCTGTCAGATGAAACCATAAATCTGCTAGATGGCCTCCTTGCATCAAGCCTCTTAATATTTCAGTTCACGTTTGCTTCTAAAAACTCCCTGCCAACATTTCATTTTCCTCTCATACTGCTACTTAATGCCTTAAGTGCTTGGAAAGATAAACAGTGGCTTTAAGTAGTACAATCTCCTGATCAGTTTATCTGAGGATTATTACACGAGTGCACAGAGGAGTCAGTCATAAATTGAGCACTTTTTTGCCCTGGCTGCTGATTTCATAGCAGTGAATGAGATGGCATATTCCAGGAAGAATCATAGACATGGAATGTAGAGGAGATTGAACTAATAATTTTACCTAATTAAAACCTACTGTGATGGAGCATCAAACCATATAAACATGAACCAGGCTACCTGGTGCTGGGGGTGAAGAGAAAAGATGATGTTTTGCTGGGGGCTGAACTGGTGTCTTATAGCTGAGCACAGCATGACAGAACAAGAATGAGAGGCTGAAGGCTGAAGACAGACAAACTGAAACTAGACATGCATTTTTATAAGGCAATGTGATCAACCTCTGAGAGAAAAAGTCAAGGCAATTGAGTGATTCACCGTTTCTTCCACTGCACAAAGCAAGAATACTTTCTGTAAGAGATGCTTGAATGAAACAGTGATTGTTGGGCTCAACAAACATGGGCATAAAATTGTCTGCTGTGTACAGATGATGAGATTTTGATCTCATCTCTTTTCTGAACTCCAAGCATCTTCACTCTCTCAGGTACAATAACACAAGAACTGATTCAAACTGCATCTTCACTGGCCTCAGGTACATTTGCAGTCACCAGCATAAAGGAGTGAGCTCTACTCCAGACTGAGTGAAGGGATAGAGTAAACAGATGAAAGAGTAGTGTCTTAAAGTATTACACAGCTGGATCCAAAGAGAAAACTTGTCTCTCATACCTATAAGGTTCTCAGCCTTACAAGGATACATAAGCCATTTGCAGTAGTGTTCTTTTTTCCTTTCAGCACCATTTTGAATAGATTAAACTTGTCTGAAGTAGGGTTTATGACTTTTCCAAATGCTACTTGCAGCACAGCCAGAAAAGCTGAAGCCCTACAGTGGGAAAAGAATTTAAGAGTTGATGTGGAATTAAATTAAACCAGCACAAGCTCATCCCTTTAAATCCAAACTAGGCAAGGAACCAAAAAAAGTCTGGTTTAGTGCATGTTGGATTGAAATGTAAAGGAAAAGAGTCAGAGTGATGTGCTGGGAAAGAACTCCAACAGAAAAGTAGAGCAGATTAAAACAAGATATGGAGCTGGTTACTGGTCCTCAGCTGCCTGCTCTGCTCTCCTGGCAAGTGCTGCCTCCCCAAACAACTGCCTCTGAATCTCTTTGCAGATCACTCAGTTTTTCTCTCAACAGATTAATAGAAACTAAAAGTCCCTTACTAGGATAAACAGCAAGAACACACAAAGCCTTCACTTAACCCAGAGGCACAAAATGGAGCTGCAACACCAAAGAGTGCCTGTGGAGCTGGGTAGAGAGGTTCTGCATACACTCTTGCTATAGACACCACAAAGTAGGAGCCTTCACTCCAGGCAGGAAGGCACAATGCTCAAAAATATGGAAGTAAAAGCAGTGAAATGCATGCTCAAGCTTCTGTCTTTTCCATTCAAGCATTTGGACTACTCCCTGCAAGTCAATCTCACTGTTTGCAGAAAGAATGTTGCTTACCAATCCCTTACACAGCCTCTGAGGAAAGGCAAGGAGGTTGCTCACTAGTTGTTTTGTATAGTGAATCTCTGCAAAATGATAATCATAAAATCTTAAACTAAGGCCAGAAGACTCCTGTTAGGGAAGTGCCAGGTAATTATTGTCCTATTAATGCCTAATATTACTGCACAGCTTACAGCTTTTCACTCTGCAAGGACATTCTTTTTGGCAACTTTCAAAATCTGGTTAGTGGGGGAAGTCCACATTCTGCATTCCCTAGCTTGCAAACACCCAACACAGGCCAAAATTCTCCTACTAGGGTTTAGCTTTACTGGAAATGTAAATCACAACAACAAAACAGCTTTCACTGTAAACTTCCTTTCCAAGCTTAACTGTTCCCAAGGTTGCTCCCTGGTGACACTTGTGTGTCAGTCTGCAATTTCTCTCTTTTATCTGGTTGCAACTTGTAAAACTGATCTGCAGTTGTGATCCAGCAATAATGATATTGTTCTGTTATGCAGGGTTTCAGTACCTGAACCAAGTACAGCTCTGCATTTATAAGCAGGTTGCAAGTTATCTCCTTAAATATACACAAATAATTCCTCCAAATTCACATTCTGCTACATTATTTATACCAACAGATGTCAAGGTAGGAATACCCTTGAAACCTCCCCGAAAATAGTACTTGTTTCTGTTTGGGAATGCATTTTCCTGATAAAAAACACATTAGAGGCAAGGATGTCTTCAAAGCAACTGTTTCTGGCATGTCACAATTTGAAACTAAGGATATGTCTTTTTCTGAAAAGATTCCATAAGATTCACACATACTTTGGGCAAACAAAAGATCTTTTTGTCTGTGGGTGAAAACTGCCCCATTGCTGGCCTGAGAAATCCAAGCTAAGGGAGAGATTCACATGGTGATAGATCATTTGGGGACTTCTTCACAATGTAGGTTTTTGGACCATTCATTGCAGTGATTCTTGAAATTCTTTGCTTTTGAAAGGTTCTTTGTAAGGGACATGTGGTTTAGATTGAATCAGGGATATGGGAGCTGGAATAGGAACAGAGTCCACTTTCTTATTACAGAGTACTTGTCCTGTTATAAGCACGACAGACCAACACACATCACAGATAGGCCTGAAATCAGGATGTGAATCCACAGCCACATTTGACTTTCCACTCTGTTTCAAGAGAAAGGAAAAAGACATGCCCCATTTATGTTCAGATCCAGTTCAGAAAGGAATGAACATTAAGAAGGCAGCAGAGGGTTCCTGCTTCATCAGCCTTGTGTAAACATGATTGGTGCATGAGATGGACTCAGCAAAAACCTCCCTGAGATCTGAAAAGTCCTGAGAGTACTCAGACTCTCCCAGACACCTCCAGTATGTTCTGGGACAGAACTGGTAAACTCCTTATCTGTCTCTAAACACACAGCATCCCTGTGGTTGGACATCCTTGCTGCAGTGATTAACTAACACACTTTCACAATTCCTTTGTGCAGGTAAGTCACAGTAATGTCTCCTATCCTTGTGTTGTCTGATCCGAGCTGTGTTTGTTACCCCATAACTGAAATTGTACCTCACTATCCTCTCCTGCAGAACAACCACCCTTTTCACTTCACCAGCCTTTCTGATTCAGGTTACATTTCAACAGTTACAAATGTGCTGTGGTAAAAGCAGCACCAAAGAAAATGCCTTAGGAATAGTAATAGGGTGCTGGGTTACCTTCTCACTCATTCAGAGAGAAATATGATGCTCACTTCAGCAATCAAGTACAGAAGGAATGATAAAGACCTTTTGTTACAGGTCATCTGGTTCTTGTCCCTATTCCTGTTGATTAAGTGGAAAGGAAAAAAAACACTCAGAACTGTGATTTTTTTTTTTACTGTGCATTTATAGTTTTATGTTGGATTCAACCACATGAATTATTGCTGAGCTACATCTGTCAAAGCATACTCTCCAGGTAAAACCAGCATCTACTGGCTTCCTGTTCAGCTGAAATCAACAGGCTTTTTGCCATCAATTTTTATAGGAGCAGATACAGAGATCTGGCTGTAATCTGTAAAGGTAAAAAGTTTGGACAGGCAGGCAGGTACCATGTGTCTGTAGAAACTGAAGCCAAAGCTTTTCAGCCTTGAGCAAGATTCTGTTCTTAATTAAGTACAACAAAAGAGAAAGATAATTTGATTTAGAAATAACATTATCTTTCCTCTGCCTCCTCTCACAGCAGAAGGTACATTTGTGTTCCCCATAATAAATCAATTGTACAGAGCAGCAAGCATACATGTGTGATGCTGCAGAGCTTGCCCACTGTGCTGCTTAAAAACAAGAGCAGATTAATCTGGAGCACAGGGCCAGGTGTCCTGAACTAGTTTTCAAGCAGTGAGTGCTACAGAAAAGATGGCTGGGAAGGTGGGCACCATGCTAGGGATCTATTCAATTTAAATGGTGTTTCTCAGCAAGATCACTGAGCCAAGATGTTCTACTTGATGAGCTCAGGAAGAAATGATCTCTAAAAGGAGTGTATTATAGTGCTCTGACTTTGACAGCTTCATTGCTGCAGTGGGGTTGCATTTTTATGCCTTCCTTTCAGGGTGACAGCTTCATATTGACTTAAGGAACAGCTTAATATTGACAATGGTTCATCTTCACTGGTGTGATTTCTCTAGTAAGTGTCATCTCCTCTTTGATATAGTCCTTTGGAAAGTGTCCTACATGATGAAGCAGTTTTTCAGGATAACTTCAGAATGTACAAGTGTACCTGGACGTCATAAAGCACCAGAGGACCAATGATAGCACAGATTGGATCACTTTCCTGTCTAGGTTTTTCCTTTAGCTCACCCATGGACCAGCATCAGAGGTAGCTGAGTTCAGAGGACACTATCAGAGCCTTTAAGTTAGCATTTCACTTTTCTCTAATCCCAGTGTTTGGGATAAAGTGTTTGGACACTGATAAAGTAAGGGATCAGTTAATTCCCACAAACTGTTGAAGACATAAGAAAAACAAAATTCTCAACACTGTTCCTCAAACTGAAACAATCATTCCCTTCAGGAGCAATTTTATTAGAGGCTTCAGTTATCTCCAGATTAACTTTGAGCAATTGACAGGGATGTCCTTAGTGGCCATTTACTCAATTGTTCTCTCCCTTGGTAACACAAAACCAGTGAGAAAACAATCCAGATGAGTGATGGCAGTATTATCTGTACACCCACAGATCATACAAGCAAACCAAACTCCTCTTCAACATCACCACAGTAGATAAGTGTTGCCCTGGGACTCTAGCTGCCCAGTATATACAGACACTTCTACCAGCTCACCTGGAATATCTCCTAAGTGCCAAGGCAAGGATCCAATCATACATCTACAGCAACCCAGATCTAAAAGGGAAATCCCATGCAGCACTGAAGGAAGACTGTGGCTACATGATCACAAATTTCTCCTTAGGTGTTTGTATCTGACATCATATTGTCAGTTAGATCATGAGGGTTTGGCTGATTGGAGCAGCTCTAGGGTTGGACTGCTGATTGGGGGTTAGATCACAAAGCCCTTGGTGGAGGAACTGATTGTCTATGGCTGTACAATGTTTTAAACCACGCAGACCTCATTCATGAGTGAACTTTGAGATGCTTCCACAACTGGTGCATGTTTTGAGTGAAAGACACAGCAATGGTTAAATATGAACCAGCTGGCAAAGAAGAGAAATATGTTCAGAAAAAAAATAACTGACCCCACCAAAAGCAACACTAAAGATAACCAAACAGAAGATGAAAGGTAAGCTGGTTTCAAAGAGAAAATCTTCAGAAGGCTTTTAGAAACTGGGATGAGTAGAGGAGACTCTTTGGAGTTGACTAGAATATTTTTAAGAAGAAATTTAACTCAATAGCCACAATTCTCTCTGTGTCTAACACTCTAGGATTTCACATTATGGTTTATGACCAGGCAGGCATTTTCTCCCCCATTGAAGCATTTTTCCTCTTCTATTTTCAGAGCACTCTGGAGTGCTCACATAGCCTAACTCTACAACTTAATCCCAGCAGGAGACAATTTAATACCAATCTTTTTAAGACAAAATTTTTCTACTAAAGTGGAAATAATGCAATTCCCTACAATCCTTTTCAAAAGAAATAGCATAAGAGAAGTCAGATGTGGAAAGATCTCTTTTGATCATCCTGGTCCCTTTCTCGTCACTGCAGGATACAGGAGTCCAGACCATCTGGACAGAGTGTGACAGAGGTGTGGCTGTGCTGTGTGATATATGATTATGGCAATCACTGAGACTCATCTGGAGACCTCTAAATTTCATTATTTTGCTCCACATAATTGCCACTGATTCTGTAATGTCCTTGCATCTCCTCAGATCAGTCTGAGGGTGGTTCCAGCTTATTTTAGTTTCTAAAGGGCCACAATAAGAGCTGGGGCCTCTGGTGGAACTGTGCACATGCCCGCTTGGCATAGGTTTGCATTTTGTTCTATGCTATGGAGAATTGTCCTTGTTCATGTAAGACACTGATAGCTGAGTTGTTTATTTTCTATCTTCATCTTCTAATTGCTAAGCACATTCTGTGCAGCCTTCAGAGTATCTTTTCTTAAAAGTCAAGATGAAATATTTTGACACCTTCCCTCAGCAGGTGTTTCTGGGCAGGTATGTCTAGCCCTTAACTGATAGCATCCCACTTGTGTGTGTGCCTGTGGAAAGCCAAGCATGTTGGGCTCTCCTGAGGCTTGCTTCTGGTGTCCTCCTTTTTTCAGCTGGGATTTACATCAAGGAGAAATATCACTCCCAGTCTGAACACCAATCTGTGTCCCAGAGAGGAAATCTACAGGCTTTGCATGTCATATCACAAGCAGGAAAATCAAAGTGGAGAATATACAAGGTCTCATCTACTGTCCACAGCCCAAAACTGCCAGAAAACAGGAACTCAAAGTCTTTCCAGTTTGTTCTTGAATCCCCTTCTCTCTCCCCTATACACTCAGAAGTTAACAGGCTAACAGAACACCTATTTCACTTGGACTTTATTTCAAATGATGAAAGTTTTAAAACACAGCCAGAGCTTCAGAAAACACTCATTGTTTAATGGAATTATCACTACTGTCTCAAAAGCAGGCAGCAAGGTGAAACCCTTGATTAGGCAGAGTGCTTGGTGTAAACGTGCTACCTCCTCAGAGGTCCTGCCCAGTGTAAAGTGAGCCACATCTGAGTGCTGTATTTCCAACCCTGCAGCTGATACAGTGACTGATCTCAATGAAAGTTGTCTTGTGTCACAGGACATGCCAAACCACCTCTATTGGTTTGCTCTTCTCCTTACAAGTGAAATTATAGGGACTGCATTTTGCATGAACCCCCCAAGGAATCCTGCAAGCTGTTGTTTGCTAGCTATGATGTGCTCTGATCTCCCTTTTCAACCACTTGAAAAACAATCTGCGAGCATGCTCCTTCCTCAGCTTTTGTTATGTTAGACAGCCACCTTTCCTCACGTGCTCAGGAAATCATCTGAGTTGTATCTTTATCTTTTGGCACTAGGGACTCCCTAGTGTTAAGAGTGTTCCAGTTTCAGCCAGCGTTAAAATAATCAGGGAAAAGAATGCTACAGGTCTGCAGGAAATAAAACCCCTAATATTTTACATCATCCACTTGCTTAAAAATGATACAGAGCCTTGGCAGAAGGGTAAGAAAACCATTTTAGCTTAAAGTTTTGTGCACATTACAACAAAACATTACAGAAAAACAGAGGCATTTTCTGGGTCTTTAAAGTGCTCTGGCAGGGGGGTTGGACTAGATGATCTTTCTATGACCCTTCCAACCCCTGACATACTGTGATACTGTGATCTGCTGCTGAGATGAAGATGAACTCCCTGAAAGATGTTGGCAATGAGGGAGGATGAAGACGCTGGAGGAGCTTTGGGTGGAGAGAATACAAGAGAGCATCTAAACCACATGGATCTGAGAAGTGAGCCCCTGCCAGCATTGGGCTGTCTGTCACTCTTTCTCTTTGCCTTTCCAGTGGGAAAAGTATTAGCCAGTTTCTTTTTCAGATGGTACTTCACAGCAACACTCAAAAAGCAAACCAACACAATTAGCTTCCTCCTCATCAGAACATCCTGCCTTCCCCAGCCTTGCTGTTAGGATGACTGACCTCACAGGCATAAACAGGAATTTGAATTCCAGGATGCCTGGAGAGGAGAATCCTCCACACTTATCCTTTTCCAACTCAATTTCCTGGCATGAGGCTATGCTGTGGTTTGAGAGGAAATGGTCACAAGTTACAAAAAAGGAAATTCTGATCAAATCTAGGGGAAAAAAGCATTTACAAGGAGAGTGATAAAGCACTGGAACAAGGATCCAGAGGCTTTGGAATCTCAGTTCTTGCAGAATTTCAGTTTGTGAGGACAAGGTCCTCCACAACCTGATCTAAGTCAGGCATGAGCTCTGTTTTGAGCAGGAGCTTGGACCTGCTGGTGTCCAGAGGTCCCCTCCAATCTCAGTTTTCCTCTAAGTCTGTAATTATAAACTTGCCTTGTTCCAAACTGAAAAACCACCACAGAAAAGTTGTGATGCTTCTAGCAAAACAAGTATTGGTTTTGACAGAACCAAACCATTTTGTGTTGATTTCAATACATTTGTGTGTATAAAAACCCCTAGAAATTGTGTCTTAATAGTGACATTTCTGTTACTAAAGGAATAAACTACATTAAAACTCTTTAAACAATTCAACTTATCTTGCTGTTTTTTTTTTTCCTTCAATGCTAAATTGAATTGACATAGTCACAGAATCACAGAATCATTAAGGTTGGAAGAGACCTCTAAGATCAAGTCCAACCATACCCAGCACTCCCATGCCACTAAACCATGGCCCTGAGTAGAACATCTCAATGTTTCTTAACCCCCTCCAGGGATGGTGACTCCAGCACCTCCCTGAGCAGCCTGGGCCAAGACTTAACAACCCTTTCAGGGAAGAAATTCCTCCTTATATCCAATCTAAACCTCCCCTGGTGCAACTTGAGGTCTTGCAGAAGGTTTTAGTTTTGCAAAACCAGCATGTTCCAAGGAATTTCTCTCCCATGGGAAAATTTTTATCTCCTTGCATCCGGTAATTGTTCTGCTTTTCGCTTTGAAAAGGCTTCAGTTTGATCAGTTCAGATTTCCTATTCTGGTTTACATTTATTTCCAACAGGAAGCATTTCTGTCAACAACTAAGTGTTCTGCTAGTAATTGGAAATGTAATCCAGCATGCAATCTCTTTTTCTAGCACATTGCAAGAAGGTAAAAGGGCATTTTGGACAAATTAGAGGTATTAATATGAATGTGTTTCTCATCCTAGGCATTGTGGAATTGCCATGGCAATTATCTCTATGGAGATTTGTGGATACAGTGGCAAATGTTTCCACTATTGATCCCCACATTTGTTGGTCCTATGTGTATCTTAGGGACTTTGGATTTCAAAGGCAGTAGAATGAGCTTGGATGCAATTTTGATTCTATGTTCCTGAGTTGTTGTAGGAACTGTTCAAAGCTCATTCACTTTCAGAGTTTCCATTCAGCATGAAAACGTCAACTATTCCATTTACTTCAGTCAAAAAAAAAGAGGACAAGGAATGGGGTGGTTCAGAATTTCTGCATAAATTTCTACATTTATTGGTGTAAATATCCCCCAAAATACTGATGAGCAAGAATGTATAAACTGTCATAAAACACAGGCTTTCAAACTGTAATTTGCAGACACCTGGACTACTTCTGATGGATCCACGAAACACTAGTAAGAAAAACAATCTTATTTTTATAAGGCTTACATATATTATTCAGGGACCAGAAACATCAAGCAGAAAACCTACAACTCAACAACTATCTGAAAACCTCTGCGTGGAATAGATTTGCAGCTAGGTCTGTGAGTAGTTTATGTGTCTCATTTCTGTGAAGAATGATTTACTTCACCACAATCAGTCAAGGAGTGAGAGCCTGTCACACCAGTGTGGGAAGAAGCCAGCTCTATTTTTGCTGCTACCACTAAGCTATTGTCTGGCTAGGGGCATGTTGCTTCCCTTCTCTGTGCCCCTGTCCCTCCCCAGCCTCTCTGAGTCTTGCCTTCCAGCATGTAATTTCTCCAGGCTAGGGGCTGCATCTTCTCATATATTTATAGAAGACTGAACACAGCAGAGCCTCACTCCTGACTAGAATATTAACCACTCAAATGTTTCTGTAATCTTTCCCATCATAACAATTCTATTTGTCTTGCTTAAAAAAAAAACTCCAGATCTTGACTTGTGATTACTTTACACTCCCAGCTATCATTCTCTCTTTTTCTGCCTCACTGATTTTGTTTTAGTGCCAGGAATCCATCTGTTCCAGGAGTTCTCAAACTGAAATAGCATCTTTCCTTACACACTGTTTACTTTTGGAGAGGTTTTTTTTTAACTATTAAAAAAAGAATCATAGAATGGCCCAGGCTGGAAGGGACCTTAAAGATTATCTAGTTCCAATACCCCTGCCATGGGCAGGGATGCCAATCACTAGATCAGGTTGCTCAGGGCCACATCCAGCCTGGCCTTGAACACTGCCAGGGATGGGACATCCACAACCTCTCTGGGCAACCTGTTCCAGTGCCTAACCACCCTCTGGGTAAAGAACTTCCTTCTCATCTCCAGTCTAAATTTCCCCTCCTTCAGCTTGTAACCATTCCCCCTTGTCATATTGCAACTAGACCAGCTGAAAAGTCTCTCCCCTTCTCTCCCATAATCCCCCTTTAGGTACTGAAATGCTGCAGTAACAACTATCTGACTGGAGACTTTGCCTAGCAGCAGAACAAAACACCCTGTGAGGTTCAGAGCATCAGTGTCCTGACATGGGCAAGTCCTGCCTCTGGAGCTCCCCTGCAGGGGTTGTTGCAGTGGGTAAGGTCTTAGGGTTGTGCTATGTTATGTGCTCTGGACACAAAGTGTGCAAGAGAACAATGAGAATTATCACTACTGAATTAATCACCCTTTTTCCCTTTCAGCACAGGTTACACTTAACAGCAGTAAAGACAAACCAGCTGTACTGAAGGATGAATAACATCATAGTTCAGGAAGAACTCTGTCCCTAAATACATCAGTCAAAGCCTTCAACACTGTAAACATCCATGTTCACTCTCCATCTGGGGTGACCTGCAGGAGTACTACAAAAAATGCTTCAATTCTCTGTGGTTCATGATGGAACTGAGCTCACTGTGAAATGACTCTTTCTGGGAAGCCTCTCCCTTGTTTACTGCAACTCCTTGTTTTCTGGAAGAGACTGCAGGATTGTTCTGGCTATTGTGAATGTGACCTCAGATGTCTTAGTAGTTATTTCTATCACCAGGAGGATTTAGCAGCATAGTCAAGGGACCACAAAGAACTGTCCCTAGTTAGGATGAAATGTTCACCTGGCACCTGTGTCATACAATGAAGTTACCCCTCAAGTCAAAGAGCTCAAATGAAAATGGGTAATAAAAAGGTGTCTTGTTGAAGAACTGAAAGCAAATGCATAGATGGCTTTGGCCCACAAAAATCCCTCAGAAAAACTCAAGCAAATTTGCTCTCAGGGAATCAATTCCTTTTCTCAATAGGAACTCAGTTTGGAACTGCTGCTTTCTTTACACAAAAGTATAGTTATTTCCTTAAAATCAGATGCTATTAGCCAAAGGAATTTAATAAATGAATCACCTTGATTTGCTAAGCTTTTCCTTGCTGTGACCAAGTATTTAAACCATTTCAGGCCTGATCACTTCAGTCATTTACTGCCAGTGAACGTTCAGCAGGGGCCAGCTTAGGAAATCTTCACATGATGGAACTGGGCAGGAATAGCTTCTCCATTCCAGCCACAGCTGGAATGGTTCACAGCTGCTTTCTCATTTGGATATATCTTATTGGACTCAAGTCTTTCCAGTGCTTAAGGAAGAATTCTTTGCAGTGATGTGCCTGGGTAGCTTTGCTCACTTCTCTGACGAAAGGACCAGGAGAAATGTTTACCCTGATCTTCTCTGAGTGCCTCTGAAAAGGCACTGGTTCTTTTTCAAGCATCTTCTCACTTTTCTGGACTGAGGCCCTGGTTCTGTAATCATTACTACCAGACCTCTGCACTGCTCATCTGCCTGAAGTACACATTAGATGTGGGACAGACATCAGCACATGAGCTATTTTGTGGTGAAGAAGCTGGAGTGCAGAACACAGTGTTTACACTAATCTCCCCCTGCCTAGGAGAGGACAGACAATTTCTGATGGAGTAGAAATGTTGGAGCAGTAGATGGCTCATCTAGGAGGGAGGCTTCTGGTCCAACATCAGCTTGTCATTATTTTTTAACACACTTGAATAGGCAAGTTTGCTTCTCTTGATCAATGTTCTGTGGGATGTGATTGTGTCATGACTTTTCTGATCTGTCAAAAGGAGCTCTCAAACTGGATTTGTATTGTTAAATCATATCCTCAGGGATTTGTGAGAGAAAGGAGCTGCAGTCAAGTGCCAAAGATTTTTAAGGCAATTTACAAGTGGAATCTTGGTCATGCTGAAGTCAACAGCAAAACTCTGCATTCTTCTTTGAGACAAAAACACTTGATTGCTGAAACATGAATTTTCTAGATGGGGTTTAGTGTGGCTTGAATTTCTGTCCTGAGTCTCTAAGGAGAGGAACATTCATTCTCTCAGAATGATGGAGAGCCCATCCCACCCTTCATCTGGGAAGGGAGCTGGAGCAGACTCACACCAGGATCCTGAGCACCCTGAACACTTTCCCTTGTCATTACTCAACTGACAAAGCCACTCCGCAGTACCTCTGCCCCACTACTGCAATTTATGGCTCCCATGTTTACCCTGGTTCAGGCACTAGCTAGGAATCACTACAATTATCTTTGTGTTGGAGGTGGTGTTTAAGCCTCCTGTACCTCCTAGTGTCCTTCCAGACAGTGACTAAGTAGCCTGAGCTGGATAAAAACCATTTCTCCCTCCTCTCCCTCTGATTGTTCTCCTAGACATTTCAAAAGGCCCACGATCCATTCCACTGCAGAATGCACATATTTTAGAAGAAGAAATATAATGTGGCTTACATATAACTGGAGGATGCAGAAAGCACTCCCCATTCAGATGCAGTCAGAGCTTCCATGGGTATCAACATCCTGAGCAAATTTTCCATTGCCAGATTTTCAGAACCACTAACTCAGCTGAGTTACTTGTTAATGTTACTTTGATGAAAACATGAATTTTCTTTCAACCAATAACTGATCTTAGAAAATGATTTGCATTAGTAGAGTTGACTCAAAGACAAGTTAATTACAGAACAGAATGAGAAAACCTTTACCTACTTGAAGGATACTTCTATGAAAAGAAAAAAATAATTGTTATCTCTTTTTACATTAAATTGCCTGCTACAGAGGATGATGCTTTATTCAGCATGAATCAGTGCTTAGATGAAATGAAGAAGCAAAAGAGAAAATAAGACAGAGAAAAAAAAAAGAAGAGTGAAGCCATACTGAAAATTAAAAGGCTAAAGGAGAGAATGAGTATTTTTTGGTTGTATTCTTCTAAAGGGTCCAGGGGGAACTATGGTAACACTGAGAGATGCAAGAAGGAAGAGGACAGAACTGCATTATGCATTATACTCTTCTGGTTTAAGGGAATTGCTGCTACAGTTGCAGCAACTAAGTCAGAACTGAGCTCTGATTTATACCAAGAAAAGAAAGTTCTTAACCAAAACAATTTCTATGCAGCTACCACAGACTCCTTTGTAATTGTGTTTGGGAGCAGAGCAAACCCAAGGCCACAGCCTGAACAGACTAGGCTGAGCCTTGCTTTCAACTCAGAAAAGCTTCATGCAGAACATATAATTTCAATGCCTAGCTTTAAACACTAGGCTGATATAATTCAGCTCTGTGTTAATTCCTTCCAGATTATATATCTGGGTATAAATTATGTAAATAAATTTATCATGGATTCAGTTAATTGCATTAATTACACAGGATTATGAATATAAACACTTGTGTCATGCCAAAGGCCAGGGAGAGACCCTGCTGAAAATGAAAGCCAGACCTTATGGTCCCATTTTCATATGGATAAAATCTCTGGAGAAGTCTTTCTGCAGATTAGAGCTACTTGTTCCAGCATGGAACTGGAAAGTATTCCCAGGCTGGGCCTCTAAGGGCTGAAAACATGATATCACTAAAGGAATTCACCCAGAGAAGAAAAGATCAAAATTGCAAGGTAACTTTTCCACAGCCATGTGTGCAGTGCATGCTTATAAAAAAAGCCAATCATTTCTAGGGTCATTCTCCTCAATTTCAGTGCACAATCCACCTCAAAAAAGCTACATGAGCTGAAAAAAACCTCATGCATGAATTCAGGTCAATATAATGAATACCAGGTTGTCATCTGTGTTTCCTGACATTGCTTATAGAGGATAGAAAATTATAGCACTACAGTTATAATTATGTTATCAAAAGCACTGGATATAGTAAGCTAGTCTGATACCTGCACTTTCAACCTTTCATTCACCCAATATCTGGAAAATGAATAGCATATGAACCAAAGCATCACTTCATAGTTGATGTCTCTTCAAAGCTCACTTTAGTTTGATTCATTTTTGAACATCCTTTCAGCTCTGGGTCTGACAAACTGTGGTAATGACAGCTTTTTAGAGTCATTTCAGCATCTCACATGAGAAGGGATTTAAGTCCTTGCTTCTCACAGTACATCACTTTTATTGTCTGTATGGCAGGTCTGGACATGCCTTGAATTCCCTGCCTATGGGCCACAGCCCTGCTCTGAAACACTATTTGGTGACAAGTGAAAAAGGAAACTGTTCCTGTAAATATCTGGAGATTTATGGAGGTCTAACAGTGCAGTGGACATTTCATGACAGTGAATTAGTGATTAGACCATAGTTTATGGTCTAAATACCACACAGACACAACACTTTAAAGCCTTTCCAAGGCGTAGGCATTTTCTACATTTGGATTGTCCTGTGTTTTGTAATGACAAGCTCCAAGAGAACCACTGAACACTATTTTCCACATTTTCATGGCTGTGAAAGATTAATTTATAATCCTATAACCCAACTGATGGACAACAGCTGTAAATGCATTTGCCTAGTTAGGCTTCCCAAATCAGGAATATCTTCATAATTAATCCTCTGACAACTATAAAATGCTTCCAAGATGTCATTAAAGACCTCATTTAGTCTCATGAACCATCAGCACAATATAAAACCTAGCTTGGCTCAGAAATTATTGCCAATTTGCATCTGAGTCTAGGCTCCCCTTGTGCCTATATTGGCAAGGCAATAGGCAGGTTCAGGCTTGAGGCAATTTGGAGAGTTTTCCCTGGTGGGAAGGGCAAGGCCTGTGCTCTGCTCTCATGCACATCCAAGGAGGTTTTGAGTTGCATCAGTACTGAAGGACATCAGGCTGTTTATAAAAGGACCTCTACATGTCCCACAAGGATAGAAGGAGCATTTAGTTGTGTAAAGCTTGAAGGGAAATGTACTATATTTTCCAAGATCCAACTTATTCTAGAAGGAATTTTGAACAAAAGCAAAAGACCCAGCATATATGCACTCTAAGTTAAAGCAGTGAGGGTCCTTACCCAAACAGTGCTCAGATGTTTAACATTTGAGAGTTCACCTACTGAAAATTTATCCAAGAGCTGGTGGCAGAATAGGGCTTTCAAAGCAGTCTAGTGTCTAACTGGAATGTGCTGGCTAGCCAGACATAAAGCCAACCATGCCTTAACTGGTGCCAGTGTTCACACCAGTATGGAGGATATTGGGATGGGTATAATACCTACAGTGTTTATATACTCTCTTCACTTGTTACTGCTTGGCATTGCTTAATTAGGAACTTTACAGAATGCCTTTGGGACATCCTTACATCACAGAATCATTAAGGATGGAAGAGATCTCTAGGATCATTGAGTCCAAGCATCTACCTGTCATCACCATGTCACTAAACCATGTCCCTAAGTACCACATCTATATGTTTCTTCACTGAGCAAGAAGCTAGATGCCTGCCTTTCCAGTGAGGATTAGAAGAAAGAGCAATAACTAGATGCTGAGTACATCACAAGGAAAGCAGACCTGTTGGTGTTCCAAAAGCTTGCCCACAGTGGTTTGGCTCCTATCAGGGACTAGTGAAACAGCTCTGATACCTTGGTAGCAATATTTCTCTTCAGTTGCCAGTTTTGGAGAAGTGGAATCATTAGCTACAGGAGCAAAAGATGCCTCTCCTGGATCATCAACCTATGTTCTTTCAAAATGAAGAAACCTTCATTTATTTGACCTAGTAACTAGAAAGCTAAGGGCTCTGATTGCTCTCTGCAAACACATGATCACCAGCAAGCCCAGAGAGTTGTTAAGCTGAAGACCAACACTGGCACAACACCACATGGGCATCAATTGTCCAGGAAAACTTTTAGCCAAGAAATTAAAAGGCCAAAAGGAGGTGGTGGGAGGCCAGGGAAAAAAGTAGAGGCTGGGAAAAGTGGTGGGAGACCAAGAGCACTTTAACCCTAATTTGACACATGATTAAATTCAAAATGGACAGGAAAACAACATCCTCACGAAAGGGAACTATGATGAGTCTTTTTTTCCACAGCCTGTCAACAGTAAATTAGTATGCAGTGCTCTCTGAAGGAGGAATGCTTTTCTTGTGCTGTACCACTTCAAAAAATGGTTCTTCAGAAAGTGTTTCTAAGCATGCAGGGAATAGCAGAAGCTCTTGGAAGAAAGGAGCACATTTAAACCAGAGCTTGGCTCTTGCTTTCCATGATGCCAGTCCTCCTATTCTTCTATACTACCACCCAAAAAGAAATATTTTCATCCAACTGGCCTCCCTTGTAACAAAATAAGCCAGGATCTTTGTGAGAGGTACTGTGTTAATCTGCAAACTGGGCACTTCTCTGGGATTTGGGCATTCCTAGCTCTAATTTATTCCTTCATGTGACATTTATTCCCAGCATAATGACATTGGCAAATCACAGAAGGGCTGCAGCAGGCCTAGCTCTGGCCAGGACAAGGCAGGCAGTTACCAAAGAGAGCCTTGAACTCACTGCCCTGGTGGAAGGACTCAAATGGCCACTGCAAGGGGCTGGAGGGAGAACAGTTTTTAGTCACACCATCCTCTGGCAACGTGAGCATAAGTCCAGTTCCCAGGGATCTCAGCTCAGCTCATTGAGTTCTGTCCTTACTTTTATCTGCCCTTTCACCAGACAAGGGCCTCCACATCTAGACCATATTTGCAGAGTGGTGAAATTCAGTTCTGCCTGCTAGAAACCTCAGAGACAACCAAGTTCTAGCTCATTTCCATTGCTTTGATTTAGCTTGGCTCAGGTCTTTAACTCCCCTTAAGCTTTGAGTTCTTTTCCAAAATTAAATCATTTACTTATCTGTTAGTGATCATTTTCTTGTTTATCTTCCCTAGGAGATTAAGTGAGATAGTATCTGTAAGCACTTTGAAGATGTTAAGTGCTTATTACTATATTTGGATAGTCAACAGAAGCATAAAGCTGCAGCATAGTAGTACTTAGAAAAAACCCCAGGCACCACCTCCTGCCTCACCACCACTGCTGGATGCTGAGTCCTTCTGACCCTGAATTATGTGCTGCTGTTTATCACACCACTGATTGTCCAGATGAGGACAAGATCTCGAGATCTCAGATTATTCCTAAAGACATCTGCTCTGGAATGTGAAGCTTTCTTTTCCCTGTACCTGAATGACAACTTTTTTTTTCTCTTGCATATGCAGGTAAACAGCTCTGGTTTCACAACTTGACTATCATGACCTATAAATGACAGCATGATGCAGGATGCTGCTTCATATGTGGTTCATTTGTCCCTTCTGTGAGACTATTAATTGCTGGAAGCTAGACAGGGCAGACTGCTGGTACTTGCTACTTCAATTTAATCTGTTAGTGTCTGGGAGTCAACACCCTGAGGGAATGGAAAGGAGGTGTGAGGTAGAGCCTCTCTAAATTTAGGTCAGGAAGAGTCATAAGGACACCGAGCATCTGACAAATGGATTTCCCTGTTCTCCAGTCAGAATTATTATGCAGTTAGTGACAAAATATAGAGCAGAATATAGAATCAGAGTAGAAGTTAAAATTGGGGAGGGGATATTGAAGATGTCAAAAAGGTGTATCATGATGTCACTTGGTTTATGTCCTTTCTTTTGGACATAATCCTGGGGGAAGGAATACACACTGGAACAGTTTTGGCAGACCTGTGAGGGAACTTGTAATAGGAATCTTCAGTCACCTGAACTGCATTGGCCTCCCTATATGTTTTTAAAACTTTTTCTTCTTAGAGGTCTCTCTGTTGGCTTTTCCAAAGCTCCTCTTCAGATTTGGCATCTTGGCAAGAATTCAGTCAACCCAACCAGAAACAGAAAGAAGCCTCAATTAGAACTGTTTTTCATTGCTTATATGTCACATGTCTTTATGACCTTTCAGTGAATCTATTAACCCTGGGCACAGCAACACTTTAATTTCCCCAAAGAGCAAGGAGAAATTACCAACCAAAGGGGCTCAGCTGCAAAGCTTTCTGGTGCTGTGCAATGAGGTTGCAGACAGATTGTGGATCTCTATGAGCTACTGGAGTACAAGGTTCATCCTCCAGTTCACCTTGTAGCAGCATCCAGAATGGATCACTTTGTCTCCAAACTCAGTAAAAAACCATACAATTAAGCTGTATGAGCTAACAAGTATCAGGACCCTTTTCTAAACCTCAAAGAAGTGCAGGGAATATAGCAAAGGAACAACAATGTCTGCAGATTCAGATATCTTGTACCTTCTTAACTTGTCTACAGAGTGCTTTGTGCTTTTCTCACACAACCCCAAATCTGTTCCAAAGAACCTATTTTATCTGATTACTTTTTGACCACTTGAAATTGGGTTTTGAAACTGCTTTCAGATGCTTCAGAGCCATCTGAACTGATAAGAATGTGAAAAATTAACTCAAGTGCCTCTTGAGAAGAGAGAAAGAGCCTGACAGTCAGCTGCTGCTGTGGAAGAAACAACTGTACCAAGCCCAGAACAGGAAGCACCAAGATCTTTTTAACCCCCTTTTTTGAGTCTAAACAGGAAATTATGAGCAAGGTTTAAGGAACAAAGTAAAGAGCTCAGAGATCTGAACTCTGCTCAACCCCAGAGATGGTGAGACTGTGTCAGCATTCTTGGTTTTCAGCAGCTCAGAGCAATACACATGAAGAAGGTTGTTCATTGATCTTGAATACAAGGGTATGACCAGTAAGCCTGTACCTTGTCTATGGGCAACAGAAACAAAAAGAATCCAACAAGACTAGAAAGGTGCTGGTTTTAATTCTTTATCAGTGATAGAGGCTAAGGAAAATGATGCTTTTAATGTGCTGTTTCTATGGTAACTGTGTAACAGGGCACTCACTGCTTTTTGCATTGCACAGGAAATATATGTATCTTCTATAGGAACTCCAACATATGCTGATTTGATTGACTAATCACACAAAGATGTGGGGGGGAAAAAAAGGAAATAAATGATCTAATTTCAGATGTCAGCTTTGAAGCTAGACAGCCCCAACCCCCCTATTTTACCTAACCAGTTTATCAGTGGGAAAGCAATGAGTGGGAGGGAAATATTCCCTCCAGTGAAGAAGCCTTGACCTTTGTGGGCAGGAAAAGGGATTTTTTTTCTGCATCTGCCAGAGCTGTGTCTATTTTCTCTTCCCTATGCCCACTGTGTCTCAAGCATGCATATAAGAAGGTGAAGATTTTCTTTCTCTGAACAGTAGTTTCTTCCTAGCACTAGACAAAGGCAGAGTGCCTTCTGCTAGACCTATCTGGAGCTTGTCAGTAGGGTTGAGTGCATGGTGTGTTAGGACACAAACATGAAGCAAACATTCATAGTCAGGTTTTCTCTGGATCTTTTTGAAATTCATGGGACTTGATTGGACTTCCATAGTCTCTAGATCTGGGCCTAAAGGAAGACTTTCAATGTACAGATACATCAGTTTCTCAGCTTTTTTTCCTGACACAAGTGTGGTATATCACCTCATTTCAGAGTGATAGAGATGGAAGGAGAAGGTAAGAACAAAATCTGACACAGATAGACACACCTGTAAGGATAACAGGAAGGAAATGGCTCAGGATGACAAGAACCTCTTTGGTTGTGTCTAACTTTAGGGGACAGAGTATATGATCTGGTATATCTTTAGAATGTCCAGGAAGAACTCTTCAGTCTAAAATCTTGACATCTTATTCTGTAAGCATCAGGCAGTTTGCTGTGGCTAAAGCACATTCCAGCATCAACAAAGCCTCAACGAATAAAGATCTTTTACTGTGAAATAAAACGAGGCAAGCACTGAGTGCCTGCACTTGCCTTCACTATTCTCCCTATAGAGTTATCTACTCCAGGGTAGTGGAGTTTAATAGTGAATGTGTGTGTGATATGCTTTCAGCTCAAAAATACAGGGTTGGACAAAGTGTCATTGTGGAAATGGTTATTATCATTAACCACTTAATGATGATGTAGTTCTGAAAATGGTACTATGAAAGCTTTCCTCTACACCACATTCAACAGTGGCATTAGCACAAAAACATGGCTTTTGCTCATGTTTATGATATGCTTCAATATGCATTTCCCATTATAGAAAGTCTCTCTCTCTCCTTTCTCAGTTCACCTCAGAAACTCTTGCATATCTCAGGCTGCTTGTGTCATTTCAAGTCTGTGCCTACACAGAGAAAGGGACTTTACACAACATGTACCCTGAGAGATCTAAAGATTCCCAAGACTGAAGCAGGAACGTAGCCAAAAAAAAAAAAGTAAAAAAGGAGCAAAAAATGATAATGCTAAGAACCAGACTGAGTTGAAGGTAGGTTAATTGGCAAGGGGGTTTCCTACTTTCTTTTTTCCAGTGAACTTTAAGGAAATAAACAAGATAACCTGCTTAATTTACTCACATCCTGAAACCAGTAACAAAACCATTTTGGAAGCCAACTGGAAGTGGTTGTATAAACTCTTCTTAATTCTCAGAAGGTCTCTGGAAAACATCAGAATGGGCTCTGCTCTGGGTTCAGACACTGAGTAGCTGCAGTTATAGCACATTAACTACCAAGTCCTATCCAAAATCCCAGGAGTGCTTTCTTCAAGATACTAAGCTTATAGACAGCAACCATTCTTGTGCTTATTGCAAATGGTTTTAAGCATATAATGTCCTTATTTCAAGGAATCAGTGGCCTCAGCTGACTCAAGCATTTGTAACTCACTTCTGCTAGAGACAGAGATAAGTAAATGTGATTGTAAATAATTTTGAGTCAAGTTCATCCATGTTTAATGCAGCAGGGGATGATCTGACCCATTTTGTGCATTGCAATTTGTCTGTTTAAAACAGCAACTGTGCCTGTATCCAAGCAAAGAAGGAGTCTTATACAGTCAAACATATACCATTCATGGATTTTACTGCACTAATGAAAGCGTAGTGGCTTTGTGGCTGTGACCTGACAAAAAACAATGAGTTTTTACTATGAATGGCTGCAGCTTACTGTAGGTGTTACACTGAGAGTGAGTGTCAGCATGGCTGGGGCACTGATGAGATTTTTGCCAGCTTCCTCTTGGCAGGGACTCTGTGCTATTTCCTGTTTCCAGTCCCAGGCCTTGTCTTTTCTACTTGTGGCTCCATCCTCCACTCTTTTACCCACTGACACTCCACCTTTCCACTTTCTGCTGCAGAGCTTTTTCATACTCTACTGTTATGCCCTTTAGCAGCAGCAGTTTCTTCTTCCTCTCCAGCCACCCTCCTACTTCTGGTCCCAACCTTCTTCCGATCTAGGGGTTTGATACTTCTGATCTCTTCCTACATAAATTTCTTTCCTGTACTTATCCCTGAAATGTTGGTCCCATGTTGCTGTTTTGCTGTGCTTGCCTGAGTGGTGAACGGAGCCTGTTTGAGTACTTGCCAGGAGCTCAAGTCACAAATGACAGCATGTGAAGAAGGGCAGGGAAGGTCCAAGCACCAGCTGAAGCATGAAGTTTAGTGAAGTGGTTTTGATGAAAACCACACACTCAGAGCAGACTGAATTCAAGATGTGGGAGAAAGTCTAGTAAATTCAGCCAATATTCATTCAGCTGATATCCTCAGGCTGATCCACTAGATCTGCTTTATCCTTTTTCAGGCCATTGCCACATTTTGGAGTCTTCATGAAAAAAACCCAAACCAACAAACAACTGCCCACCCCAAGAAAACCTCATAGTTCATCTGTATGTGTGTTTTAGTCTGTGCTCTGTGCTGAGCCTTCCTGGACTACATGTAGTTCCAGGAATCACTGATGTGTTTCAGGTACTGGCTGACCAGCTGGAACTGGGAAGAACAAGCTCCAAATGTTCAGCTGAAATTCTTCTAACCAAGTGTTTGGTTGAATGAGTATTTATTCTCCAAAGTCAGTGATAAATGCCAAGAAAACCTGAAGTTCTAGGAGTGCCTATTAAAGTGCCTACAATGATCATATCACAGAGCTTGCATGTATGCCAAAATATCTGATCCAATCTAATAAAAATATTTTGTTGATATATAGATTAAGTAGATACTGTAAAGTGTAACTGAAATTTACTAATTCCTCCCTACAAAGGGTCTTTTAAGTTTACAGCACACCATAATGTACCCAAGATACACTGAATATCCACTGCTATGTAGCTAACTCAGGCAAAACCCAGGAAGCCTTTAAGAGTGCACATGACAGAACTGCTCACTTAGGATATCAAACCCAGAATAGTACCTATTTGAAACACCAAGAAGAATTTAGGTCAGGAGAACATAATTACTTGAGTTGGAGTTTGTCCAGGTTACCTGGATTACAACTGCTAAAAAAAGCAGAATGGGCCCATCAGTGAGCACAAGTGATTAGGGTCTGTGTTTGGCAACAGTTTTTAGAGATAATGGGAAGTAAGCATCTCATTCCAACCAACTTGGGGTATGAGTTGTGCATTTCATTAAAATCTCTTTATGCTGTGGCATTCAGCTGCTGCTTTCTGGCTAGTCACAGCAGAAAGTGTAGTTTGTTTTTCCCTATAGCTTAAAGGCAAAAGTTTCATATCATTGAGGTCTTCTATACTATGTAAATTAAACAGAGGTACTAAATGCTAAAGAACTGACAGCTAGACTTAACTTTTTGAGTTTTGTTTTTGGGCTTTCTGTGGTTTCAGTCCTGCAAGGAACCTCCAGATTGAACAGGATTAAGGGCTTTCCTTCCCATGAGCCTTAAATTGGTATCTCCAGCTCTAAACCTATTAGAAAGTCAATCAGTTCTCCCAAACCTTCTGCAATATGCATCAGTAAAGCATGATATTTCCAAATGTAGGTTAAGTGGGTAAACTCTGTAGCAGTAGTTGCACAATGGGTGATTTGGTAGAACATCCTTGTGCACAGTTAGTCTCTGTGCTCATGCCAACTCTGGCAGGCTGACCTGCTTTGTTATAATCTGTCATAAATGAACACTTCTCTTTGCCTTCTCTGCACTTAGCTTTCAAAGAAAGTAAAAATAACAAACCTCTCATTCCCAGAACAGTATTTCCTGCTAAAGGAAACAGGCAGACTTGGGCATGTTCAGGAATGACTAATTCCTGACAGTTTTCCTTTCTGTGCTGGCCTGTCCCTTACAGGCCTCTCTTTGCTGTATTTGCTGACTCACAAATCCTTCCATGTGGCAGACTTAAAAGACTGCATTATAAATACACTAATCATCTGAGCTGTGGCTGCTGCTAGCTGCTAAGCTCCTGCTTGGGGCACTGGTAATTATGACTTCTTATATTCCTGTATTTTCCATGAGGGAGAGCTAAACTGAATGGATTTGCTATCAGACATCTGCCCTTAGGATTCTACAGCTACTTATTCCTGCTTCCACTTTCTGGGGGAGGGATGGATTGCTGTGGTTAAAAAAAAGCAGCTAATTCTCTCTCCTGTGTGTGAATTGTGTTACTCAGCAAGAACTGCTACAGTTCTTTATCCTGGAGGGCTCTTGTACTTAACACAAGGACCCAGGGAATGTATCTGTGACTCCACAGCTTGTCAAGAAGCAGAGCAAGTAAATTCTTCATGCCTTTGAACATGAGCAATGAGAACAGGACTGTACATGCTGCCTTGTGTCCTGGATGTAGATCACAACTTCAGGAAGGAAGCTGTGGCTGGAGCTTTGCCATAAACAAGGGAAAAAAGAATTCATGCTAAGCCTCCAGCTAGCAAAAGTTCATTACCAACTGTTACATTCACCAGGCTTCACTGCACACCCCTCAGCCTTCCTCTGCTCCTTCCAGCTCCTCAGCCTAGAGAGTGGCAGAGTAGAATAGCTCCCCCATTCATTTTTTTAATTCTAGGGATGCTAATCAAGTAGGTTAATTATATTGTGCCAGGGTTGACATTGGCAGGAATCATGAAATTAGAACCACCTTCCACCCCCCTCACACTTCTCTTCTGTTCAGACCCAGAGTATTATGAATCCCCTAACACCAATTCAGTTTAATTCTATTCTTACAGCCATGGCAAACACATGTGCAAATTAGACTTTTGCCCCTAATTTGCACATACACTTGAGTTTTGAACATTATGCCTCTAGAGATCCCCTTAGGAAAATGAGTCAAAATTCAGTGACAAAATATTCTGCTGCTACAGAGGACTGTTCCTGCAAAACCTCTGCTTCTTGAGAACATGTTGATTTTCATGTGTTAGCATGTAAAAAAGTCCCCAATACATGAAATACTTGGGTGTGCTTAAATTATCCTGCTTTGGCTTTCTGCCCAGGAAATATTTGAGGGTTTTGTACATAGAGTTCTGTGCATTTTAATTCTGAAGTAATAGGATTGCTACTATAATTATTGCTAGATTGCTCTGCCTTGCAAACACTTGCTGTGTTGTGTGCTTGAGACAGAGAGAGGATTAGCACTTGTGAACCATTTTCCTGGGAGAGTCTTCATGCTGCACCATATGCACTGCCATTTAGTCATTGTCAGAAATACCACTGGAGAGAGACTATAGCTGCTCAGACCTGGGAGCAAAACAAAAAGGAGATCTTGCCACACTGGCTCAGTAGTGTCCTTGGTGCCTAATCTCACTATTTAACAAATATAAGCTTATATGATTGTGTTCTATGATTACATACTGGACATTGTGTTCTCTGAAGCTCAGTCAGTGAGAATAAACCCCTTCACATCATCTTTACTTTCTTTAATATTTAGCATTTCCTCAGGTTGCTCCTATTCACTTTTGGCCAATGCTAATCTGCTACTTCTGTTTTAAAGTAGGAAAAGAGAGATATCAGTTTCTTTATCTCAAGTAAGAGAGAAACAAGGACAGATTTGTATGGAAGCTCACCAAGGCATGTGGTTTTTTTTGCTGAATTTTCCCTCTTTCCTGTTTCATCTGCTATGATTCAGGAAATCCCCCCTCACCCATACAGCTGCTTCCCCTTCCAGCCAAAAGATGCAAGTGCAAATGTGTTGTTCCATAAGTTGTGCACAGCACATCCATTTCTGGGATGGATTTACAGGGAGTAGTTTCAGCAGACATTCAGAATCAGCTGAGATAAATCAGGGAAATTCAAGTTCATACTTATTAATGTCCTCCAGTTGATAAAGTTGTGGTAAATTCTAGGCAGGTGGCAGAAGAGTGAAGTGTGTAACCATGGAGCTACTGATAACATCCAACATGACTCAGAGCAAATAAAGGAGATGTTTTTCTCAGAGCGAGAGAAAATATTAGCTATGTAAGAATTCCTTCTGTTCACCAGGGACAAGGACATGAAGGTCAGTGGGTTGAGCAGAAATGCCTTTCACATTTCAGTTTGGGAGACAAAGATGGTTCTGAAGTACATTCAGCATCTAGAGAATTAAATATGAAGAGATTCCTCTGAGCTATTTGCCTACATTGTGGGCAAGCAAAGGAATTCCCCAAATCCCCTGCTCATTAAAAAGCTCATCCAATGGGCAGAGCTTTGTGTAAACATGTTACTTGCATAAGTAGGATAAGGGTAGAAAAATTGAAGGTGTGATTATGCCACTGTAAACAGATATCCAAGATGGGACCAAGAGAGCAGCTGGAGACAAAATAAGCTGAGCCCAAGAAGCCAAATTCCTATCCACAGCAGCTCACAGAACCTTTCTAAGCTGATGCTAGAGGTGTGCATGCAGCTAATGAGAAGTTGCTTCTGCAATCAAATTGGTAACCTTTCAAAGCAGAGTGTAAGGAGTAGATGAGGCAATAGTCTTTTACACCACTCCTACAAGAATGAACAGAGCTAATCTCCCAGGGCCCTAACATTTTGGCACACAGAGAATGTACCCAAGATTTTCTGGCTGTAGTAAGGGAGAGTCTTTCCAAGCAGAGCAATTGAAGACTAGCAGTTATAGACTTCTCCCCATCAAGATATTCTGGAGCTGAAAAGAGCCACACTGGACTGAGTGATTTCATTGCAAGGATCTGCTGATCTCTGAGTAACTGGAAAACAAACACCTGATATTCCCACTGACTCCAAGAGCAGCTGCATTTGCTCGGCTTCTCAAAGCCAGGGAACAAAGGGCTCCCAGCACACAAAGGATCCATGATAAAGCTGTTATAGGTCCATCTGCTCAGAGGTTATTTCTGTGATGGTGCAAACAAAAAAAGGGAAGGCAGAAAAACCCTTGAAGTGTGAGCCTTTTTGGGTTTTAGCATGAACCCTTTACAGTTTGTGACTGGGGTTGCCATAGCAATCGTGAGCCTTTCTGAATAAAGGTAGATCTAAAGCAACATACAAGTGGGCAGTGTTTGTGTCTGCACACATTCAGAGCAGTCCTCCTGTAGCTGCCTGGGTACCTGCAGCTGCCTGCACTATCACCCAGCAGATGCCTGTATCACAGGCTTTGGGTGAGGATTAGTACAATTAACTAGCACAACTAAAGAGTGCCTTTTAAATACAAATTGTTCCCTCAAAGCCTATTTCCAAGGCGTGCTAAGCTACCTTCTTTCTTTGGAGAGGGACAGGGAATAGAGGACACTGGGCCTTTAGAGAAGGTTTCCAAGTCCTCATAGAGTAGTCTGGCTGAGGAGATTCAGGGGACAGCAGACCTAGGATCTAGACCCTCACATAGTCAAATCAATGAGAGTTTGAAGGTACCTTCAGACAGCAGGGCAATCTTGGATAGGAGAAGTGCAAGAAGCTAAACTGCCTCCTCCTGCCCCACAACACACCAAGGTTATTTCTGCAGGGTACTGAGAACAACCAGTGCCCCTTTGCCTGCTAGAGCACACTTGGACTCCCAAAGAAGACCTTTAGCTGCCAGGATATATGGAGGGTGAGCATGTAAAATCCTGCAGGCATTTTCTCTGGGGTGATGTAAAAAAAGCAAGCCTGTAGTTCTGCACTGTTATAAAAGAGTAAGAGATCCCACAGCAACTTCCAAAGAGAGAAAAGGAGAGCATGGGAGGCAGCTGGAAAACCACAGCCATGACACATCTCTCCAGGGTATTTGTGTTTTGCTCATTTTCTTTGGCTCCTAATTTCATTGTTATTTGTATGGGAGCTGAAGCCAACACTTCTACAAGTCTTTCTGATGACTAGAGAAGGCACTAGCAGCTACAGTTCCAGCTCAGCACCAAAGAGAAGCAGCTGTATATTAAACCAAAAGAGTCAAAGCAGCCAGCTCCACAGCACTGTGAGGCCCACTGGGATTAAGAGGAAATATTTGCAAGGGAGCTGGTATGGACTCATTCTTTTCAGGCAGGTTCTTTCTAGTCTGAGACTCAGCATTTATTAATACAGGCTTGTATATCCCAAGGGTTACTCACTAAGAACAGCTCAAATGGAGATGCAGGAAGCAGCCAGGTTATCCTAATGCCTCTGGAGAACTTGGCAACGCAGCTGGGTTTGGTGCATTAGTTTATGATGGCAAACACAGTGACTTGTCTCTTCTCAAATACAGTTTGTGCATCTGATTTAGACAGTGTTTGAAGTGGGCCATCTCAACTCAGAGCTATTTGGAGAGGTTTTCCAGAGAACATATTTCTGAAGACATTCAGAGGGAGTTTAGTGACATTGCAGTAATAGTAAGATGTTGGATAACACAGCTGCAAGAACTAACTAAGCATGATCTAGAACCAACTCCTCCATTGTGCCAGAAGAAGCATTTATCAGCTTATCCAAACAAAGTGAAGGAGAAGAGCAAGCTATATTGGGGGGGAAGGGAATCAAACCAAACCCAAACCAACCACCAAATGTTTTTTAAGTAAGTTTTCAGCCTAGCCAGTTCCACAGTTCAGGACACTAGATGGTCAACAAGAGAGTTGCATAAGATGGCATTGCCACTAAGACAAAAACACATGAACTTCCTTCTCTTGCCTCTGGCTAGTTGCTAAATCTTTGACCCATCACAAGTCATGGAAGGCCTTGGGGAGGGTGAAATCCACAGCCCTTCCTCAGGCTTAGGCACTCAATTTGGATAAGAGCAAGAGGGTCTGATTCTGGGATAGGACTGCTGAAAGAGGCAAACTCTGATTGCTGTGAAAACTCTCAGTGCAACTGGGACTGGACTTTGCCTCTTTGTTCAGTAAGTACTTGGGAAGTAATATTCTCAGTGAAAATGCCAGAACCTTTCCTGATGCTAGGAAGGGGAAAGAATTCTCCTCCATTAGCCAAAAACTCCACAGTAATCATATTTGTGAAGTCAGCACAGTGTAGCCATTCAGTGAGGTTGAGTACTAGGACTTCTCCTAACACTTGAGGCAATGTTCATCTCTTATGTGGACTGTAGAATATGTTTCCTTCTACAGACTGACAGGCTCTTTTTGTTCTGTTACCATAGTTTTCCCCACTTTCTGACTCCATGTTGCTAGATCTCCACTTACAACAAGCACAGCCTTTTTTTTTTTTTAACTGAGCTCGTGTTTAATGGTAACTCTGGCATAGTGGCTTTTCAATAACCTGCTGGATTCAGTGTGCTTTGTGCTGCTGCACACTCTCTGCAAGGGCAGTTAGTGTGGGTACAGCATTAAACATCTGCTGTGTGAAATCAGCAAACTCTCTAGCTGAGCAAACTGCTGGGTGCTGTTGGGACTGTGCTTGATGCTGTGGTCATTTACTTGACCCAAGAAAAAAAGCTAATTCCACTTCTCATGCAAGCCTTAACAAGGGACTGCTGTGAGTGCCAGCTGTCAGGATGAGAAAAGCACTGTAATTGGAGTGATTAAAAGCTCACAATGGCAACAGACACTCTTCTCCCATTTAAGGTGGAGTGAAACTGCCTTATAATAGTGACATAGCTGCTCCTATAAAGCCTGCAAAATTGTATCAGTCATCTTTTCAGCAGTATTTTTAATTCTGTAAAGTTTACCCCCACATAAACACTTGCAACAGATACTGGGGAAGTGAAGCATAAAGAGGTCCTCAACCTCCAAGCTGTGCTATGGACCTGTGCTTTGAAAAGATCTTACACTTGCACATAGTATCACAATAATGGCAATTTTGGTACCTAATCAGTGAGCTTTTATTTATTATTACAAACAGTGCATGAGCAGTGGTCTGGAAAGGAGGAATTTCCACATGTATTTGATAGGACTTCAAGATCTCAGAGATAAGGACCTAGAATCTCAGTGGAAATTAGTGCCATCCAAAGCAACACAATTAGTTGATTTTTATTGACTACACCAGGGGCTTTTCCAAAGGAATCTGCCTCTTTCTCCCTCAGAGTTAACACAAACAACATGTAGGTGTGCAGGATAAATGAATATCATCTAGGTTTTCCAGACAATATTTTCACCTCTCCCAAGCATAAAGGAGACCTTGAGAAAACCAAAACAGTGCTGTCCTATCTCTGAATGCCTTCTCTCCATGCACATTTTGTGCTGGATAAAAATAGCTTGAAAGCCTGGGTTAAGTGAGCTTCTGTTCAAAAACTTGTTTGAAGTGGACAAAGGGGAAACAACTGAGACATCATAAAATGGCCTTTGGTTTCAGTGCCTACAACTTGGTATATTTAACGTGTGCAAGAAGGAATTAGTTAACATTGAGACACTGATTGCAAAGAGCAGAATAAGCATGAACACAAAGCTGAGTGGAAACAGGGTGTGGTTGTCTAGTTCTCCTTCCTACATCTCTCTCAAGATCAGACTAAGTTCCTTTGCAAGACTAACTGGAAAAGCCTTGGGAAAAAATTATTCACAGGGAAAAGACAAAAATCTGTTCTGCATATCTCAGCAGTACATCAGGAAAAGGCAGTGAACTTACCAGTTGGTCAACATCTTGGCTACAGACAAATCATCTGCTATCAGGCCATCTCCCTATCTTAGTTTTGAAACTCTCTCACAAATACTTCAGCATTTGTAGAGACATGCACTTCCCTTATTTCTGCTGCAGTTATTACTCAGTTATTGTTCAATGGAAAGTTGAAGAAAGTCAGAGAACAGGAGATGAGATTGCTCAGTCTGTTTTTAAACTGTAGTACACCAAGCACTAGAAGTCTGAGGATTACTCTGAAGAGGACTGAGAAGGGAACTGAGAGAAGCAAACTCATTGTCTTGCTAAATTTATTAAAGGATTCACAAACAAGAAGGGTGTGTGTGGGGAAACTAAGCAAGATATTCAGAGACTTGAATCTATTGACCAGATCTGCTAGTTTGCTCTTAGCTGGCTACAGCAGTTCAGGCAAGACTTCCCTCCAACATGCCTCAATTTCCCCTCACTCTCCCCACCTCCTCAAAGGACCCACCAAAAGAAGTCAGAAGACTAATCTCTTGCAATAATCCACATTAAGACCACCTTGGAGGATTATGGCCTGAGTCCTGAAAATTGATCTTTGCAGGACTGAAAACTAAACTATTCTTTCTTATTAATTATTACTAATCCTCTAAGAATCCTTTTGACCAAAACCAGAGTGTCTGTGGGAACTTCCAAGTTAGAAACAGGACAGGTAGTTAACTGATAGAGGGGACTCAAACATCCTAGAGCAAGCCATTCCCACATTCAATCAGTGTTTCTTGTGATGGATTCCAGCTCCAAAGAGTGGAGGTCTGTTGGCTTTCTCACCACACCCACTTAATTCTAGGTACCACAGCTTGTGGAGGCCATGCATAGACCAAAATCTAGAAAGGAGAAAGGTTGGAAGTAGTAGCTAGGATTGCATCTGCATTTTCCTAGTTTCTAATATATGGAACAAGCAATAATATTTCACATTAGCAGGTAAGATCTTAAAATATAGATGCACAGAAAACAAAGAGGATATACTGTACAGAGACATGAGAGTGAGAAATTCTTTCTGGACAAAGAACAAACTTAGTGTAGAAACTGGTCTCAAAGGACTGCAGGAGGGAATAATTGCCTCAAAAGCAGGTTTTTTAGAGTCAGGGGCTTATGATCTTTCAAGGTACTGCTTCCTTTGAGGGAAATAAGTCTCCTTTAGTTGTACCAAAAGAAATCTTAAGTCAGATCCACAACCCACTAAGTTCAGTACTCAATAAATTAGCCCAGAGCAAGAGTCCAAACCTGCAGCCCCTTACCAAACTTCAAGTAAGTCAACCCACAACAAAATTCACACCATCTATTTCTGAGAAGAGATGCTCCCAGACCCCGCGCTCAGCATCACATGAGCTTGGCATTGTTACAAATAAGGTCACAAACCAAAAGAAGCTAGATGAAAATAAGGTGGGTAGACAGTTCACATGTACTCTCTTCACAAATCAGAAGAGACTTCTCTAGATAGAGCTGCACCTTCCTACCAAACAACCCTTTTTGGCTTGATCTCAGGGCTGTGCTTCATTTTTGTGAGTGACTGGCCTCTTGGTCACTTGTTAACACACCTTTCAGAAGAGCTACAGTATATTTTAGCTGTTCAGTACAGAAAGCCCAGCCAACATCATGAACATAGCCCTCAGACTGGATTTATGTGACTAAAGCCTTCACATCACCAGCTCATGGTAATGCCATCCTTTTCTTCCTCATAGGTACCCAAGAGGCCACAATGTGAACCTGGTAGGAGACTGATCTGGCATTAAAATCAGGTGATTTTTAAGCTGGATCAGTTCCCTGATCCACTTTGCTATATAACAAATTCCTTTGACAAAACTGAGGGCAAGACAAAAGCAGGAACAAGTGAAAATGGAAGAAACTAGAAAGGCAGGAATAGAGTAATCCAGCATTACCACTGAATAAATTCAAGTTATACAATCACTACAGTACTGTGCTTTAGGGAGAATTAGATATTAATACTGATGATAGGTAGTTGTGGAAAGCTGCTTGTGCCCTCAAGCCTGAGAAACTCCCACTTGAGAGATCTGCTGAATGCCTTCAACCAGAACAAACACATGCAGCCATTCTTTCTCAACAGGACAGTGTTTAGAATATCTTAACATATGTACATAAAGCCTCTTAACTAAGATTTTTACATCCCAAACTGAGGTAGCGCAAGGTGTATGTGAGCTCTGACAACTCTCAGGATTCCTGCTCCTATCATGCAGTCTGAGAGTATATGGCTAATTTAACAACATACCTGAATAAGCCGGAAGTAAGCAATGGAAAACTGCAGGTCTTCCTTGAGTTTTCTCTAGAATTTTCCATAGGATATTTTGCCAGCATGGAAGAATCCTTTGAAGAAAAGGAACAAGTGTATGAGTCACTTAAAAATCTCTCCTTTTAAACAAAGAGCTGAATTACTCATCAGGTCTAGTGGGGACAGGTATTAAGTTGAAAACCATAACTCTACTGCTTCTCTATGTTAGCATCCCAAGGAACACAGCCTATCAATAAGATGGGATTTATTTATTCCAGAAAATCTAACAATAAATTAATCTGAGAATCCTGCAATTTGCCAGCAAACAAATGAAGTGGTAGAATTTCTCAGATAAATTAGTTTCAATGAATTATTCACCAAAGCCTCCTGTATAATAAAGCACAGAACAGTTCTACATTGACAGACAGAACTAGGATAACAAGCTAACAGGCATTTTTCATCTTTAGCTTCTACAAAATGATAAAGACTAGAAACACTCCTATTTGTACCCTTCACCACTGCCTTTAGCACTACTATGACCCAAAGCAGATCTAACATGCAGCACTTAATGAAATATTTACTGACACTGCATTGCATCACAGGTTTTATTTTCCCTAATGAAGTTTAAAGTGTTTCTTATCAATTTAAAGACAAAGTACAACAAAATGCCTCTAAAAAATCTTTAAAAGGCACGGTCACAGACTGGTTTGCCAACAAAGTATTCCCTCTAACAGCCTTACCCCAGGGCCTATTCAAAGCCAATCAATCACTCCCTACCCTCACCCTCATCACTTCCTTTTAAGCAATAGCTAGAAATAGCCCCATCTGCTTTAAAAATCAAAGAGCAGCAGCTGGTGATCAGTCCTGTTCATTGAAGTCTGTGGGACTTAAGGATATTGTCCTGAGCAACTCAGTCAAAATTAATTATAACCTAGCTGGAATTAATTAGAAGCTATCTTTATTTCATCTCCATTGTTGGGCAGACAATTGTTTTGCTTCTCCTCACATGACTTGGTAATTACAGTAAGATGAAACCACTTAAAATGAAATGTCCTGAATGGGCTTTGACTTCGATTTGCAAGAGTGTGTTTGTGGAAGTGGGGGAGGAAGAGCACTGGTTGTTAAATATAGAGCAGATCTAGATACACACAAAGATTTCTTACTTCTTTTTTTTCAGTCAGTGTGGCATCAGAACAGAAAAGTTACTTCAGAATCACTCCTTTCAGCAAATGTACATGAGAAACACAAACAGCTGGTTATATAGCTGGTAGAATACAACCCATGACTAGATGGGTGGTATAAATGATCAGGACTTCAATACAACCCAAATCATTCACATGGCACAGGACTTGGTGGATCTGTTCTGAATTTAATCCATCAACACAGCACAGCAAAGATGATATCTAGCCAATGTATAAATATACACACAGCTAGGATGATGTGCAAAAATGTGTATATATGTGCTTGTAACATGTACATTTATTTTACAGACACATTGACATACATGTGCCAACTAGAGAGCAAGATTTACTTTCTTTTCTGCCAGTAGGCATTCATTTGTGGTTTATTAAGTGTGCTTAGAGGGTGATGAGCAGGTGTTAAAATATATTGCAGCTGGACTAATTTGCTTTACTTAGAAGATGCCTTAAAGTTAGAGGAAATTCCACTCATATTCAGAAGAAGCTTTTTTATTAACTAAAAGAAAAGGAAAAAAAAGAAGACCATCTAGGAGCAAATTATCTCTATTGAAGAGAAACTGTGATGGAATTGGGTTGTGTAAGACTGATTTCAGATTCAGGAAACTCTTCCCTCCTGAAACCTCTTATATGTGATGAACCAATAGTTTTACCTTGCACTGTGGGAGTGAATTCTAGGCACTTTAATACCAATAGAGATTAAATGGCTTTAATCAGCATTTCCACAACCTATTATCAAGGCAGGTATGTGCCTAAAAGTGATGTAGAAGCTTCCGAGATGGGTGGATTTTAGACAGCTAAAAGGAAAGGGTCTGGTTAGTATCTGGTTAGTACCATTGCTCTCATTACTAACATCTTTAATTGGATTACAAGAATCTGTTTCTCTAGTTTGATAGTAAAAAAAAACCTCTTGAGAACAGCAAAAAAAAAAAATCACCTTTCATTTGAGAGGATAAACCCACCCATCTAGCCATAATCTATGGAAGTGACTTCTTTCTCCCTATAAGCATAGAGAAGCTAAATTGATCAGAAATAAAGTCTCTTGTACATGGGCTCATGGGAGGCTGACTGCAAGATGACTCTCCCAATGGCCACAAGTGATTCCAAGGGTAAAAAATAAAGCATCCCTTGTTGTAACTGGCAACTTGGTGTTCCTGGGAATTAAGCTAAGCTGAGTCCATAGCACAAAAGTGAAGGTGGAGCTGAATGCTTAATTTATGTGGTGCCTGCTACTAAGACCTAGAGGCCCTAGGTCATGAAGACACTATTTTTAGAGAGTGAAATCCTATGAACTTATCATGAGTTTCAGATGTATAATGCATGAGGAGGCAGGGAGGTCCAGGCTCAATCTGGCTTTTCTTACACATAGTGGTTCTTGACAGAATTTTTGCCTCCTCAGTCATGTGCCAACCCCAAAAGGAGGAAGGAAACAGCAAAGAAAATTGGTTCTTCTTGATAACATCAAACTGTTCTGAGTGATCAGCACAGGAAAGTAAAAAACCAGCTAGTTTTCAGGACAGGTTAGAGTTACATGTGGAGGCATTTCAGTGGGAGCCCTGCAAGGCATTCTAGATGAATCCAAAATTTGTCAGAGAGCAGCTCAACTTCCAAGGAACTCTCTGCACCAATGCAGCCATCTCTGGTACTACACTACTCTTTTTCACATGGATGTACAGACTTATAGCTAGTATCATGACTTTGTGTACTAAAATATTCCCAGTTATGCAAGGCAAACATAAAATGTTCAGATTTTCCCCCTTTTTATCCTCTGGACCACACTTACTGCTTACTGTGTTGCTTCCCAGAAACACTGCAGTAAAATATTACAACTGCTGTAAGCAGGAAAAGGTCATCAATTAAATTATGTTCAGTAAAGCACAGAAAAACTTCATGAATCCAAATAAAATGGAATGTAAGTGTAAATTATAGATTCCCATCAAGTTTAATGAATTTTAGTCCAAATCCAAACTGGCCACAAAAGGTTCTCCACAGATTAGCCCCAAATCTGTGATATATTTATGTATGCAAAAGCCTAAATATTTCACACACTGTTGTTCTTTCTCTGAGATAAGTCTCATTTTCATGTCAACAGCATAAACCAGACTATTTAGTTCCTCCTGCTGTAGAAGAGGATTTAAAAACCTTGTGTCTCAACCAGCAACACTATAATTTCCTGGATTTAATTAGAAAATAGAGGAGATCAGTTTATTTAAACTGCTACTTGAAGTAAACAATTAAGTGCTTCACTTAATAGGACTATGTGCTGTAAATCTGGCCTTTCATTACATGTACAGTTCCTAGCACAATAGGTTTCTAGTACCAGACAGAAGCTTGCAGGCATTGTTTTAATAAAAAATATGCTATTTAAGAATATTGTGAAGTATTTCCACTGCTCTGGGGGACTTACACAAATACAGCCTATTATCTGTCCTTATTACACAGAACTAAGTATGCAATTAATTGGCAATCTGTAGTGGATTAAGGAAGTTTTCCAGATTGATGGGAATTTATCATAGGTTTGTTTTCAGCAGCAGCTACTGTAACATCCTCAGTGTGGGACACTGAATTTACCAGAATCTCTTTCTTTGCCAGGTAGGTCTTCTGAGTGAGAACTTCTGTTTCCTTTTACATCACAGCAACAGCACAAGACGTAGCACAAAGCATCTGTGAGATAACACACTGTTGCTGCAGCAGACATGTGTCTGTGATCAGCCAGACAATATGATGTGTGGGCTGAACACTCCCTCAAAAAATGAAAATGCAATCAATTGACTTAGTTAATATTTTTGCTCTGTGGGAAAAACTCCATCAGACAGTCTGGAAGTTCATTAATTTGTGGCATTGCCTGAGCTGCAGCAGCCTAAGCAAAGCAAAGCTTCATGTTTTACTCTCCTGTGCCAACCCTCCTCAGCAATTTGGGGCAGGGAGGAGTTGTTAATCTTTCTAGCCTTGCCCTCCAGTGCCACTGTGGTTGGGTATTGAAGAGTAAAACTAGGCTGACATATCTGGAGCTGTGTCACAGATGGCTCTGCTGTCACTGGGGTCTGTGGCCATCAGGAGGGAAAGCTCTCCTGGAAGCTGAATGCAGACAACATCCAGAGGAGGCCAGCAGACCTTGGCAATACATCACACACTAGGGCAGGGGTTTGAACAAACCACTCTCTCAGGAGCTGTTCTTTAAAACATTCAAGTGAGATGTTATTATTGTGCACAAACTTGTCAATGTTGTCTTTTTCTTTAGGGAGATAGAAAGAAAAATGTATGGAGAGCTCCTTCTGCTCTTGACTGTTTGGGCCATTTTGAATCTCCCAGAACATGAGCTCCAGTTACAATGCAAAGTGTCCATGCAGCAAACAGAGGGATAGACCATAGGAATAACCTCTCCCATTCTATCATCCTTTGGGGTAAATGCATAGAATTCCTTTTCTACAGTGGCAGTAAGCATTGCTGATCATTAGACTATCTAGGCTGGTGTAGATAAAAAGTCATCCTCCAACAGCACTCATGTTATTTAGCAACTCTTATTCCATGGTCTCAAAACTTCTGTTTTCTCCCACCAGCATAAATACACAAGAAAACTACTAAACTGCATGGATGACAGTGACATTCTTGCTTGTCTAGCTATGCAGTTCCCCCCCCCCAGTGAACAGCTTACTGCTTTTTCTATACACTGAGCAAATATCAAAAGTCTTGTAAAGGTTTATTAATGCTTATTTACATAGACCACATTTGAGCCAAGTAACCCAATACTCATGTGAACTGCATGCCCTGCTTTAGGAATTTTCTCTTTAATGTAACTTAATGGTAATATGCATCTGACTGTAAAATAAAACACCTTTTTATTCTTCCAGCTCTACCTCTGCCTTCTGATGATTTCCTCCTCCTCTTGAGTGCTTGCCACTCTCATCTATTTTCAGATTGATAACTGCCCCCTGTACATTTCCATCAACAGACCCCCACACATCCAGGGAATCTCTAAATTGCTTTTGCCATGTGTTAGCATTAATAATGAATGAAGGCAGCTGATTGTTCCAAGTGACCTATTATCATGTCAGGGCAGAGAGGAACCAGAGAGTAGATAGGATTCATTTCTGAATCTCCAATTTCAGTATCAAAGTTCAAAATCAAAACACCATCAGCAACATAAATCTATTCCTCTCAAGAGATCTGTATTTTTTTCTGAGAGTGCCCAGAACAGTCCCACAGCCTGAAAAGCAGATATTACCATGCTCAGGGCTTTTAAAACAGAATCTATTGTCTTCTCCCCCAGTATGTGACATTTCTCAGGCCTTTTCTGACATTTAAATATCATCCAGGCATTTAAAAATAATCAAGAAGAGAAAAAGAATAGGAAAGGGAAACACACATTAGCATGAAAGATTAAGGGAAATGAATATGTATAGGACACAAAAAAGAATCAAATGCTTGTATTCAATGGGATGCCACAGAGCAGAGTGGGAGGGCTTCTGTTCATTAAGTGTTGATATAATGGATTTAAATAAAATAGAATCAAATCCAATTTAAATGCTGGAATAAAAAGACTGGAACGACCAGCTAGGGAACAGAATGAGCTTCTACCTCTCAGAGGTCAGATCAATGCTTGACCCACAACAGCTGCAGATGGTCTGACAGCAGAAGCCTGCAAACATAAAAAATTATAGGGTTAGATCAAATCTGCTGGTTGGTTTTAACCCCTTTCTTTGCTTTTCTTCCCATGAAAGAGTAATCCTCTAGCAGAAAAAACAAATATCTAGCACAGATGTCTTAACAGAGTTGGTATCTTCTACATTTTTATCATGTCTCAAATGATGTTAGCTTCTTTGTCTGTAATCCTATGACAGAACTATTCAATTTTACAAGAATAATAGATACTTCAGCAACCAGAGAGTAAATTTTCCTGCTGAGAAAAAGGCAAACAAATAAATGACAGTTCATAAATGTATTCCAACTCATGAGCAAAGCTTTACTGGAGATAGCACTGCAGAGCTTATTATCAGTCTGCTGTTAATGTAGGTCTCCCTGCTTTAAGATTATTTAAGGATGACTAGCTCATGTTACATTTATTTCCTCTACACTTGCCCTGGGCTACAGGAAAAGCAGCAATCAGTTAACTGTTTGGAGGAACTTTCAGACAGTGCCACAAGCAAAAAAACACAACACTTCTGTGGGGTGTAATATGGCATGAAGTTGTATCACAAGAAATGAAGACAAACCTAAGCATGTAAAAATCCAGTCTTTTCCAATTTAGAGAAGGAAAAGCTGATAGCTGAGAAGTTAAAAGTGCAATAAACAATTGTATAGGATTCACTGTTTTCAAATATGTCTTTCTTGCTTTACTCAAAGCCAAAATTTCTCACTCACCACTGTTATAATTAACCCTCACAGAATACATGAGCTTTCTTAAGAGCCATCCTATGCCCCAGGATCAGCCTGTTTTCCAGCAAATGACTCACTTTTTAAATCTCCTACATGTCACAGTAGAGCCCAGAAAACAAGCACGTTTATATTGTTTCTACTTGGCTGTGCAGCTAGAAATTGTGCTGCTATGATTTCATTCCCACCAAGGGACTTGCTGTTATAGCAGGCTGATCATCATGTTTTAGTGATGACAAAAGGGAAAACCTGTGCATGGTTCCTTAAAGTAAGCACTAAATCACTTGTGTGTTGCATCTGGTATTGATCCACTCTTAACTGCATTTGGCTTACAGTGATGCTTGTGTCTGGTTGGCAATCTCATCCTACCATCAAATGCATTATTGCATAGTTAGGGGCTGTGTGTTCTTTGTTTAGGATTCAAAGATTAGCCTCTAATGGGAGTTACAGATATGATCTCTCTGCACAGGTTACCATAGCATGGAGCAAATATGCCTAAATGAGATATTCCTCCAGGCTGTCTTAATGGAGAATGCCTAACCTACACTTGGATCCTCCAAACGATGGGCTGGAAACTCCAGCACTCAGATTAAACACTGGGAGCAAGCCTGTAGTAGTTTAAGGAACAGCCAGATGATCTATCATGCTGTTCCCAGCTCAAATGCAAACAAGATTATACTGCCATGAGACAAGAAGACCTTAGACATTATGGTTCCATAATGTCTTTTTCTCATATAAATTAAGAACTCTATGGTAAGCAAAAGGCAGACATTTCATCTGCAACCTTAGTGGACTGCACATTTGAAGGTAATTACTACCCACAGAGATATAGGTGCATTGTGATTCTTCTCTGCAGGAAAAGGGAACCAAGATCCTCTCCAGGGCTTTTCAGAGGAGTTTGCAAAAACCACCTCTTTATCATTTTAGAACAGGAGTTACTAAACCACTTTGACCATGGAGTAAGAGAAGCTGTCTATCTTCATGTTTCTTGGAGATGTTAAAGAGTGCAAAAAACCACTAGAAAGGTCCTTGCAAAGCAGCTGTGGATTATTTATGGTGCCTTTACCACCCAGAGTCTCAACTGCACTGTTTCACATGGGAGGAATATGGTTGACCTGTGAACAATCTGTGGCAAAGCCAGACCTAGCAGTCCATTACTGAAAATGAGATCTACTGAGGGGAAAAAATACAGATAGTGAGAATCTGTTTCAAACAAAGTGGATTCAGTACTAATTCACCTATAAAGTTACAATATGGCCAGGCTGCAGTATCATTCTCCCCATGTGTTTTTCTCAGGTTTCAAAAAACTGACTCAAGTTTCTGGTTTCAGGTCTGCAAGATTTTCCTTCAGGGCAATCCTTTTGCCTGCCCATCTCACTGTTACTAGAAGGGGACAGCAATTCTTTCTCACCAAAGATGAAGTAAAGGAGAGAAATAGCCTTAAAAATCAGACCCGTTGCCATGGAAACCAGAACAAGGATTTTCGAGGCCAAACTGGATGCAGTTATAAATCAGAGATGAGGAGAATCCTACCCATTTATACCAATACATTAAGTGGAAAATATCTTTGTAATATGAAGTCAACAAATGCTGCAGTGTACAGCAGCAAGTAATAATTTTCTACAATACAGCATGATCTTGTCAGAAGCAATGTACATATGTTCCAGAGAAAGGCAGTAGTAGCCATAGAAACAGCCTGAGAGGCACAAGGTATCCTGTAACGCTCAGTTTTGGTGGTGGCCTCATGCTCCTGCCAGCTGGGTGGCTGCTTTTGAATGTGAGAGGGGTTTTGGTGCACCTTAAGCCACTGCAACCAGCATCTTTCATTCTGTGCAACTCCACTGGCTCTGAAAGGAGGTACCTAAGGGAGGGGGGAGAAGAAAAGGTAGTTCCAGGGGTACTTGTAACAACAATGCTATCTTTTCCCTGTGTGGTTAGAAAGGGGAGAAGAAAAGGTAGTTCCAGGGGTACTTGTAACAACAATGCTATCTTTTCCCTGTGTGGTTAGAAAGGGGAGAAGAAAAGGTAGTTCCAGGGGTACTTGTAACAACAATGCTATCTTTTCCCTGTGTGGTTAGAAAGGGGAGAAGAAAAGGTAGTTCCAGGGGTACTTGTAACAACAATGCTATCTTTTCCCTGTGTGGTTAGAAAGGGCATTGCTACAGTAGCACTTGAATAAAATAGGAGCCATTATGTCCTGCACTCTCAATACTTGTACAGACAATCTCTGCCACAGTATGCTTGCAGCATGACTCCAACCAGCTGGAGAGATGTACAAGAGAACAACTAACCTGCCTGAGGCCATAGAGCAAGACAAGGACAGACCTTGGAAAAAAAACCAAAAGGTTTTTTTTCATTTTTCACTCAGAGTTTTCCCACCTCTTAGTTCAGGAGCTTATTTTTCTTCCCCAGTGGCTCCCGAGCATTCACACATAATGTTTCACTGCTTTATCTTCTTTCCCCCACACCCTGAATCTCCTTTTCCCAATGTCAGCTGCCAGCAGAGAGCCCAACCTAAAGGCCTGGCAGAGCTTGGTGGTTTGGACTCTGATCTGTGCCTATCTCCTCTCTAATATTGGAAATTACCACTTTAAACTGCAATTTGAGCCCTGTCTGGGGACACATATGCTCTGAGACACCTCTAACATCAGATGACTTACAGGGCAGCCCTTCAAAGCTGTCACGGCTCTCTGTTATGATCTTGATCTCACTGATACCTTACTCAGTATAAAAGCACATTATCCTCCTGCTTGTGTAATGCATAATAGGACCCAAGCTATAAAAAGGCCTGTCTGACCTACAAAACATCTCATTATACTGTGGACAAGAGTTAAATTTACAGTTTAAAGCCATTTGTTGTTAATGATGGCTTCACTTTAGTGTAAAAAAGTACAACTTGAAGACAGAAAATAAAGAGAAAGCTGGTATGTTCTGCTCTGGAGAGCATCTGTGAGACATAGATCCCCCACACTTCTTCTGTGAAGGTACTGGACTACCTACATGTGGGATAAAAAGAGATGGAAGCAATTTACTGCTCCAGTAGGCAGAGCAGTTGGACCACACAGAAAGCTGCTCCAGAACCAGGCTTGTATAGCCCAAAGTTTGGAAAACAACCCTGTAACTGCTTGGAGTAATCAGGCAATGCTGAAATGTACTGGGATGAGGCTGCATTATGTTGTTGCAGCCATGGAGGCAGCAACCTCTGGGAAAGTCATGAGGCAGGACCAGCTTCATCTCTCTCATGCATTCATCTGGTGTTGCACCTTTTACTGGATACTCTTGGAGCAGAGATCCCAGCACCACTGGGTACTCCCATAATCTGCACTGGTTTAGCAAGTATTTCTTTGGGCACTAACCATCCCATCATGAGCACTTGCTTACTCAGTGAAAAGGAGGCCAAGGACTTCAGACTCCTGATAGACACACTCCACTTAACCTGGACAGGAATATGGGAAGCAGTCAAAAAGAAGAGCTATGGTGAAAAACAAACTGCACTGCACAAAAAGAAAATTCATGGATAAAATCCAGCCCAGGTGGTAAGGGAGAAGCTAGTGATATGGGAAAAGAAGCTGCAAGTGACAATTAAAGCAATTTGTGCAATGCTGGTTGCACAAACACCCTAAAATTGCTAGCTATTTATTCATTTTATTAATGGCTCTTAAAAATCACATAAGCCCTGATCATGTTACCATCACCTCTTTTCAAAACCATAGGAGTTGACCATACAGCAGATGACAAAACACTGCTTTCTCATTACATAGTGGGTGTAAATACTGTACAGTGCCAAGAAACACAGCTGTCCTGCTCAAAAAGACTTCCTTCACTAGGAACTACAAATCTAAGAAGTTTGAAAGGGGTTTTCTCCCACTCTCTGGAGAAAAAGAGAGAGTCTGTATGCATTAAAGAGGTGAACGAGGGTGAAAATGAGTTCAGGAATGTTACCAAGTTTTTCCCACCTCCTACTTAAACACATTTTTGTTACATTGTTCTAAAAATGTTTGATTTTTTTTTTCCCCCACTGTGTTTCCACCTTATTGTCTTTGCTGGTGTTAACACTTCCAGGGTTTGGGATCAGTAGACCAAACAGTCTGACCACAAGAACACAATTGTGATAGCACACTGTGAGAATATCTCTGTTCCCATTCAGTTCAAAGAAGCTGGGCCACAGTGCTACTATGCATGGTGTTGCCCACACAACTATTGAAATAGATGAAATGCAGGCTGTGCTCTCAGGAAATGAGACCTTCTCTTCCCATCTGGAACAAAAGGATCCTCTGCTTTTCATCCCCTGAAGTACTATATATGGAAACAGTTAAAGTTATGCATTGCCAGACTCTGTGGAAAAATTCCTTATTAGAACAAATAACCTGAACAAATCCTAAAATTCCTTCCTGGAAAGCTGCCTTTTTAAAAACAAAACAAAACAAAATCAAGGACTGTTGATATTCAGTAGGAGACAGAATTCTCCCATTTGACTCCTCTATTCAGTTACAAACCTGCTCGCTCTACTGCTCTACAGGTTTTACTAAACACAGGTCATAAAACTTTNCTCTATTCAGTTACAAACCTGCTCGCTCTACTAAACACAGGTCATAAAACTTCGCAAACAGCACAAAAGAGTTAGGTAGTGCAGTAAGTAATATGATGGAATTAATTCAAACTGGGTCTGGGCTAAGCAGAAAATAAACAGAAGTGGTTGTGTACAGTTTCTAAGCATCACAGGTTGCATATTTTATGGAGAAGCTTCCCTTGTTAAGGATTATTTGCCTGGTTAAATTCACTCTAGTTCATATGAAGGTTATAGCAGATGGTTTCTTAAAGTAAAAAATCTCATGCTTCAACCTAGGCCTTGTTAGGAAATAAGTTATAAGCACTGTACAGCAAGCTACATTAAAATGGCCAATGTAATCATCCCCAAACTGGGAATTACCAAAGCTCAGGACAGCTTGTTAGCTCGCCTTCTGCCTGCATGAACCAGGAACTCTCTCTTGAGGTTTCAACAGGTACAGCTCCAGAGCAGCACAAGCCTGACACCTGGGGCACCTTCCAGTCTGCATCAGACAGCCTGCAGGAGTGGAGAGGACTTCAGATCTGTATGCTGGCTAATTCCTCTCTGCCAAGTGCATCCCCGCTGACAGTTTGAAGTAGATGGATATTCTTCCACTTCCATGCACAATCACATTTCTCAGTTGCATGAACAATCTCAATTGTGTACTCAGCAGGAGCAGCTATATAAACAGCTATACTGCCCAAACTGTATTTTGTCATATTTCAGCTGCCCTGCACTTCCTCCAGTCAATAAACTGAAAGCAAGCTGACCTTGTAAAAGACATTGCAATCAGCTTTTTCTGTATGTAAAAGTCGTAGTTCAACATTTTTGATTGTTAAATTATATATATATTTAGGGTAACTGATAATTTGCAGTGTTTTTTATACAGAAAATCTGGATAATAAGAGTAATGCCTTCCTCCAAATTTTCCCAAGGTGGAAGCAACAAAAGTATCTCTACTCCTCACTCCAGAGAACTTGTTTTTCATTTCTTTTATTTCTTTGGAGTCCAGAAGTCAGCATGGCCAACATCTCTTATCTACATTAGTGCTCCATACATAAGACCTAGAATATTTCTGCACATAAGTTATCCCACCTTTCAACTATATAAATATATATATATACATGTAATAATTCCACCTAGCTCAGAATCACCAAATCATACAGGATGGAAAGGATCTCTGGATCCAGCCCTCACTCAAAACCTACAGTATTTCAAGGAAGACAAGGCCAGGGCAGCCTAGAAGAACTTCATATTCATATCCTCCCCTCACTATGAGTAGTGTATTCCTTCCAGTCACCAGGACCTAGTCCACAGCCCAGAGTAATCTTTGTGATCTATAAACATGCAAGGCCCACTCCAATTTAACTTAGGAAAGTTAGACATTGCCGTTGTGCTGTAGACATAGAGGCTGCATTTTGGTAACATGTTTCCTCTCAGTTAATAGGCTATGCCAGGAGGCTTTTATTCCACCTGTAAGTACATTTCCTAAGATACTGCATACTACCATCTTTACCCATAATGACCTCTTCACTGCACCCTTTCTTTCTCCTTTTATAGAAGGGAGTTGGTTACTAGCAGGCAGAAGTTTTTTGTAAAGGGAAGTGCAGCAAAGACTTGCAACACCCAGAACTTCCTGTGTGACTACCTAAGGACACAGCTCTGATTGCAGTCAGACTCTCTCTTTTAGCCATATATGGCAATCCCACAAAACTCAGGGAACAAATCAGGTAAGTCATGGCAAGGTTGGAGCTGTCACAGCAGCTGAGCTGAAAAATATGTATATAAAAGGGCATCAGTGTGTAGGTTTAGACTATACCTTTTAAAGTCAAAGGAATCTTGTGCTGAGGTCACACTATAAGACAATCAATGGGTTGAGCCTATAACTAATTTCATCAAATATCAACATTTTTGCAAGGATTTCACTTTCTGTGACTCTAGGTGTAAAAATTCAAGTCTACATCAAAACACAGAGCCTAATGGCATTAAAAAGAGGTAGAATGATTTTTGTATTTACTAGGCCCTAACACATTTACAAGGGTCTTTTATAATTTAACTCCACTCTTTTCAAGAGATCACATTTGACCTCTTTTGCCAAGGCTGAAGTGGTGCAACACAATGTAACTAAAATGCTGAGTAATAGTTAGGAAGTTAAAAGGATCAAATGTGTTTCCTCCATGTGACTTAAAATACTGCTTATCTAGACTACAGGCTGGAGGAGACTTTTGAAGCCCAATGGCTTGTAGTCCCAATCTCCCCTTCCCAGAAGGGGAATATACCCCCAAAATACCCTGCTGAGAAGTACCACTGACGTGATATCACTGTTCTTTGGGGTTCACAAAATCCTCTGATGCCTGTGGCCTGAGAGGTCTGGTTTTCTGCTCAGGCCATGTGTGAGTGCAGGCAGATATAAGCTCTTTGGAACAGAAATTATCTGTAACCCTTTACCTACATGGTCTTTGGCAAAGTGAAGGTCCCATTCTCAGCTGGCCTTTAATACAAACACAGTGGAAGTTATGTATCACATCAGAGGTAAATCAGAATGATTCTCTGTGCTGCTGCCATCAGAGGGGAACAACCTTTACATATCCACACAAGACTGATGAGCAGCAAAACTTCTTCTGTTCTAACTGAAGATAAGAAAAAAAAAATCATTTAAAAGAAGCTAAAAGATAAACTAAGTAAACCAGATGTGCTTGACATAAGCATACCGCTGCTCAGCTCACCATTTACCCTCTAGGTTTTTACCTTGCAGTAATTTCCTTTAACTGGAAGAAAGTTTTAGGAGAATTGCCTGCAACTGAGGCCATTTAGATTTTCTGTAGTCATGGCAAGCTAATAAAGCCAACCCTATTCCATTTTATGCAGGTCAAAAGTATACAGTGTTTTAAATAAAATAGTTTGGGGTTTTGTGGGTTTGGTTTTTCACTCTACAAACTCATCTATCATCATTAGTCCACAAAATTGCCACAATTGTTTCCAGAACTCTCTTGTGTCTTCTTTTTTTTTTATATAGTATTATAATCTTGGATATCCTTAAAAGGCTTTGTAGTATAGTCTTTCTTTCTTACAGGCAGAAACAAAGTGACTTGAGATACCGAACTAGCTCAGCTAGAGCATCTGACAATACAAGTGAGGAAATGACTAGTCATTTCAGGAGTGTTGCAAACTATTACCCTTATGGCCCAGGTTTCAAGCTTGACTTTACACATTCTCAGCTCAAAAAGGCTATGAAAGAGTGTTAGCCTGTGACCTGGAAATTCCCCCCCCCCCCCCCCCCCCCCCCCCCCGCCCGCGCACGCACAAATGCTTGCT
>VWZO01002997.1:310565-542200 GCA_013396975.1 Bucco capensis | reverse complement strand
TCCAAAGCTGGAAGGAAGCTTCATGTCGAAATGTGGCTGCAAACAAACCAACCAGAGTCAGACGAACCATGGACTGGTCCCACAGACTCTTCTGGGACCTGCCCTGGCACTTCTAAAAACCCATTCAGCCCGAGCACCTAGGCCTTTTACCTCTCTCTAACAGGGGCTGCTGGGGATGCTTGGCCTGCCCCAGCTACAACTCTCAATTTTCACCTTCTTTTGGAGCCACATTTTAGGCCCCGGAGTTTCCTCAAGGAAGAGAGTCCCCCTCAAGGAGAAGGATTCCCGCCAAGGAGGAGGGTTCCCTCAGAGAGAAATGTCCCCTCAAGGAGGCAGGTCCTCTCAAGGAGCAAGTCGGCTGCGGCCTCACGAAGCGCCAGAGCTCACACACCCGCCCCTCACCGTTTTTCACAGCAAGCTCCGACTCCGCCCGCCTCTCCGGTCCCTCCTCCCCACAGCCTCTGGAGTCCCTCCCCGCCGCTTCGTGAGGGGCGGCACGGCACGGCGCGGCGCGGCGCGGCACGGCGCAGCGCCCTCTCCCGCCGCAGCGGAAGGCACGTTCGCGCCGCGCTCCGCCTCAGCCGGGAGGCTTGTGGGCGCTGGTGGGCCCCGGCGTGGGCTGCCGGGGCATTGGTGAAAGTCTATGGGGTGATCGAGGGCAGCGGAGAAGGGAGCTCTCTCTTCACGCCAAGCACCAGGATTGGGGCAGAACGCCAATGCTGTTGACAAGCGAGTGGGGAGGAATGAGCTAAGCATACCGGGAAATAAACTGGTAAAATGGCAAAGCCTTGTAGCCGGCCCTGTAGCGATCCTGGCGGGACGGGCAGCACGGGGTGTGAGCGTCGGTCCCCGGTCCCGCTGCCAGCCTGCGGCCGCGGCCGCGCTCAGCTTGCACCGCGGGAGCCTCCAGGCCTCTCCCCCGAAGGGCAGGTTGAGCCCCTGCCTCCAGCGCTTAAATTAATAATGTCTTCGCGGTTTGCCTTCCAGGTTACAGCCGTTTCCATTAACCCTTTGGTGTTTACCCCAAGATTGGCATCTTTCTCACGGGCAAACGAGGCTTGTTGACCTGTCCTGGTCCGTGGAGGTAAAGAAGCCCAGCCCAGCCTCTTAGATACAATTGTTTATCAAAAGTCAGCGCCAGTTAATGACAGAAAGATTGGATTAGACGAAGCAAAAAGTTTTGAGGCTGCTGTCAGACTGTGTGACTGCATTGTCTGCAAAAAGGGGATTTCTGTGGAACTGGGAATCCACAAACCAAAAGTAAGGTACCAGAAAGGATGTGGAATCTGCAGAAAGAAAACTATAAAGAGGTGTATTGTCTGCTTCTCCTTTGTATACTGTCACCCCAGGAGTGTATCTGCCCCAGATAGATGGGAAGACCATTTACAGTGGTGACTGTCATTGCAGTCATCATGGAATTTGGGATTTCAGGCCCTGCTGTGGCACTATTAGGTCTGTGCTGTGCTGCACCAGGGAGAAAGCCAGAGCACGTGGCCCAGGTGATTCCTGGGACAGTGAGAGAAATCACAGTTGTACCATTAAATGTATAAAATAAAACAACCTCCAAATCACACACATGTCCCACCAACCTTAATTCTGTGAGTATTAGCTCTCAGCAATTTATTGACTTCATGTGAAGCTCTGTGGTTTTGAGGGGTCTTAAGTCATCTTCCTAAATGTTTTTGTTACTTGAATGATTTTTTGTATTGTGTCCTTAGAAAAAACATGTCACCTTCAGAGAGTTTACAGGGATGGTGTTTTGGTGCCACATATCATTGGCAGACTTAGCATCAGTCCATTAATGCACCAGAAAGATGTCACCTAATCTGTCATAAATAATCCATAATCAGGCTATTCCCTTCATGTTACTGATGTATTCCAGTTGACAGACTCATGGTCACTTTGGACCAGCTCATTTAATCATTAAATCATATTGGTTTTTCCATTTGATAAGGTTTGAATTGGTAGGCAGGGTGGTCTTAGCAAAGAGCTGACAGACTGTCAGTTTTTAAAGCACAGTTACTGTTCACAGATGTTCTACAAGTTCATGAAGTCTCAGTGACTGCAGAGACTAAACAGTGCGTTTAATAATAATTTCCTTGAAGGCTGGTAGTTTGCTCCTCTTGTAAAACTTGCACTGGTGTGTTAGTCTGATATGTCTTTCACGGCCATAGTGATCTCTTTCTGTGTTTACTGTTTTTATGTATTTACTTATTTATTCCTTTTCCTTTGCTTCAGGTTAAAAAGATGGGAAATGCAGAAAGCAGTGCCTATCGCAATCACCTTTCCAGATTTCTTCCTGAGGAGCAGTCTGACATTGATGGAATCTTTGATACCTTATCAGCATCAAGTGGCTCAGCTGGAGAAAAAAATGGCAAAGCTACAAAGAAAACTGTGACTTTGGCAGCACTACAGGCAAGACAATCTCAAATTAATACTTAATGTTTTGGGGCAGGATGGATATTTAACTATTTCTTGCAATGTCACATGAGTAGTGACTTTTGGGGTTTGTATTTCTCTCATTAATTGCACTGTTGGGTCAATTTGTAGCTTTCCTGATTCTGATGTAATTGGGACTTAGGAAAATGTACCTGAAAAGTGGAAAGAATATTCTTCTCCCCTGAAGTCTCTAGTGTGTGTGATTATTTACACATTTTCTTGAGAAGTTGTTACAAAGTCAGTTTGTATTTGGTTATATCTCTCTCTCAATTGCATCACCATCTCTAATCTTTTCACTTGCATTAAAAGGAGAGAATTCAATTTCACTTGATTAAGCTGTGGCTCCCCGTTTGAGCTAATTAACATGTATTATGCTTTCTGATTAACTTTGCATTCATTTTCTAATCAAGAAAGAAGAAGAAAATGATTCGTTGCAGTACTTGATAACTTCACTTAGACAGGAACCAAGTGGCAAATGAACGTAGCATTAAAAGTGCATTTATATATTATACAGTTAATGGAAACAAATTACAACTTAATGAAGAAAGTAGGTTATATTAAGGTATTTAGCAATATATCTGCATACAGTCTAGCAGCTCATGAGCTCTCACTGGTTTGGAAGCTGTGTTGCTGCTGCCTAGCTTTTGAGCCTGTATTGGGCTTGTATGGCAAGATTTTGGTAGCAGGTGGGCCTCAGGGGTGGCTTCTGTGAGAAGCTGCTAGAAGCCTGTGATGGTAATTGGTGGATGATCTCTCCCTGCCCTTGTCTCAGCTCACAAGCTTTTTGTTAAGTTTTCTCTCCCCTGTCCAGCTGAGAAGAGTGACAGAGCAGCCAATAACACAGCCCTAATATGTCCAAGAACCTGGTCCTTGGTGTCTGTTACTTGGCTTGGACCTGGAAGAAGTTTTCTTCCTATGTTTGCCCCTAGCTCCATGTGATATTTGATGAACATTTGCTTTTCCCTTCCTGCCTTTTTCTTTACCAACTTAAATTAAAATCTTTTGAAAGCCTGCCTGTAGGTGCCAAATTCCTTAGTGCTGGGACTATTGCAGTGGCAAACCTGTCTTGTAGGTGTCTATGCTCATGCCTGAGCTGGGTTGTTCTGTGGCAGGTTTGATCTAGCAACAATCTGGTAACAGTGATGAGGCTCCAAGCATAACTTTCATGTACTGTGCTTAGCCTCAGTGCTTTACTAGCAGGAAACTACCTAGCTTCTGGACCAGAGCAGACTGCTCTGCATAGGTTGAAAAGCAGGCAGAGCAGGTATTTCTAGGTACTTTCTTGAAGCCATTTAAGACAAGGATTCTAAACTGTCAGAGGTGCTTGTTAGATGGCTATTAAAGATTCTCTTTTTATAGTAGTCCTTTTCCACACCCCAGGTCTACTTGTTGGAGTAGCTATAAGCATAACAAAGCAGAGCAACAAAGTTACAGGTGGGTGGGAAAGGGTAGGGAGTAGGTAAGTAACACTGCAGTGTGAAGTAAAGAGTGCTTTATATTACAGCCCATGCTGCCTGTCTCACCTCAGGCTCATGTAGCACTTTTAGAAAGGCTCTTAAAGACAGCTGTCCCCCCTGTGACCATCTCTCTCTCCCTATGGAGCACTCTAATGGCTGCTAATTCTGCTTCTGCTGAAATCAATGGGAGTTTCACCACTGACGTCAACAAAAGCAGGGGAGTACTTGACCTATTGGATCTCACCCTATATGCACATTAACATCAAACAAGAACAGCCCTGGTAGCTTCAGCAGGAGTGGTATTGAGCCAGCAATAGATTGGGAACAGCAGCTCCACTGAATAGAGCTGGAGAGCTTTTACGCAGGTGGAGCTCCATTGATTTCAGCACAGTCCCCACTGGGCTACACTCCTGTATAGAAGAGTCAAGTCAGATGTTCAGCATGTTATACACAGAGCTTTGTGCAGTGGAGGCACTGTGTACTCACATCCTAGTGTATGGATATATTTGAGATTATTTTTAAAGTGTGTGATTATCTTGAACTCTGTGCAAGTTCCTTGAATGTAGTCAGATCGGTGTGGGCAGATATGGTATTGTATACCCCAGTTAGTTAGATTTCAGTTCAAAGGGCCAGTCATGCAGTTCGGATGAGTAAGTTTTGATCTCAACTATCTTAACAGCATGCACTCAGTTTTGTCTGTGCTTGAATGAGATACTACTATGCAGAAAGAAAACACTCAGGATTCTTTCTATGTGTGCATGTGGCATTCAACACATTGCCTTCATTGCCTTGAGGCCAAAAAAAAGAGAAGACTTTACTTTCTCTTTGGTTTTAAATATCTATGAGTTCCACTCTCAAAAGCAGAGTTAAACCACAATTTTAAATGGTGGAATGTCAGAATTGCAAACTTTTACAACAGAGTTACCATACAGAAATCCTTTGCTAAGATCCTGCTAACACTTTACAGTGTTGGAGTTTTTTGAAGTCCATGACATTTGTAGAAAAACAGTTATCAACTTAAATCACTAAATAGTATTGGAAAGGAGATACTATAAATAGATTTATTTTTCCTCTTGGAAAACCAATCCTTTGACAAAGCTTTGTGGCTGAGAATGTATGTATGTATGGCTAGGCTTCATGAACGAAGATCCAGGGAGGGCTCCACCCACATTCCTCGTCAGCGCCTTTTCCAAGCACGCTGATAAAAAGAGGATAGCAGATAGCACCCTCGAGGTGGCTGAGAATAGATACTTGGTATTGAAATTTTTGGGTATCAGGAGGAAGTTCTTCACTGAAAGGGTTGTTAAGTCTTGGCCCAGGCTGCCCAGGGAGGTGATGCAGTCACCATCCCTGGAGGGGTTTAAGAAACACCTAAGATGTTCTACTTAGGGCCATGGTTTAGTGGCATGGTAGTGATAGGTGTGGTTAGACTTGATGAGCTTAGAGGTCTTTTCCAACCTTAGTGATTCTGTGAAATCCTTCATTCCTAGCAGTAGATCTCAGCACAGATTAGCTGGACTATATTAGTTTTTCTTCAGCTGTAAAGCCTGTTGTTGGCTCTTTTCCTCCTTGCAGGCCTATACGCGGGAGCCATTACCAGAGCAGATGACTCTTCGGTTATACAACGGAATGAAGAGTATTGACCTGCCTGGGAAATCCTCAGGGCTGGGGGAACAGATTGCCAAGGAGCAGTTTGTGGTTTTTATGTCAAACCTCTTAAAAGGAAATGCAGATGAGAAGATTACTGTAATCATGAGAATGATCTCCAAGGCAGAAGGGCCTGTGAAGGGCAAACAAGTTCAAGAGGTAAACAGGCAGTTCAATGTGTGTTGGGGGGCACAGGATAAGAACAGAGATGGGGGGGGGAGTAATTTGAAGACAATCTTCAGAGCACAGGATTCAGAGCAAGGATTCCTGACTTTTGTGTATTTTTAACCTTTTCACCACTAATTTCCTAATCTGGGACAAACACTGTAGGCAAACCAGTTTATTTGGGGTGGCTGTTTCAGCTACAGGCTTTCCCATGCTGACTTGCTTACTTTGAGAGTCAGGATCTGAGTTTTGTGGAGTGTGCAGACCGCTTTGAGTGATGGTTCACAGGCTCACTCTGAAGGGTTGCAGAGACTGGCTGTATTTAAGAGCCAGCAAGGGTTGTGATGTGGCTGATGCTTCAGACAACTGAGCAAAATGCTTTCTAGTGCTTTAGTTGCAGGATAGAGTGTGAATGGAATATGTAACTTGCAAGATGGAACAGTGGGATCTCACAAAATAACAATTCCCTAGCAGCTCCTACCAATGAAAAATTTAGACCTCCCCTCCCTCTTTCATGTCACATTTTATGGAGATGCTTTGTGAAGTAGCATTTACAAAATACCTTGAAAAAGGATATTTTCCAAGACCTATGACACTGCAATAGCGGTTCTATTACTTTTGACTTACCATAGAAGAGATGTTTCTGCCATTGGGATTACATCAGTACAACTTAGCTTTATTTTCAGAAAGTTCCTTTGAAGCTCTCAGGAATTTTAGTTAAGAAATGCCCAAATGGTGATGTTTTAAACTTTTAAGTTCACAGAGGATCTGATCAGGTCAGTAGTCCATGTGCTGAGCTACAGGAAGGAACTGAAAGGTTGGACTTTGGAGAATACTAGGGATTCTGCAAGTGGAGTGAAGGCTCTGGCTTCTCAGCTGCTCTCAGAATTGAAGTTTGCAGGTAAGCAACACTGGTGTAATATATCCCAGAACAGCACAAAGCAATTTGAATTGAAGTGGTGAAACTAGCACTTCAAACCTAGAGCTTTGTGAATGACTTGGGAATTTTATTTCTGTTAACTTACTTTCTCCCCTAAATTCAGAAGAGCTTTGGTTTGAAGAGCTTCTTTTGCCAAGCATATGTTTCTCTTTGCACATTATTTGTAGTCATAGATTTTGCTGTCTTGCAAATAACATAAGTTGGAACAAGGAGTCCATAGTTTTTAATCCCAACCAATGGATGCCACAGGCAAATGGTTCTCAGTTCTGTGGATGCATCTGCTGAATGTCATTAACACTTTACTGTCATTTTCTCCTTCATATGTGGTTTCATGTCCATTAGAATATTGTGTTTACTAGGAGGCTTACTACTGTTCCTGTGTGTCTTGCTGTTCAGGTGGGACAAAACCTGTGGGTCCTCTGCTGATGGAGACAGATTTTGATCAAAGTGTCATTGAGGATTGGGTGTACAGAGTTCCACAGATCTCCATTTTCCTCAATGCTGTTATCAGGCAAGGCCTTCAAGTTCTGCATTGTCTCCCAGACCAAATCAAAGACATAGTCAACCTAGTTCCAAGCTGCAAAGGCATCAAAGGAAGAGGACTTGTCAGTCTCTTTGACATCCCATCCATCACATACATCAACTCCCATCTGCCTGCAGAGCTACAGCACAAGTGGCAGCTTTTATTCTCTTCTAGGCTTCATGGAGAAAGCTTTTCACAGTTATGTTGGCATATAGTGAAGAAAGGTCCTTGCTTAGTGATCTTAAAGGACTTAGATGGCTATATCTTTGGTGGGTTTGCATCTCAGTCCTGGGAGGTGAAGCCACAGTTTCAAGGTAAACCTCACTTTTCTTTATAATTCATGGCCTATTCTGTACAGGTACAGGAATTCTGTCCTTTTAACAGATATTGTGATTTTACTTTCATGACATGCAGTATTTCTTATACTTCCAAGTGTCCTGTAGCAAAAATAGCACTACTTTTTGACTAATACAAAATACATGCTAAGTTATTGTTGCTCTATACCCAGTCAGGCATATTCCTGATTAGGGCTTAAGTTTGTCTGTTGTTTGGTAAGACTTCTAAAACCGCAGGAGATACTGCTCACGGAACAAGTTTTCTCTTCAGTGAAGTCTATTAACCCCTGTAGCTGCATGGGTTGAAAATGAAATGAAAATGAAGGAAATAGAGCATAAAGGATGAATTAGAGTTTAACTAAGATCTCCAGCAGATGGCAATCTTCCATCTCAGAACAGCTCAGCCAAACACCAGGTAGAGCCTCCTGTTGCTGTTTGTGTACTGGTTTTGTTTTCCTCTTAAAATAAGCTAAACTTTTTGGTCCCTTAAAACCTCTGGGGAGAAGAGAAGGGAGAGTTTTGGTGTTTTTTTGTAACTCTTTACAAAGAACTTTTGTGATGGCTTTGAATCCTCACTTTTGCTACATTCAAAACTCAATTCCTATACTTAATTAGTATTTGCTAATTCCCACTTCAGTTAATATAGTGTTACACTGATGACACAGCACTTTCCTTGTACTTTTTTCCTGATAGAATAACAGATGGAGCTGTTAGACAATCACACCACAGGTCCCTCTGAATAACAAACTGGGCATAATGGGAATGGTACTCTAGGTCATTGCCCCTAAAGTGATCTGTCTGTCAGTATAGTCAGAGCTAAGGGTGTCTGCAGTCATAGCAGTTTGTACAAGTCTAGTGCTTGGCCACTTTTAGGTGATACAGTGCAAGCCTGTGCTAGGTGTATCCTTACATAGTAATGTAATGTACTAGTCATGCCTCTGACTCTGCCCTGGTCACAGCCATATAATCACATTGATTTCTGTGACCCTGCCCAGAGTTAACTGAGAGTAAATAATAGCTCTAGATCTTGATGAGAGCCAAGTATTGGCTTTCTGAGATTGCTACTGTTTTTTGGTTTATTCAGCCGCACTTCAGTATTTTTTTTTTTCTATCTTATTCGTAGGCAAGTTAGTGCTTGGCCAGTTGTCTGACCTTTGATGCTTTTCTGTTCACAGGTGACCACAGATGCTTTCTGTTTTCTGTTTTCCCCTCTCTTGCTGTGTACACATGCACTGGCTATAATGACCACTACATGTATTTGAACCAGGGCCAACAAACAATGCCAAATGGGCTTGTAAGTATTATAGAAATGACAATTTGCCAATTTTGGTGGTGGCTGGTGTTCAGAAGCATAGAAGTTCTAGCCTAGAAGTTCTCCTTGTTATCTGGAAGAACTGCCTGCATGTATCTATATCACTGAAGCAGCTCTCAGGATGTAGAGGAGTTCCTACAGGGCTCCAGATATTGCCTATTTGGAAAAATGCTTTGCAGTTTTGTGGCATTATGTGCTCATAACTGTGGTAATTGCAGCAAACTGGAGTCAATTTGCTCTAAAGAAAGCAGACAACATCAAATTACATTATTTGTTTCTGTAGATACTTTTCTCAATGGAAAAGAGGCAGCAAAGCTGAGCACTTTCACCCTATTTAAAATGGGACTGTTATTCAATAAACAAAAGCCAATGAGCTAAGCTTCTGGCACAAGCTGCAGCTGAAGTGCTTGCAGATATTGGTGTTCTGGAAAGCACAGAGGGAGAGCAGTATCACTCAAATGAATTCTTGCTTGTCTTCAGGAATACTAGATTTGGATACAGAAGCCTAGGTTCCCTCAGAATGGAAGTGTGGCATAAATACTGACCATAGCAATTTATACTGCAGGTTTCATCACTTTCCCAGTCTGTTTTACACTTCCAGCAGGTGTTCAGTGTTCTCCTTTCCTTCACAGGGCATGGGTGGACAGCATGAGTACTTTGGCCTCTGGATAGACAGTGACTATGGGAAGGGACACAGTAAAGCAAAGCCTCGCTGTACCACCTACAACAGTCCCCAGCTGTCTGCAAAAGAGGATTTTACACTGGATGCTGTGGAAGTTTGGGCAGTGGGAGACATCCCTCAAAACACAGGGGTAGGTCAACCTGTGAAATTGTGTCCTGCTTGGATTGGAAGATGTGGCTGCAACATTTACAGTGGCACTTCTCTAATTAAACACTTTCTCTCCGTTTTAATGAGCAATGGTTTCTTTTAACTGGTCCTGTGGTGCCATATATTTTTTAGCAAGAAAATGGCAAAAGAGTAGTGGAATTATTGAGGGTGTCAACAAGAAGGAACATCAGAAATCATGAGGTGATGGAGTCAGAGGACCAGTACTTTAGGCTGAATTTCAAAAGGTGTTTCTGATACTGAGGAATGATCTCTAGGAGGAACCTCCTTGCAGGGGCTTAGTAAAACTCAGTCTTGGTAAAACAGAAAGGAAGCACTGGAAGTTCACAATTAAAGCTTAATCTATTGTTCAGGAAGAAAACCCAAAGGATTTCTTTATCAGTAACTTTAAATTTACATCTGTTTTACAGTAAATTTATGTGATTTATGCTAGTCTTTCTGCAGCTGGTTTATTTCTGGGAATGAGTAGGAGCCCTCTTTCCAGTCTCCTCTGTCCCTGTAATTTATTCTCTTTGTTAAACTGTCTGAAGAATTTGGTCTTGGGTTTTTTTTAGATTTTATTTCTTTTCACACTAAATTCATGTGTCCTGGCTGGTCACTGGACACACAGCTTAAACAGAAACAGAACAAGTTGTTTAGAAAAAAAGCTGAAATCTGTTTGAATCTCTTCTTTAAAAATAAGTTCCCATCTTCACTTCAAACTGAGGTCAGGTTAAGCAGGATGTTCTGGCTGGCATGTAGCCTGAATAAACTTGAAATAATTCACTGTCATCTCAGGAGAAGTTTATGACTATTTTGTGTAAAACTGCAGCAGTAAAAAATCACTTGATACATCCCAGGGAATGTTAAATGGCTTACTTGGAAAATACACAGGCATCACTGTGACAAGCTTGCAAACTAGATGACTTGTGGACTTTTGAGTGTGTCTCTTTGTTGGAGCCTGATAATGCTTCATTTAGAATGGCATTTTAAATTGACTGATTGGCTTTTCTTTTGGTTTGTTTGAAGACAAAAGGTAAGAAGAGTATCCTGGATGTAGATCCTGAGGCTCGGGCCTTCTTGGAAATGGCTGGCAAAAGCCGGCACAGCGAAGGGCTGCGAGAACCACTCCAAGAGGAGGAGGAGAGCTAAAAGAATCACAGCAACAGCAAAAAAAACTCCTTTTTTTTTTTGATCCTGAATGTGAATGTTCCTTGGACAGAGTATTTTTTCTTCATTTTTTTTCTTTCCTTAAATTTACCTAATTACCTGGGACAAAGCTTAAGCCTTGCACTTATGTAATATTTAGGTCCATAATGCAATGCCTGAAGGGTTCTTTGTTTGGGGAGGACAGAAAAAATTAACTAGGTGCTTCATCATTAGACATCTAGAAGTTCTAGCTCAATATGAATTTGCTAGCATTCCTGTTAGATCCTGTCTGCACACAGAATTAATCAAGCAGAGAAGTTATTGACAGTACTGCTTACTGACCTGGAGAATCAATATATAGATATATAAAGGCTGAGACACTGATTAAGGCTCCTACAGCTGAACTGCACATACTTATTTGCATACAATGAAATTAAGTCAGTGAAGCTTACAAATTGGAGTGATGTCTTACATTGAATAAAGGCTGCTCTTAATCTGCTCCAGTTAAAGCAGTACATTTGCTATTAAGTCAGATTTTTTAGCTATATGGGCTGTAAGATGTACAGAATGCTAAGTATACAGCATCCAGTTTTATAATACTACACTACATGAGTGCATTGCACTAAAGGTGTTGCTGGAGAAATTTCCCTATTGCTTTTTAAACACTGGAAATCATTTAGCCATATTTGTCCCAAGAATGGGCCATACCTCCAGCAGGATTTCTCTATTTTCCTACTCTTTTCTTCCTTTCTTCTAAAAAATTCTCTTCCTTAGTAGCCTCACCTGAGACTGGAATAAAAGATAAGGCTGTAAAAAGGATTAAGAAATACCCAGAGTTAATTGGAAATATTATCTGCAGGTACCTTGTAAAAAAATACACACACAAAAAAAATCAAGGTTTGGTTTGCAACATGTATAAAGCAGACTGCTGTGCATTTTATTCCCACATAATTCATCATTACTGTATTATGGAAGAAGATGCCTGCAGTGTGAAATGTAACTAGTGGGTTGGGGTTGCTGCTCTTTTGTTGGCTGTTCACCACTCAATGCCAGTTTTGTCAGCTCTCATACTCAGGGCCTTTTCTACTTGAATCTGTTCACATCTATCAGTAATTATTCATTTCACCTTGCTAATTCTGTGTGTAATTAACTTGTCAAAAATAACCCTGATTTCTACCTTATTATTTCTAATTCAGCAAATTGTGATTGGTTTATTAGTATGTATGATTGTCAGGCTTTCTCCTCCTCAGGATTGTATCTAGTCTCCTTTATCTTAGCATGAGTTCATCTTCTGTGCAGCTTAGAGCAAAAAAATATGCTGTGTCTAAAATCACTGCAATTCCTGATCTTGTGGCCTTCCTTCACACTCTTTCCCTTAGCATTTTCTTGTATGGGGTCTTTTTTCTTACCCCCACCTGATGATTTTCATAGGGAGCCAGATTGGAATATTCTGAATAATCTGCACTTGTGCCTTAATGTAGATCCCTTTTGTTAAAATTTTTGTGAGTGATATGAATTTAGCCTTGAAAAGAGAGCAGGAAAATAAACTCACAGCAGCCAGACATTCTAGAACTGTGCATTTGGTATGCTACCTGAACTAATGATTGGGGCATATATGCTATTTGCTCCAGTACAGAGTCTGCTGTGAAACACCTGAGCTAATGCCCTTTTATCTTGTATTTACTTAAAGAAACCAGGTAAGTCTCCCAAATTTGTAACACATAGGTGGAAAAAAAAAAGGTAAGCATTAAAGCAATTACACTGAAAATTTTGAATCATTTTCTTCTCTGTGTATTTTAAGAAGAATTTTGAATGGTACAAAGCAGTTAATGCTGTGCAGACAGCAAATAAGTAGATGATGCTCACTAAGTGTAGTGCTGCTAGCTTTTGTTTTAACACATTCTCAAACTCCCACCTTATGTTTCAAAAGTATTCTTCACTTAGCCACTGACTAAGCCTACTGAATAATCAAAGTGAATGGCACACAGGAATGAGATAGTTGAATTCTGCAGTTACACATCAAATAAACAGCTAGACTTTCTTTTGCTTCCATTAGAAGGCAGAGGCTTTCTTTTGAGGACTGAAACCCTTTGCAGACTAGCTGGGGAGGGTGAATTGCACAGAGCTACTCTGCTCAAAAATATTTCAATGGCCAGGGTTTCATTTCAAATAAATATCAGTATAGCTGATTCTTCCTAGGCTGTGAATCCAAAATGTAATCCTGTTTAAACATCATCTTGTGAAGATCAACACAGCATTTTGACTTCTGAAATTGGTTTTTGACAAGTTTGTAGCTGAGACTCTTCACTTTGAAGGGAAGGTGTTAACCTGGGGCAAGAAGAAAACTGACACTCTGGCACTTCTAGCAAATAGATCAGTGCAGCATTATTTACTAGGACACTCCTGATCCAACCAGCAGATGGGATTACTCAGAATTGTTCTTTCTATGTAAAAGATTGGCTTGGAAGAGACTCAGCTTTTTTTTTCTCCTCTCCCTGAACCTAATGACTAAGCAATCTGTGCTTCGTGTTCCTGCATCTAAAAATGCCCAGAAAGCATTTGTCAGCAGTGGGCTTAGCTATGATCTAAACATCTCCAAATCACTTTTATGCAGCTGTTGATCCAACTGCAAAGCTTAAGATCCCTACTACGTGTGTGAGTCATCTTGCTTCTCCTGCACTTGTGAAAGTCAGTCCCTTCCTCATTAAATCCAAGCCCTGCTGTGCCTCAGAGCCGATCAGCCTTCCGCTTTCCTCCTCTTAGTCCAAAAATATCACTGCAGTGCTCAGCAAAAGCTGACAGCTGAGGGTTGGCACTTCAGCTCTCTACTCTTTGTTTGACATCTCCTTAGTTTCCTTGAGAGTCTTCCTGAATCAAGGCTGGATACCTGGCAATCTGAAACCACTAGAGGTTGAATATAGGGAAAGAAGTGCTAGTGAAGGCAGGTCTTTTCCATTCTTCTAATTCAATGTAAAAGGATGGGTTTAAATCAAGAGGCTCATTCAGGTACTTGTCAGTAACATTTTAAAACATAGATTTTATTAATAAAAAGCATTTTGATGTAAATAAATAAAATCTCCTTTTATGCACAACAGATTTGTCTGTACAAGTGTGGAGCTTTGGTTGTTTTGTCTGGGACTATCAGAGTATTCTTGACATTGAGCAATGTTATAAAAATATACCTGAACTTAGTTTACTGGGAGGGTTATAAGGCATTGGAAGTGGTGGAATCACCATCCCTGGAAGTGTTCAAAACACCATGTAGATTTGATACCTGGGGACGTGTTTTGGTGGTGAGCATGGTAGTTAGGTTAATGGATGGACTCAATGATCTCAGAGGTCTCTTCCAACCATATCAATTCTATGATTCTGAGTGTGGAACTCTGTTAATATTTTTTTTTCTGGGACTATTAGAGCATTCTTAGCATACAGATCAATGTTAGAAAAATATACCTGATCTTGGTTCAAAACAGGAGCTGTTCCAGAGATTCCTGTAGACAACTCAAACCAGCTCAGGTAGAGCACGCAGAAGGAACAGTCCCTGGTGTAAAGAGGACTACCAGCAAAGGTTCAGTATCTCCAGAAAGGATGTGTGGCATCAGAAAATGGTGCATTTGAACCATCCAGCATCACAGCTCTGTGCCAAGTGTATCTTCAGAGGAAGGTTGCATCAGTTCTGCCTTCCCTTTTCATGCTTGGCTTGGCAGCAGCGTCTCTCACAGAGTTTGACGAGCTCAGAGACAATGAAAACTGAGGAAGCCAGTCCAGTGAGAAACAGCAGGTCTGCCAAGAGGAAACAGAGCAGAGGTGAGCCCAACAGACAGCTGGATGTGGTGCTGGGCAGGAATCCCCATGTCAGGGCCTTCCTGCAGTGGATATTTGTGCTGGTCTAACTCCATAGGTGTAACTATGGTCTAGCTCTGCTTTTGCTAGCTGTAGGATTATAGAAATGGCTGCAATAGAGCAGGAATACCTATATATACATAGTTGGTATAGTCCACTTGATGGGTGGAAACTTCTTGATTAATCCTTTGGGATGATTGAACCCTGCTTCTAATAACATTCCTCATATAGATGCAATTCAGTGTGGTATGGTAGAGTTTGCTTAGACTGATTTAAGGGGTAAAAGATACATTGGGTTTCAGCTAGGAAGCATTTGCTCTGCCTTTCCAAATTGGAATGACTGCACAATGACCCTAGATAGATTTATGTGGAGAGATGCCATCAGACAGAGCTCGTGGAACATCTTGGCATGTCTCCATTTACATGCATTTATGTGCAGTAAATCACAATTCAGAGCCTAGGCTGGGATAACATCATGAAATACTACTACTGTTTGTGTATAGCTAGGTGCATGTATATAGATGGAGGAGCTGCTGATTGATTTCCCCACCAGCAATCTATTGGGAGCTATCATGTAACAATTTAGCAATCCCATCTGCTTTTTCAATGTAAGCTTTAATGCACAAAACCCCCACGTTATTTATTTTGCAACTTACCAAGCACTCCTAAATGCTCTGTCTGGAAGATCTTTTGTAATGGAGGGACATAGATCACAGCCAGCTGTCCCAAAAATGACCCAAGAACAGAATACAAGAACATGCGGTTTCGGAAGAAGCCTATTTCAAAGATCAACTTTGTCTAGAGAAGGGGAAAAATACATTAAAAAAAAAAGAGGAATATAACATTTCCCAATCTCCTGTTGATACTTGAATATCAGATGGTTTCTTTGCAGGTAAACCTCATTGCTTTGTAAGGTTGCAGAAATGCTAACTTAGGCAGAGCTATGTATTTGCAGTTGAGCTATGATGCCTAACTTTATTTATAAAGATGATAAAAATCATGCTGCTTTAAATGGCATTATAAAACCCCCCTTTTCTTTGCCAAATACTTGGTTCCTAATGTTTATGTTGGTGTTTTGCTGACAGGGCAACCTCACCTGAGAGCGGCATGTCAGGGCGTTAAAGAGGTCAAAAAACACAAAACAGGTAAAAGTCATTGTGGTGGTGCGAGGAGTTATGCCACCTTTTGGGTTCTGAAATGAAAGCACATGTGGAAATTGAAGGGGTTAGTGAAGCCTTACAAAAATATATCAGTTCAGCAGAGTAATTCAATATTCCCTTTAATGACCCCAGTCAGCTCCAATGGTAGTAAAACCAAAGGAATAAATCTTATTCTAACCATTATAGATAGCATTCATTTCTCTCTGCTAATTTTTGAGTTTATGATCTTATCAACCATGTTTTAAATACTTCAACTGATATGAAATTTGAGTTAAGAATATTCTAAATTAAATTATTTAAAACTGTCATAGTAACAGTCACTATTTACTAACAGCAATCCCTAGTACTTAGGCACTTGGCATTTTCTACTTACATGGAAAGCTAGAGATGATAAGTACCTTAAATGTCAGATGAAGTAAGAGTTTTCCCATTTTAGATAGGGACCTCCAAATTAGAGGCAACAGAGGAAGGCAGAAGCAGAGCTAGGAGCTGACCCTGACTCCTTAATCCTCTGCCCTTACTGATCCTTCCCCACTGGATGTGTTTCAGAAAGCCCTTCAGAAATTGCTCTTTGTTCTCCACCCTGATGGAAACAAGACATGACTGCAGATTTTCCTCACCTCCTTCCAGAAGACAAAGAGGGTTCCACTGATGATAATGATAGCTGACATGAAGATTTTCAGGATCAGTGATTTGCTGAGTATGGTATCAGTGATACACCGAGGTGGCTGTTTGATGGTATCTCTGTCTACAGGTTCAACTCCCAGGCTGTCCCAAAAAGAAGCAAAGGGATATGGTTAGTTCATGCACATCTTCCCAAAGTGGTACTGCTGATAAAACAGGATGGATTTGGAGGCATTTTAGGCCATATACCTCCACCTGTACCCAGTATTTCCTTGCCAGTCAGATCAGCAGGGCTACTAGCAGGTGATGCACTTAGGAGTCAAAAAGTGGAATAGTTAAGTGATTCTACCATAAAACAGGAATACATAAATCCTAAAGTACATGTGAAGTAAATGCTTTAGGAAGGACCAAGAGGGAACAACTTATCTAACCACCAAACAAATGACACATTGGTGAGAAATCTTAACAGCTTGTTGTTCCTAAGCCAAATTCAGGCATATTAAAACCAAGAGTACTTTGTTCATTTGACTCTTCCATACCTCTGGGCTGGTGGCCCATCCATGATGATGTTGATCCATAAGATCTGCATAGCATTGAGTGGATTTGGGAGGTTGAGCACAGTTGACAGGGCAATGAGGCTCAAAGCTGAAATGCTTCTGCAAAAGGCACAGAACATCATGATTCTGCATGGCCTCACCCAGAGGGTGCTCTCAGTGGAATCAAAGCAAGCAGGGACTTACGTGCTCAACTGGAACCGGACAAAGTTTTTTATGTTGTAAAATATTCCTTTCCCCTCTTCTATTGCATTCCTAGGAGGGAGAGGAGAGTTTATGAAGTAACTAGTACTTACATTATTTTACACTGAGCTCTCCTTGTGACACTTAAAATACAAGTTGTCTTCTGTAGCGCTCATTTCAGGTGAAATTCAGACTCCAGCTTGGGAGAAGGACAGCAAAGCAGCATCTCAGTTAAAATGGCCTTATTGGGACCAGTAGCTCTGAAAACTCTTGGCTCATAAAGCAGATGTGACCTATTTATATCCTCACTCTACCCTGCCTCCTCTCTCTTGTTATGAGCCAACAGAGCATTGCAAATTATGTTTTTCCTCTGAGATTTCTGGATGAAGCAGAGAGCATAAGTTGCATTCTACCCAGACTTCTAGGTACTTTCAAATCCCTGGTTAGCTACAGCTATGAGAAATCAGGGCTTGCAAATGAAAGATAGCTTTGTCACCACTACCTGAATCAAAAAGTCATTGCTGTGTGTGCAGCTGAAAATGAGCCAGACCCACACGTGGCATCTCCACTTACCACCTGATGACTTACATATCCTGCTTCTTGCATCATTTCCAGGCCTACTCACACAACAGGTTTGTTGCAATGGATAGGCAGAAAGGATCTGAAGTAAGAAAATTGCTAAACCTACATGACTGCTGAGAAGTCATCATCCACCAGGATCATGTTGGCAGCCTCTTTGCTGACATCTGTGCCAGCTTGTCCCATCGCAATCCCGATATCGGCGGATTTAAGGGCCACGGCATCGTTAACTCCATCTCCTGTCATGGACACAATGGCACCAGCCCTCTGCAAAGCCTGTCAGAGTGGAGACATGAGAGGCTCTGAAGCCAGGAGAAGAGAAGTAACTCTTCTTGGCAGTCACAGGATGTGCAGGTGACATTGGGAGAGAAGAAGGACTGTTGGGACTTGGAGGGTAAAGCAGACTCAAGAGCCCTCTAAGGGCAAAAGTCAGAGCAAGAATTAAGAGACTGGACTTTCCAGGAGTATTCTCTATAGAATCTCACATCTCCAGTAGGAGTTACAAGCAAAGCCCTCAGAAATCATTCTCCTGGTATAATGCTTGCTAATATCTCACTAGTGTCTTTCAAATGACCCAGGCCAGATCTGCAAGAGAAATGCTAATGCCTTCAGTGCAAATAGTGGGGTTTATGGTCCATTGGTTTGAGGTAATCCTGCCGTGGAAGACCAGGTTGTGTAGAGAACTAAGCCCCTCCCTTTCTTACATCATCTTTTTCTGAGGCATACAATGGATTTGAGAGACTCTTAGTACCTTTATGATTTTTAATTTATGCTTTGGGCTTGTTCTGAAGAAAATGGAAACCTGAAAAAAAAAAAAACAACAGAAAAAAATTACAGTTTTGTATGAGAAGGATGCTATTGGAAACAGCCCTTCTTTGTGTCATCCAAACCAGTACATTTTTGACAGTGGATGATATATCTGCCTCTGTCAGTTGGTCCAGCTCTTCCCCAGACATAGCTTTCAGCTTCCCATTGCAGAGACCAATATTCTGTCCTGCAAAGAAAAGTACAAAGTGAGATCTGCCCAGCAGCTCAGGAAAAAAAGCCACTTCTTTCCTGATTGAAAGAAGAGAGGCAGCAATGGAGGAATTTACTGGGAAATCTATGTGAACAGATTTCTATGTGAATAGAGCTCTCTGGCTCTGAGCTGGGTCAGTCACTCTCTCCTTACTCAGCTGGAGTTGGGGAAGCCATAAAATACCCAAGAGTGGAGCTGATGCTAACTCTGTCACTCTATCCTCTGCCACTTGCTCTGTGGATTTCTGACTGCAACATGGGAAACAGAGAGATGCTCACACTCCAAATATTAGTGGAGTCTATAATCCCAGCAATTTTCTCTGTCTCATTTAAGGGTCTTAACATGGAGATTTTTACCATTTCTGGTCCTAAAATATTGGAAGTTACTGGAATTTAGCCTACAGTTCATAGCTGTTCTATTATTGCATTTAATATGCTTTGTTTCCATGGAAAACCAAGAACCCAGTGGCATTCAAAACCTCTACTGCACACAGAAAATAATGATAAAGTCAATTATTAAGTGATGTAACATTTGATTGTTCTGACATACATAACATAGACCCCCAGAAAAGAAAGTAGGCTTGCTACCTATGGCCACAGCAGTTTCCAGGGCATCTCCAGTTATCATCTTTACTGATACACCAGACTCCAAAAGGACTTGAACAGCTTCTCTCACTCCAGCCCTTGGGGGATCAATTATTCCAACCAGACCTAAAAAGGTTAGTTTGCCAAGTTCTGTACCTGAAGCCAAAGCAAGTACTAGAAACAGAGAGGGGAAAAAAAGAAGACAAGACTAAATTATTAATAGTGTGTTTCTAGCCATTAAAATGAGCATTTAGAGGAGATATAAAATTGCCAGTTTACCAGCAGGGAAAGTCATTAAAACCAGATCTTTAGTCATTCATTACGTTCAGATCTTGGGTAGGCACAAAAATTTGTTCCACTCAAGCAACAGCAGTGTATCTGAAACAGAGCATTTCAGTTCCACATGTCTCTCTCAGAATTTATTTCTAATTTAAAGCTGTCTCCTAAGTCTTCCCTAAATGCAGATGGATTACATTGGGACAGTGCAATGTTAGAGCAGACACTCTTAAACTCCTATGTTAAACAACAGAGCTCCTGCAAAAATGTAAACTTTCTCTTTATTTTTAATCTAAACATGTGAAATGTAAATTCTGTGAAGCCAGTGCAACTCGTGCCATATAAACATCAAGGCTCTGAACATTTTGTTTCTGCTCTTGGTGCCTAGAGCACATCACTCAATCCTTCTTAAATCACTGGAGGACATTTTGCCAGGGGTTGGTGTCACTGTTGCTTTGATGATTGAATCAGAAGCTAGCAAGCAGCTGCCTGAGCTAATCTCTTCCCTTCAGAGCAGCAATTTGCCATTCACAAGAGCAGATGATTCAGATCTTGTAAAGCAAGCTCCACGTACACGAGTTACTAACCGCAAGACGTGGGGCTGGAGAATATCTGTGTACATTCACTACACCATCTTCCAGCCTAGCTGCCAAGACTTGTTCTCATCTACTTACAAGCTGAGAACACACACAGGAGACACTGTCTTGGTTATTGTGTGAAAGTCTGAGACATTTCTGGAAGGATATCTCCAGTGAGGAAGGCAATGACAGGCACAGAAAACTCCTGTGGGCTGTGCACTGACATGCAGGCAGGATCAAAGGGAGATCATTAGATTTGGTCCTAATAAAGAATTGAACTAAGCTTCAAATAGAAAAAAAATCTCAGTGTCCATATCTGTGTTCTGAACCCCTTTCAAAGTTGCCTTTTTTATTGTAGCTCTTGAAACAGCTTCTCCAAAAGCCAAACTTGGCAGAGCAGTGCTTAGGCTGGGGTTCAGCACAAAGCTTTTCAAAGCAACACTCAGATGATATCCTAGGCAATCAGGGCAGAAAGGAAGTCACTGTTTGCAGTGCTTATTTTCAGCTCCTTTCAATCTCACTTAGAAAAAAAGATGGATGTATTAGATAGATAGATAAAAGAAATAAGATTAGTGGAAAGCAAACAGCCAGCAGACATAAGACATGGCTCTTGGCAAACTCTTCCAAGTCTTAAGAAGAGATCATGTAAGTGATGCTATGGACTGAGCCTAAGTCCATCCCAACTGAATCAGAGAGGGAAAGTATTAGGAGATGACAACCTGTAAGCTTAAAGGATATAGACAGCAATGACTGACCCCTTAGGCCTGAGGAGCCCATTCCTTTCTCTTCCTGCTGGTAGAAGGCTTTCTGCTGGGGTGTAAGGGCTAGTGAGATGCCACCACTGTTATACAGAGTGCAATACTGAATAACTTCTTCTAAAGCTCCTTTCATAAAGTAAATATCTTCCTGATCCTTTAAAGAAAGCAGATAATATACTTGATTAAAAAAATCACATTTAAAAATGACTAATAATGCATAAGGCTTTACATCCTAGGTAAAAAAAGATCTTTTCTTTGCTCTTTAACATGTTGTATAAAATGTCTAGCTGTATATATTATTTATAGGGTGTGATATTTTTGCTCTAGCCATTTTACATGTTCAGCCACCACAGGAAGAATGGTAAAGAAAAGGTGGTGAGATTTTAAATGGGAGTACAATATCAGCCAAACTGAGCTCTTTAATCTAGTAAAAGAAAAATGACCAAACATTTTCTTCCAAACATCAGATCTTTCTTCCCCTCTCAATAACCTCTGAGAAGCTTTTGTCTTCCTGCTCAAACCACTATATAAAAAGCATTATCTCCTCCAATTCAAACACAGCTTGACAAGCTAAAATTACACCCAAGCTGGGAATTTGGAGGTTTGTTCAGTTTTCCTCCTGACACAGTTACCTTCTGAAAACAGTATTTGCTAAAGAGATACCATTCTGTGTCCATTGTTGAGGTGCACAATTAGAAACATGAACCCAGCCAAAAGCACTGTTTGCTTTACCTGATTTTTCAGCGTGCATTTCACAGCCATCCACCTTTGCTCAGAGCTGAATGGGATCTCCTTCTTCCTTACATAAATGTCTTTCACGTCAGCTAATTCCATCTAGAGCAAGGCAAGACAAAAAGAGCAGTGCAATGCTGAACAATGCCAGAGCTTGTGTGTGGCATCCATGCTACAAGCACTGACTGCTGCCCAGGTGCTTCCAGCCAGTCACATACCACAGAGCTCAAGAGGAAGCATGGGGAGAGTAAACCCCATATTTCAAACCTATCTTTTCCTTGTGTGAGACTTGATCCCTGTTGACTTTTGCAAGAACTAGGGAGCTGCTCTGCTGTCTTGGTGGGACTTTGGGTCAAAGGAGACTCAAGTCCTTTCCTTAAACCTACAGATTTCTCCCAGCACAAGCTCAGGCTCCACCACTTCAGATTTTCCCAACCACCTTGCTTGGAAGACAGAGGAAAATTGCAAGTAACAGATTGGATATGGTTTCAAATTATCTCCTGATGAATTAAACTCAACAAGCAGTTTACAAAAAAACACCCTTTCAGCTATCAAGTAGAAAGTCCAAATTAATATAGTCCTGCTTTAACAGCACAGATAGGTGCTCTAGGTGAAGTGCTAGTGATCAGTCTCTGTCCCCCCAGCTCCCACCAAACTAAATAATAATAAATGTGTATATACACACATATATACACATATACATATATACACATATACATACACACACACATATATATATATATATAGATAGATATATAAAGAGAAGACAACTTCCCTCATATTCTGCTCTTGCTTGGCTACTGAACAGTGGAGCAGGAGGAAGATTTTAATTTAGCATTTAGGGAAATAAAACATCATTGATTAGGAAAAAAAACCATGATGGTTTCACTGTTAAGAGTGACAAGCTTGAAAAACAGGAGGTGAGAACAGATGTTTGCAGCTGCATCATTTCCCCAGGCACCTTCTGTGCTTTACAGCCCACCTGAGGTGTGTGGAGCTCTGTAACCCTGATTAGATGGTAGCTTGAGGCACTTTACAGCCTCCTGCCTAGGAGCATGGATGCAATATCCATTACAAAATATCTTGGTTTATATAATAATGACTAGAAAAAAATCAAAGCTAGCAGATGACCCAAATTGAGGAAGATCCTCTTTTCTTGCTCATTTGTCACTCTCTTGTCTTCCTCCTGAACTCTTAATTGGTATGTGCAGAAAGTATAAAAAAATACAAATATAAAATAATAAAACCCATAAAAAAGATAGACCAGTCTGAGCCTGAAAAAAAAAAATCCATTCTGCAGCATAACTGCAGAGATTAAGCAAGCAAAGCAATTATTGCTGTTAGCCCAGAAGCTCAGGGAAGGTGTTTGTCCATGACAAGTTGCCTGTGTAGGAGAGGTGTGCATCTCTGACCTTGGGCAGAAGAGACAAGAAAAGATTGGGGACTTGAAAGAAGTCTAATAAAGAAGTGTAATTACTGCTGTCAGACCTCACAATTCCAGTTTTTGGTTGTTTTTTTTCAGTTCTGGAATATTTTAACTCTTAACAGCCTTACCTTCATTGCCAGGGCAATCAGAGCTCCTTCTGTGGGCTGTCCCATCACACTGTTTTTCCTGATAATGGCATTATTGACTACACAGCCAGCCTAAGGAAAGGGACAGGCTTAGCTGGTTTAGTTTTTCCAAAACTAAATTGATAGCTTTTTCAGCTCTTTAAATGAAATAACAAAAGATTGGAGAATGAAGGCAGCCACCCTCCCAAAAGCTGTGCTATTCCCCAAAGGAGCATCTCTTGAGATCAGTTCCTGTGCTTTCTAAACCCACTTAATCCACAGGCTACACCAAGATTTTGGTTAAATGTTACATTTTGGATAAATTAACAGGAAGTAAAACATGATCTATATCCAGCAATCTGGATAAATAATAAAAATGAAAATTTAGTCTCTCCTGCTATTGTTTCTAACATGCAGTTAGACCTGATCTCCATCTGAGATTCCAGCTAGGATCATTGCACTACCCAAACACTCCACACTTTAGCCTACAGTTGAATGTGCAAGATGTTATTTAATGCAAATAAAAAACCCAGAGACCATCATGGTACATTTATAAATTGACTATGTAGCTAGCTAAAGTCTAGACTCTGCATTCAAACCTGCACTGATCTCTCCTCTGCCATGGTCTCCCTGGCCTCTCCCTACCTGTCTTATGATTGCTACATTTCACTCATAAGCTTCAGAGATTATATCACAACTACTCAGAAGCTTTCCAGGAGAAAGCTCTGGTAGGATAGTTCATTTTAGAGTTACCAAAGTGGCTCTTTCTCACACCCACTACCCAAAGTGATCTGTGCACATGAAAATTGAATGCAAATAGGACAAACAGGTTCATAATTCACACTTACCTCCACTAATTTCCCAACTGAGACATTGGAAAACTCTTTGAGAATCTCCTTTGATGGCAGAAGATAAACATTTCCTTCTCCATTGTAGCCTACCCCACTGACCTGAGGAAGGGAGAGACACAAAGAGCAGATTTCCCAGTGCCAGGCAACACTACAGTGCATGGAGTGTTCTTAAGCAAGCTTCTGATTTGGAAGGTATGCTGGGCTTCTTCCTTCTGGCTCAAAGCAATGCTTGTAGGAAAGGCTACAGAATATTATAATAGCTGTATAAGAACCAAAGGAATCAGCTGGTCTTATGCAGAACTTGTTCACCATGAGGCTTGTTCAGAAGCCTCTTATAGCTCAGTCAAGAGATCCAGCCCTGATTTTATTCTACTGAGGACTGCTCTGCCTTATATTTTGCATGCTGCATTTTTCACCCACTTTACACACAAGCAAATGAACCAAGCAGAAGGATCAGGTCACTCATATAATAAATATTCCTACAACAGATGGGTCCATGAGGGTCCATGGCAGGTTTTGGGTTTTACAGTCTTTGCAGAGAAGAGCAGATGAGGTCAATGAACATCTTTGTCTATAGCATCTAAGCAGCTTTTGCACACCCAGCCTCACTTCTGCCTGCCTCCAGCACCACAAAAGTCTCTTCTCTTTAATGGAATCAATGATGTGCAAGAAACTGCTTGATTTGGAACTGAGTCAGTATCCCTCATCTGGACCTGACTGATCTAAAAGCAAACTGGTTGTGCTGAGCTTGAGCAGGAAGGTCTATGGCCATACCTCTGCCTGGAAGCCATCAGAGGTGACGAGCCGAGTCACAGTCATCTCGTTGGCTGTCAGAGTGCCTGTCTTATCTGAGCAGATGACATTGCAGCAACCTGATGCAGGAAAGGTTTTCATCAGAACTAATGAACAAAGCAACCAAACAATGGGGTTCAGGGCCCCAGATGAGGGAGAAGGTGTTTCCCCCATGTTATTCATGAAAAACCAGTGAGAAAAGGGAGACAATACCAAGAAATGGATGGGCTTCCTAACAAGAAAGGATCTGTTAGGATACTGAGCTCATAATTTGCATGTAAGATGTGGTAAGAGACATCTGAATAGGGTCATTTTGTCTTTGAGCATCATATGGTGGGCAGTAAGATAAGGCACTGATCTCCCAGGGAGCTGATCCATGTTCCCATCCCACAACAGAACAGCTGTTCTGTTCTAAAAGGATAGATCAAATTCCCACTCTGCCAAAGGCTTCCCCAGATGGGCCATTTAACCCTTACTTCTCTCAGTCAGGAATAACAGCCCTTCCCTGCCCCACCAAGGGACTGTGAGGGTAGATGTGTTAAAAGCTGTCACAAAAAACCACTTTGAACTCCACAGCTAAAAGCAGAAGCTGCCTGACTTGTGCTCTGCTCTCTAACAAGCCTGCTTCAGGACCCATTTACACACCACAGCAAAGGAGTGAATTAGCAGAGTCACCACACTCAGGCTAGTTTCCACTCTCAAGAAGGGAAAAAATGGCTTTAATGCAAAAAATGAAAATATATATGTATAATCAGTCTTCAGCTCCCTTCTAAGCCTGAATATCCTCCCTGACTCTGGAGATGACCACACTGCTTGGGCACATACCCATGGTGACCACCAGATAAAAGCCTAGAGACAATAAAGCAGGTTAGGCTGTGATAAAATTAATTAGAGTTTTGAAGGATCAGCACAGAGCAAAGCCATGACCTTCAACGTTTGTAGTTGTTGACAATTCAAGAACCAGCTAAAGGAGGAGGAGGATCATTTTTCTTCTTTTCAGAAGTTTAGCAGGCATGGCACAACTACTGTGTGGGAGAGTTTTTGCCCTGCTGTGAGAGCCTTGCAGAGCACCCAAGCATCTGGCAGTTATGCCTGTTTGGGTGCAGCCCTACCAGAACGAAATTCTTCATGAGATAAAGCAGTCTCAGATGTCCTGGGTCGGGGCAGATACAATAAAACAAGGGCTGATAAGATTACTTAACTGCAGAACAAACAAGGGCAGTTCACACACAAGCAGCCTTCCCAAAGAGGAGATTTTAGCTGAAGGATCTGATATTTGCAGCTGCATGGGCCAGGCTTGACATGCACTGTGCTTTTTAATGAGTGATCTTAAATGCATAACATGTCTTCTCCTCCATAAAACAGCCCTGCTGCCCAAGGTCAGGGAAGCAAAGCCTGGAAGGGAGTGACCTGGGGCTGAGGGCCAATCTGAAGACTTAGGGAAGGCAGAAGAATAATTCCCTCACAGTTTGTTCTGCCCTGCAGTTGTGAAGATGGGCTAGATACCTTCTCAAGGTCCTCCCTGTCTCTATTTTCCATGGCTCTTCTGATGTCTAGGAGATGACCACACTAGCTGTGGAAGGATATATGGTTTTATTTATGCCACCAGGCTTGACTTGAAGGGCTGCAAACTTGTTTTTTTTTAAGCCAGACACTAAAGTAGTGGACAGGATGGTTCTATAGGATGATCCCTCAAAATGGGGAGGAAGGACAAATCAAGGTAGTGCATGCATGTTTGCTCCTCATGGTCAATGCCATGGTTGGGTTGCATCTGCCTGTATTAATATCACTAAAATAAGGGAAAAGGGCAAGAAACACAGGGTCAAACTGTTCTGAAGTCTGAGTGAATTTCTCTGCCCCAATAAGCATATTCCAAGGTTATTACAGAATCACAATGGTTCAAAGAGACCTCCAAGATCATCAAGTTCAACCATACCCATCACTAACATACCACTAAACTTATTTTTTAATCAGACCAGGGCTCTCCTGGCCAGCCCATTGCTCTTCAGTTCAGATGTTGAAGCCAGGCAGGTTCCCAAGATATGTGGTCCCTTTTCAGCCTTACCTAAGGTTTCTACTATGGGCAGCTTCTTCACAATCACCCTTTTCTTGGCCATGCGGAGAACACCCAGCACCAGCGTTACGGTGACCACGATGGGAAGGCCCTCAGGGATGGCAGCCACTGCCAGGCTGGGGACAGCAGAGACACAACAGCTTCAACACAGGGGGAAAACTACAAGTGCTGACCAAAAAAGGACCTTTCCAGGGGGTGATTTTTCCTGCTTATTGTCGTGGCTAGGCTTTGCGAACGAAGCTCCAGGGAGGGCTCCATCCATGCTCCTCCTCAGCGCCTTTTCCAAGCGCGCTGATAAAAAGAGGATAGTGGATAGCACACTCGAGCCTGAGCAATGGATATTTTTTAGGTGAGACACAGCATGCACAGAGCTGGACCCACCCTTTAGTTCTAAGGTTCATCTGCCAGGGCCTAGCAAGCTTGGACGCTGGCAGCGAGGTCCTTAGGACGGAGGTTTAACCTCTTAGCTGGAAGGCCTTCCAGGGCTAAACGAGCTCCATCTGCCCAGGTTTGGAATCAGAGTTGTCCTTCTCCTAGGATGACTGCCAGAAGGCTAATGAGCTCATCCTACCCATCCAAGGATTCTAGGAACATGGGTATCACTCCCCACACTTTCCCATGGGCAATGAGTTTAATGCTCCCTCTGCTGTCAGCACAGTTCTCGCACCAGGGACCACAGCAGACCACAAGTGATTTTCAGACCGTGCCTGTCCTGCTTGTATGTATCTAGCTAAATGGCAGCATGCAGTGCTAACTCCTTGGCACGCTCTAAATACAAATCCAGGATATTTATCCAACCCCTCAGCCTTTCTCTGGATGATTTTGACAGAACAATTACTTCTCTTCTTTACACTGCCAAAGAGCATTCTCATTTCTGGCTAAGGAGGGATTTATGGGGTTGGATTTCCCTTCATTTATTTAACTTGCTGAGGATGGAAGTTGGCATCATGGCTCACACGTTAGCTACTGGCTCCTGGCCACACACAGCTTTTCATCCTCATCTTCTGTCCTACAGGTGGGTACAAGCTTCAGCAGGACAGAACCAGCTCCTCAGGCATCCCCATGCTGCACACACTGAATCAGAGTAACACCAAAACCTGCAACACTTGATATGCCAGAAAAAATCCAGATACAGTCTGAATCTGTCCCTTAGTTATTCCTGGGGTAACTCTGAACAAATCTAGGTACCTACAAGAAGTAATCAAGGAGGACTTGGGGAACCATATGCTGCTCTCCAAAACTCAGGCTTAAATACTTCTCTTTGCCACCACTTCCCCTCAGGAGACAGGAAACTGGGCACCAAGGCAGTTTGGCTTCTCCGTGGTGCCTTCATCCACAGGTTTGGATTTATTTCTATAGAATACTTTTATTTTCTATTCAAAGGACTGATTTTAGAGCTGTGCCAACACCAAGCAACAGGTTTTATGGGCACTAGTGAAAACACATGGTTTATGGTGTTTGATTAGAAGGTTGTGCACGTTCTTTATGCCTCCCCTGAAGGCTGCATTCCTATCTTTCGACGTAAATCCAGCAAGAAGAGCAAAGAGGACTATTTGCTGTCTCTACACTCCCACTGAATTCACAGGACAGAGAGGAAAGGACAGGCACAGCAGGATCAGCTGGAAATGCCAGGCAAAAGTTTTAAAAATATGCGTTTCAAAAAAAGAAATAAACCCTCAAAATTATGTTGTGGGTTGTTTTTCTTCCTCCTAATCTCTTGTGTAACTCTTACATTAATTTCAGCAGTGCAAGAAGATCAATATGTACTTATGAAGGCTCTTACTTAAGTTCTTTCCTGTGAAATGACCATTGTTACAAACAGGAAACTCCCTAAGGCATATCTCATTAGAAATGAAAGAGAAAATCTGCTCTCCAGTCCTCACCTGACTCCAATTGTGAACATGCTGAGGAGAGGCTTCCCTTGCAACCAGCCAATGAGCATTATTAAACCTGGAGGGGGAAAAGCATCCCATTAAAGAACTTCAAGGCATTCACAAATCTCTAACCTGCTGTAGACATTGTTGGAGAACTAGTGTTCAATGAGGACCCCAAATCTCTCCTTCCAAGGTGTCTCTGCTTGAACCCCCAAAGCCCATGTAACCCACACCAACAAATGCTTTTGATAGATCTGGCCCTGGAGCACAGAGAGCTTGCAGAGCTCACCATGCCACTAGGAGCATTGCAGCCAACTCACCAATTATGCCAAAGGAGAAAAGAGTGAGTTGCTTCCCCAGTTTGTCCATGCTTTTCTGGAGAGGTGTTTTGGGAGTCTGGAAACATAAGAAAACAGTTGTTTTTCTTTGCTTGTTATGCAAGTTGAGAAGATGATGGTCAGCCCAGAAAAACTAACCATGGCACCTATAGCTACCTGATATCCCCTAGTTCTAACCCAGCTCAAGGCCCCAACAGGGTCTGCTGGGCACAGACTGCCTGGCTGGAGGTGTGTCTCTGCCTCAGTGCACCCAAAACAGGCAAAAAGTGGGAGGAAGAGAAGAATTACATTTAATTATAGCTGGGGAGCCAAGGTAGAGGCAGACTAAGGGCTGATTTGGAAAGACTTTAGCAATGGAATCTAGGAGTGGATAATGAGTGTGCAAAGCCTCTGGGATAGGGATAAAAAGCCTGGACTCCCATCTGTGTCCTAGAGGCTTTGACACACATTACCCAGAAGTGTCTACTTCTGCTTTGCTGTGATTAATGGGTCCAGAGTTAGCTGGTGTCTGCATTAGCTCAGAGCTCTGACATGTATAGAAGTAAAATTTTATGTATGTATTGGAATGTGGATGGAAAAAGAAACAAGGATGTTTGGGTGCCTACCAAGTTAGACACAAGCTGAGCATCACAAGTCTGCATATAGAAGCCTAAATCCTGCTTATAACCTTCTTCTTTGGATACAGAACTTTGCTGTCCCTCAGTCACACAGCTGTTTTGTAGCACAAAGAGAAGTGGCCCCAGGGCATTAACTCTTGGACCTGCTCCTCCTCACAGACTTCCACCCAGCAGACCCACCACTGCCACAGAGACATCTTTACCTCTTCAGCTTGCATCATTTTGAACACCTCTCCAAACTGTGAGTTTTCACCTGTCCCAATAACTACACCCTGAGAAGGAGGAGAAGAGAGAGATTGGGATGAAATGAAAAGAATAAATAGTCTAGATTCTGTAACTGATGTCAAGGAGAAGATTGAAGGTGAGAGAACTCACTTTTCCCTTCCCATAGCGCACCAAGGTCCCCATGAAGACAACATTGCTCAGGGTGGTTATGTCTCTGGCTTCCAGTAAGACACTGTCAGTCTTGTTGCAAGGCTCAGCTTCTCCAGTAAAACTGGATTCATCCACCAGCAGATCTGTTACCTAATAAAACAAAAAAACCAGCACATTTCTGGCACTGCTAGGACAAGAAATTTCCAGAACAGGGTCTTGTGGGGACAGGAGTAGTTACCTCTATCAGCCTGAGGTCTGCAGGAACCCTGTCTCCAACAGACAGGTAGATGATATCTCCAGGCACAAGCTCTCGTGCTAGAAGATGCTGCAGTTTTCCTTCCCTTAGGCTGCATCAGACAAATGGAAAAAGAAGAAAGGAAATCAAGCTGTGAGGCTTTTTTTCAGTCCTTCGGTAGGCATGGGAATGTGACTGGCAAGAAAGCAAGGACTTCCCTGCCCCAAAGGGCTTCCAGTGTAAATAAGGATATAAAATCTTCCTAAGGATGAGCAGAGAGGATTATGTTCAGTCTGGGCTCAGCTTTCATTCATAAACAGATGGGCAGGTTATGGAACACTTACATTCCAGAAATAAATGACTTACAGTAGATAGGAGTGACAGCAAGGTGTGCTTTGCTGAGGCTCACCCTTTAAATAATGAAACACACATTCTTTGACCAAAAATAAGCTTTTTAAAGATAGAACTACCCCTGGCACTTCACTATTGTATTAGAAGTACAGCCTTTCAAGTGGTTAGATGCTTATGGTGTTCTATCACAACTAAAGAGTGGTGTTTGTGATGCAAACCTGGGTGAACTCTGGACCAGAAGAAAACCTCCTGCTGCTTTTGCAGTGCAAAGCATCTCTGAGGCTAGCAGCTTTGTTCATGCTGGCCATGACCAAACTGATTTGCAAAGATATAAATGGAAGTGTTTCCTGTGCTCTAGAGCACTGATATGGACATCAAAGCACTAGATGACCTTTAGAGTTCACTTCCAACCCAAACCACTCTCTGATTCTGTGACATACAGGAGGCTGCAGAGACTTTTATACTGAGTACAGAGCAGGATATTAAGTGGGACCCTCCTGTCTAAGCATCCATTCAGTTCCACTAGGTACCTACTTTAAAAATCAGAGCTATTTCACCCCCTTCCACTGTTCCTCACAGTTGCAGCCACACACACTGCCAGCCCTGCAGAAACCAGCTTCTCATTACATGCCTGACAACATGAACTAATGCTCTTCACAGGTTGGTTCTGCCCTCCCAACCCAAGCCCTGCCAAACCCCCACCACAGCAGCCATGCCTCACCAGTTGCACTCAGGAGGCACCAACTTGTTCAGTTCTTCCAGAGACTTCTCCGAGCGATATTCCTTTTAAAGGAGAAAGGAGAAGAAAGCCAAGTTCCATGAGAGAGCTCACTCATGACAGCCCTGGCTCTGGAGCTGAGCTCCAGTGGACATACCTGGATGAAGGCCACAGTGACCACGATGAGCACTGCCTGCAGACAAAGAGACAGTTCAGGTGTGGGCACAGCAGCTTCAGAGGGGGAAGGCTTGGGTTCTAGGGGAGCTAGCACCTACCATGGTGATGCTCACGGCGTCCTCGTACTCCTTCGTGATGACACTTACCAAAGCAGAAGCCAGCAGCAAGAGAATGAGAGGGTTTTTAAACTGAAAAAGAAAGAAAAATCACAATATAAAATTAAATATGGAGTTGCTGAAGCTGAGTTGACCTCTGAGCTCCATCAGAAAGGGTTCACCATGTGGATTTGCTGCGGTGTCTCTCGCTGCTCGTGAAAGAAGCATCACTCTGCCTGGACAGAGCAGGTGCAAGTACCTGTGGCTGAGCTGCTGCAGCCTGCACCTGAACAGGAGCTGGGTAACATATGGGAGCAGCAGGAAAAGGCTCACACCAAAACACACAAGTTTCCTCTCTTTTTCTACTGCTTGCCCAGGCAAAGCTCAGCTTTGCAGGCGTAGAGCCCAGGGCTGACTCTCAAGGCTCCTCGGAGGCTCAATAGGTACAAACAAAACCTTGGTTGTCTTCTTAGAATTTGAAACCAGAAATCCTCTTTCTTCTTTTTTTTTTTTCTCCTTTCTTCTTTTCCTTTCCCCTCTTTAATTAATCTGCTAAATTCTACACTGAACCCAACTCTGCAGGAGTCAAAGTGTCACTTTTTTCCCTCTTAAACACAGATTTTCAGGCCCTTTCTCCTCCCTGAGCATGTCACAGCTCTGTTTAGCTAATGTGAGATTTGCTGTAGAGGAATTAAGCCAGGCAAGCACTGGTGTGGGCAACAGGAGTGCAGCTATACACAGCAGGAAAGCCAAGGTTTAACTTCATTCCCTGCTGAAGCCATGGGTGAAAGTCTCCTCTGTTCCTCTGTAGAAAGCCTGGGCTGAAGGGGATGGTTTACAAAAACAGCACTTGGAAGAAGCCACATCAAGTGTCTGCTGAGGGCTGGTGCTCAAGTGCAGAGATGTGGATGGTGTGGGAGTCTAGTTGCACAAGAATCAGAGATGCACTAAAGAGTTTGTTTGGTATGCCCATAGGAGAAATGGCTTGTTAAGGATGAACAGGGGGGGAAAAAAAGCACCATCTCCCTTTTTATTAAGAATAAAAATCCTTGAAGAGACTTTGTGATGATTACAAAGTGCTTAAAGAATATTGATGACATAGAGAGGAAAAAAAGTGATAACCCATGGAATAAAAATAAAGTCTTTCAAAGCAACTGAAATCTTCATTGTCCAGCTAAGCATGAAAATACACAAAACCAAAAAGACTCTTCTGGTTTGATTAAAAACCTCTAAAAGAGAGGTGAAAGATGTGTTAAATACTGATGAGAACCAGTTAATAAAAGGAAAACTCAAGGATAACTCAGCTGGGGAAAACCAAGACAGCAAACAACACCTTTTGTCTGGATTTTTGGGGGCAGCTGATTTGGAATCATGGCTCTTCAGAGCAGTTGGCACCATGTCTGAATGGATCTGTTACTGATGTATTGCTGACAGAGACACTAACACACACCTGAGCTCCACCACTGCCTCTGCTTTTGCTGGAAGTTCAAAGCTTCAAATCACTGGAATCACAGCAGCTTCCAACTACTACTGCTTTTCCTCAAGCCTTTCCTGATTTTATCACTTGCCTTAAAGGGAATTAATATGCTCCAGAAATCTCAGGTCACTGATCTAGGCTTTGGATTTGTGAGTCTGTGTGAAGATAAAAAGGTTTATTTCTTACTTTAAGATGTTATCTCCCCATTCAATGACCTCCCATCTGAATCCCACAATGGCTTTCCTAGGAGAACAGAGACTTTCTGTGTCTGGGACATAGAAACTGCTCCAAGGCTGAATCTGTGGAAGTAGAGGCCAACCCAGCCAAGGGGTTTTTAACCAGGAAATAAGAATCTGGGCAGAAAATCCTTACCTGGTCTAGGTATTTCTTCCATATTGGCTCTGTATTCCCTACTGCAAATTCATTCCAGCCATGGTTTAGCCTGCGCTGGAACACAGAGCACTCGGAGAGGCCAGTTTGGAAGTCAACCTAGAGGGAAAGTCAACAACAAATCAAACAAAACCAAGTGTTATATATTGTAGAATAGTCCTAGAAATCTTCTTCAGACAAAGTTATGTTAAAAACCTGGGAATAGATTGGGCAAGATGCTCATAGCTCACCCACCCCCAAGTAATTAATATAGCTACTGTTTCTCTAGTTAGGTTATTTGTTTGTTAAACTATAAAACTTTGCCTTCAACCATCACAGAAAGCGATAAAGTAAGCATTAATTAAATAAAAAAAACAAACCAACACATTTCCACAAGTGAGAAACCATATAATGGATGGTAAATTAAAAATCTAAACTAGTGATGGAGAGAATTGGTTTCTGATTTCACTGTGCATTTAAAGAAAAAATAGGAACACTCTGACAAAATTCAAAGAGAACCAATGGAGAAGGAATAAGATCAATTCTGCCTGGATTAATAAGAAAATAAATATCAAAGTCAGACACCAAAATATTACTAAGCATTCTAGCTTTCCCTGGTGGTGGGGACTCAACCTTTCTGACTTTCCATCTGTTTTTCATAGATGGAGTTAAGCAGGAGTTCAACCATCAGATTGTTTCTTTTCCCAAGAGCAAACTCCAGTGCAGGCCAAGTTAACCAGAGTTTCCTTCCTGAGCCACATCCCTGCTGGGGCTGCAGGGAAGCTGGAGCAGGACTGGGGCAGAGTTGGCTGTTCCTGTCACCACCAACATCTCTGCCAGGGCTGATGTCCCTCATTCCATGTGAGAAAACAGGTCTCAGCATGAGCTGAGCCAGGTCAGGGATAGAGCCACTGCTTGCTTGGGGTAGGGATGGTGAGGGGAATGTAGATCTAATAACTGAGGCAGCAAGCAAGCCTTTGAGAAGCTGTCTAGGACAAGAAATGTCATGAGTTTTGCCTCTGAAATGAAAGCTGCTATGAAAAGCAGGGAAAAAAATGCTGCATACACCTGCACAGCATTTCCCAAGGAGCTGCTGCTGCTGGGAGTGGATGAGCTGTGCAGCCTGTGCCCAGGGCTCCTCTGTCAGCCCTGGCAGAGCACTGGGAGTGCTTCATTTGCCAGGCTGGACAAGGGAACTCTTTCAGCTGCAGCTCACAGAGCCACTCACTCAGTGACATCCTGCCCTGGGACAAAATCAACCACAAATACCCAATGCTGAACCAACATCAGGATGTATCCCATGCAAAGGCAGAGGTACTGAGCACTGCAGCAGTCTGCATGCACAACCAAAGACCAGTTTTGCTGCTCACTCTCTTCCCACAGTCAGAGGACCCAGACCAGGTTGCTGTGTTCACAAACACCTCTACCAACCCTTACCTGCAAAGCTTTGGCCAAGTCTTCTTTATGGTATTTACATGCCTCTTTGGGGGGCAGGACTGTCACCTCCTTTTCCTGCTCAATTATTTTCAGCTCACACTCTTCATGGGCCTGAGTAAATGAGAAAAAGCACTTGTTGGGCAACAGCACAGTTAATAAAAGCACTTCAGCATCTCTTTGCTTCTTCCCTTAATCCCACTCCCTTCCCTTGCCAGTTCTGTGACTTCCCAGTTAGCCATGACACTCCCTAAATCACAGCACTTTATACCTCTCACTAATCAACCCTGTAATCAGCCTCCAAGCCAGGTGCACATCCTTGGAGTGGAAGCAAGGCTCTTAGGAGCTGGGTTGTCAAAAAGAGAAGCATGGTGCTCAGCTCCAGCATCACTCAGCCCATTGCCAGCTCTTGCTGATCAGTGGCAACAATTTGGCACCAGCTCCCTGCTACTAGCACCTGGAGCTTAGGTCCAGCTCATCAGCACCTGAGCAATGGTTTGGAGGACTTCAGACGTGCCTGAGGTGTAGCTGGAGAATTAGCCCTTCTGTGAATCTTCAGGATTGCAATCTAAAGGCTGAGATAAATGCTGAAGCATCTCTTTGGCTGTTGGCTCCTGCTGGTACATAGGGTTTGGTTCTGTCTTGCAGCTTCTGGAGAGCTTGTAGCAGGTGAGAGGAGCATCTCTAAGCTCTGCTCGTTGAAAAGGCTTTTGCCTCTTCTCCATGGCACAGCTGTCACAGCTCCTTTTTATTGCTGGCTGCTGAGCCACAGCACAGCCACTGACACATGAGCTAGCAGCACCAACCTGCTAATGTCTAACCCTGGCACAACTTGAGGCCATTTCCTCTTGTTCTATTGCTTGTTCCTTGGGAGAAGACACAACCCCCACGTCCCTCCAAGCTCCTTTCAGGGAGCTGCAGAGAGTGAGAAGGTCTCTCCTGAGCCTCCTCTTCTCCAGGCTAACCAACCCCAGTTCCCTCAGCTGCTCCTCACCACACTTGTGCTCTAGACCTTTCCCCAGCTTCCCTGGGAGTGAAAAGCCCAAAACTGACCACAGGATTTCAGGTGTGGCCTCACCAGTGCCCAGTCCAGGAGGACAACACCTGCCTTAGTCCTGCTGGCCACACCAGGATGCTGTTGATGTTTTTGGCCACCTGGGCACACTGCTGGCTCATATTTAGCTCTTGACTAGCATTTTCAGGTCCTTTTCCACCTGGCAACATTCCCAGCCATTTTGCTGCAGGAGCAACTTGCCTTTCCAAAACCCCAGAAATTTGCCTAAGATTTCCAACTTTTCCCTGTTTCCCTCCTGCTGGTGACCACATCCTGCCCCAAGAAGCTGCAGTACTTCTCCACTCCTCTGAGACCTACCACCAACATTTCCTTCCAGCCATCCCCAGAAGGGACAAACTTCATCCTTCCATGTTTAAGACTGATGATTTATTGCTACCTGTGCAAATTCATCAGCAGACACCCAAATCTTGCAGTATCAAAAGCTACTCAAGCACCTAAGGAGATGGAAGGACTTGGGGAAGAAAACACAAGGCTGCCACGTGCAGACACAAACCTTGCCTTCATCACTGTGTTGATCTGATGAACAGAGTCTCTAGAGGCTCCCCTGGGCTGCAGGTGACACAGGCAGATGTCAAGGTACAGCCTTGCCATGAAGGAGTTTAAATGTTAATTAAAGGAGCTGGAGGGCAGAAAGAGATCTAGGCACAGGGGTGAGATGCTTCCAGTCCCCCAGAGCCACTGAGGGAAGCCAGGGCCCAGCTCTAGGCTAATATTTACCTTCTTAAAGGTGTGGAGGAAATGAATGACAAAAGCATGTGGATGTGCCCTGAGCTGTATGCAGCCAAAGGGATGGAAACACTGGCAGCTCTGTGTTCCTCACAGCTAGGAGCTGCTGGGAATGGAACAACTTGCTTGGGATGGGTTAATTTGCATTGACAAACTTCTGCTTGTGATTTCCCCTGGAGGAACTGAGAATCATTGAGGTTGGAGGAGACCTCTAAGATCAGCAAGTCAAACCATCAACTTAGCACAACCACACCACTAAACTATGTCCCTAGGTGCCAGGGGAGACCTTATCTTTCTCTACAACCACCTGAAAGGAGGTTGGAGTGAGGTGGGAATAGGTCTCTTCTCCTGGGTTACTAGTGATAGGACAAGAAGAAATAGCCTCAAGTTGCACCAGGGGAGGTCTAGATTGGATTTAAGGAAAAATTTATCCACACAAAGAGTAGTTCAGCATTGGCCCAGGCTGCCCAGGGCAGTGGTGGAGTCACCATCCCTGGTACAGCTTTCCTACCAGATAAAGAGCTCCAGTGAGGCACAAGTTGGAAATGCATCGATAGAGTCTCATCTCCCTCCTCCTCTGCCCCGACTACATCTCACCCCAGGGCTGTCAGGCAGTGTCCTGAGCAAATCCCTTCCAAATCCCTTCATAAAGTCCATGACTTTCTTTTCTAGTTCCATCTTCAACCTTCACTCTTTAGGCATAACTCAGGCCCAGGAAAGCATGACTCCATACAGCAGGGCAGGAAGAAGTAAAATGAAATGAATAATTCTTAGGTTTTCTATTGCTTTGTAAGATCAGGAGATATTGGAGGCTGTGAAGAGCAGCTGCCCCAGCCCACCCTCCCAGCATGCCTGGCACTGCTGGTACCTGTGCTGCTGCCTCCACATCCCTCATCCCGAAACAATCCATCAATTGTTGCCCTGAGCAGGCAGAAAGAAGGCATGGGGCTTTCTGCAGAGAGCACAGCCCTTTCTTTATGCTCTGGCAAACAGCCCAAATGATCAGTTCTCTGGATCCCTACCCCCTCTGCCTCTGCTGAGCTTTGGCATATTCTTTGTCCCCTGTCTTAGATTACTTTGGACCAGGTAATGTAGCATAATCCAGGCAGGAATGGGCTGGGTTATTTAGTCTAACAAAAAGCCCTTTAAAACTTTAAGCACAAACTTTCTTCTTGGATATCTTCATCCTTACTGAAAGAAAGGAATGAACAATTCCCTCCCAAGCCCTTTGCATTGCTTGTTTGGGTGCACAGGGCAGGCAGAAGAGCTGTGGGGTTCAGGGGTGTCTCTGGTCTCCCTGTTTGCAGAGATAAACCTCAAAGTAGACACTTTGATTGTTCAAAAAGCCAAGTGTTTTGCAGAAGAGCTGCTTTAAAACTATTCCCTGCATTCTGAGTTGTCCTGTGGGTATGTCTGTGAGGACTGACCCAGGCTGGGTGCCTCATTGCCCTCAGCTGCACATCCCACTCTCCTTACCTCACTGCTCTCTTGCTCCTGCTCATAACTGGCTTTTTAAACCTAGTTTTTATTTTTATGTTTTAATTAAAAGAAAAGATCTTTCAGCTCCCTTTAATCTAAAGCAAAGCCTCTTGAGCTGAAAGACAGCATTGCCACCCCTGCAGGAACCTCCATCCACTGCATCTTCCCAGCTAACAGTGACCCCACTTGAGGAACCTCCTCACCCACCCATACCCCCAAAAATCCCCAAACCCAGGAGTTTAGGCAATTTCCTATCTAAGGTCTCATAGGAGGGAAATGCTGCAGCCCTGAGAGCAAAAACCTGTGGGAGCTGGAAGCCTTTCAGAAATGAGAAATTGGGCTGGAGCCCTCTCAAGGGCAGAAAACACAAAGTGTGTGAGTGAAGTCTGTGTCATGGCTGTGCAAAGGCAATTCTGTGGGCTTCCTTCTTTCCCTTGGAAGGAAAGCTGCACTGTTTAGTTTTATTCTGAGGGCATATAAAATAATAAGTACCTGCATGATAATAAAACTGTTCTGATAAGGATACTCTGCATATCTAGGAGGATATGAAACTCTGGCTATCACCAGCACTGAGCATCTGCCTTCAGAACCCACCACTGGTGTATTTATCCTGCCTTGAGTCCCACCAGGTCACCTGGGCTCACCTCTTTCAGTCCCAGGGCAACCCTTTGACCAAACTACTTAAGATCTATAAGATGGAAATTGCTCTGCAACTATGTTCAAGTAAAGAAGCCAAATACCATCCTTAGGGGAAACATGAGTGATTTGGCAGAGCCTGAGAATATATTCTTCATTTATCAAGTTCCTGTTGTCATTTCTACCTACTTCCTATGCCAAAAGACTGATCATTTCCCTGTCCTGTTATAAATGTAATCACACTCTGCACAACTAGAGCTGAAATTCAGGGAGGGTTTCTATTTGGAAGCAAACATGTATTGGTATTTATTCTGGCCCAGCAGAAATGGTGCCTCTAAAGAATAAAGCAGACTAATTGCTGGTGGCCTCCTGCCTATGTATGATCAGAAATCTCAGCTTCCTATCAGAGCAAGACTAGAGACACTTCCTGAAAGCTCACTGAGATCTTCCTTTCCTGGGGTTTTGAGCTATGTTTGAGCAATGTAGAGCAGCATCACAGCACACACTGTGTCATGCATAAGGTAACAGACAACAGTGCCTTATTTTCTTCTCCCTGTAGCACTGACCAACCCCCATTCTAGAAAGGTGAGACTCAGAGGAGAGCAAAGGATTAGCTGAAATGACATCTGAGAAAAAGACCTCAGTCAGGGAGTCACAGAAAAGGACAGGAATGTCTCAAATATCTCAAAGTGTGTGGATGGTGCTGCTTGGGATGGGGCTGAAGGCTAACGCCAAGTACTGAAGGCATTAGACAAATCAGGTTCACAGGGGAGGGCACCCAAGCAATCTGTCACGTGGGAGACAAAAAGGTGGCTTGAGCAATGCAATTCCCTGTGCTGAGCACATGTGATAATAAGATAATCCTAGACCTGAAGGGTTTGTGGTGAAAATACAAGGAGAAGAGAAAATGTGTCACCTAAACCGCCAATGGCTACTCCTTGGTCCATCTGCACTGAGGAGAAGGAGTGAAGGGAGGAGGGAAAAACAAAATCACTGTTCATACACCAGCATTTTTCAAGCAAAGCAAAGCATTATTTCCAAGTGGACTCTGCAGCTCTAAGCACAAGCTCTTCTCAGCCATTCATTACCAGCAATGACTGCAGCAACAGCACAGAGGACAGCCTGAGGGGTCACAGCCCATCCACCAGCAACCAGCACTGGTGGCAGGTGATATCCCTGAGGACAAGGTTAGCCTAGCTCTTCACTCACCCTTCTGCTAAGGTAGCATCTGCATCCTGGGCAAGCACTCCAGAAAGCCTCACACAGTGCCTGTGGCCCTCACAGCAGTCCATCTCCTAGATATTTCATTAATTTGGAACCTCCTCAGTGCTCAGAACAATATTCCTGGCCAGGAATTTGGCCTGAGCTCTATGTCCTGGGAGTATCACCTAGAAACAAGTGTCCCCATCTCACCCCACTGCCTGGCAAACATCATTAGCCTCCCTTACTCAGTGCAGAGAGAGGAAAGAGAGCACAGCAACATCAATATCAAGTAACCCATAGGACAAAGCAGCCAAAGGAGACAAAATGAAGCCCAAATCACACACACAGCTAGTCCAGCAGGTGCAGGTACAGAGGCACAGGGCAATCCTCACCTCCTCTTCCGGCTCGCCGCTTCCAAGGGGCTGATAGCTCTGTGCCAAGCGCAAAAAAGACCTTTTCTGGAAGAGTTTGGTGAACCCTCCTTCTACCATCTTCTCTCCCCAGGGGCCAGCAGGATGGGGCCAGCCTGGCTCCAGCTGCCCTGCGAGCATGGGGCTCTGCTTCCAGGAGGGGAGAGGCAGCGATTACCTGCAGCCAAGTCCCGCCTTCGGCCGCAGGTGCCGGAGGGGAGGAGGGAGGGAGAAAGGGAGGGAGGAGGAGAGGCTGTGCACCCTTCCAGCAGCGAGGTGAGGTGCTTCACACAGAAAAGCCTGCCAGGAGAAGCTTGTCTGTGTTTAGGACAGGGTGAGATGACCCTACGGGTGTTGCAGGTTGAGGTCTTGCAGCTCTTGTGTTTTCCTCTACCCCTCTGCAAAATGGTAGCGGGAGGAGCGTGCCACATCTCAGGCAGGTAGCTAGGGAGCTGGTTCTGCCCAGGCAAGACAGATGACACGCAACTGCTGAGCCTGTTTGTAAACTCTCAGGCTGGGGAAATCCTCCTTCAGAAACTCTCCAGTCAGCATAATGTTGGTATCTGTAAGTATCTACAGCAGGAAGAGGGCATAAAGGTGAGATGTGGGAATTTGTGATGCTCACTTGTTGACAAAAACACCAGAGGTTTTCATTTCTTCTCATGGTGGATCTCAACACACACATAAAGTTAACCAGTTATATCCTTCCTGAAGATTTATAGTTGTTTATCAGGGAGCATTGTGCTCTGATTGGCAGCAGGACACGTCCATCCTCCCCCAGGCATCAAAACTGCAGGGTTCACTTAGGTTTAAATTCTCTCTCAGGTGTAAGCTATGAGATGAAAATCCTCCTTTGACAACTCAAACTGCACTGAGGGAATAAATGTCATTCCCAGGAAGAGAAATTCTCTGCAGGACATCCTGGTTTTTCTCCTGGGACATCCTAGTGCCAGATTTATGGCTCTGGAGCAGTGGGGGTGATGACACCAGGACCACGCTGGGGCCAAGACCTCAGACTCTCACTGTGTGACAGCCCAAACCTGGCCAACTTCCATCAAAATAGTGTTTCCCCATGGAGCATTTCAATGTTGTCTATTTGCATCTGTCTCCCAGGTCCCAGCAGCTCCAGCAAAAGTTGCTGAGCCCCGTGGGCCACTCCACCAGCACGATGTAGCCAGTAGCTACAGCTAATATACTGTGCCTCACTGAAGCAGTGTGGAGGGAAAGGCTCCTTCCAGAGTGAGGATAAGACCAAGTGATTGGGAAACACCCTGCAAATAGCTGGATTCTGGTAAAACACAGCTGGGCTTCCCAAATCCCTCAGCTCCTGATTGAGAAATGCTTTCTTAATGACCTGGCCTGGCTGCTTCAGGCAGATGAAGGAAGTTCCTGCATTGCTGCAACAGCCCTCCTTCCCATGGGAAAACATCCAGGGATAATGCTGGCCACTGGTTTTCAGGCAGCTCACATCCAGGCCCTGCCCAGGGTTTATGTAAGGTGCTTAGCCAGGGCTTGAAGCAGCTCAGGCTCCCAGGGGTACAGAGGGAGTTAGGCCTTATCCAAATGTATGGCTATTAGGTGGCAAAATATCTCAGAGCTCACACAGGCTTTCAGGCTGCTCCCATCCTCTGTAGCTGTTGTAAGGAGCTGGAGCATGGCCAGCTGGCTCTGCCCTGCTCCTGATATGGGAAAGCAGGCATTGCCTGGCAAGGAAACGCATTCTTCTGTTCATCTGAATGTGATTGTGGTGGTTGTGGTAGACCCCAGTGCCTTGGGATCACGCTGAGCAATTCCTTGTGTCTTGGGTAGAAAAGTGGTGAGAAAATATCTTCCCCTCCTCTAGGCAGGCAAAGAAAAAATATTTCCTTGCTTTTGTCCTTGCTTTCCTCCTCCCCAAACCTCACCCATCATCCATGAAGCCAGCAAGGGGAGCTGCTGCCCATGAGGAGCCTGAGCACCCTTCTGGGGCTCTGCTGTCTGCAGTGTGTACGTGGACTGTGCTGGCTCCTTAGCCAAGTGCTGCTGACAATAGAGCTAAGTGAGCAACAGGCTCTGGCTGGTGGCTTCCTTACTGAACCTCCTCCTCTTGGCACAAAGCTTGTGGCAACACACGGAGCTCAGTGCTGGGGAAACCATCCAGAGTAGAACAAGACCCAGTGCCTATGCAATGTGGACATGAGCCAAGAGGTCCCATCCCAGCTAAAGGCACTCCTGGGAGGATGATACAATGAGGTGAAAATACCGAGAGAAATAGGACATAGAAAAGGAGAAATAGGAGTTGATGAGGATAATAATGCACCATAATAAGTGGTGTGTTGTGGTTTGTTGCCCAGCAGCTCAGGAGGAACAGTATTGCCTGGGCTCAGGAGCATGGTCCTGTCTGTCATCTTCAGGTTCATTCCATCCTGGAAGGTGAAATTACATTTTAGCAGCACTGAATCTGAATAAATGCAGAAAGCAAATGTGGTTAATGCAGAACTGCTGAGTGGATTGAAGTTTCATGTTCTTGCTGCTTTTGATTTCTTCCTGTTGGGAAATCTAATGGAAAATTCATGTATTTTGCTCTCTCATGGCTCAGAAAATGCTGGGAATAAAATGAATCAAGACTACAGTGCAAAGAAAACATCACTAATACAAGCTGTACTTCTTCATTCTGGTAGAAGATACCATTTCCCCACTATAAAAACATAACCCACAGCCCAACACCAGCATCTTTAAGGTACTTGTTATTTAATTGGATAATAAAGCTCAGAGTCAGACCCCACTTCTAAGCAGGTTATTTAGGAATCCTTTTTTGTTTTTGTTTTAATAGCAAATACCTGTTATGAAGATGCAGACAGCAAAGCAGCTCTGATCTGAGATTGCAGGAGCCTGAGAAGTTGCTGCTGTGAAGGTAGAGTGCTGACTCCAGCTCAGAAGTCACAGCTCCTTCACCTCCTTCCCTCACTGTACCCAAGGCTTGTCACACATCTGTTCCTCTTGTGCCACCTTGAGGGAAAAAACCTCTGGTGCATGAGTAGAATTTCCTGAGGTTGCTGCTACCCAAAAATCCAAATACTGTGCCTTCAGAGTGGGCTTTTCCCAGGCCCCTGCACAGAACATCCACTGCTCCTGGTTATAAAAGGAAAGAACACAGTTTTGGGCCATGCTAGTGATAAGGGCCAGGTAAAACCCTTAGGGTTGTCACCAGGAAGGAAGGGAGGATTTAGTTCCCTGTCTTGGTTGCTGTTTGCACAGCCCCCACTCTGCTGGGGTGGCTCAGAGAGGGTGAAATGATTCCCACCATCCACATCTTCATCTTGGAAACCCTGGAAAGGTCTTTTTGGTTTTGCAGAGCTTCTCCTGTAGCTCCTGCTACTTTGTCTACATAGAAAAAAAAAAGGAGAAACTGATGGGAAGAAATGGGACTTACCCTGCAGACTCAGCAGCAAAAGGTGTCTTTTTAATTTATCTTTAAGGGATGCTAAATGATGCTGTAAATCCTCTTACCATAGACAACCAGTGCTCACCTGGCAGCACCTCCAGAGAAAAATCTAGTCTGTGTGGACAGTACGAGGTGGGAGAAGGGAACAACCTCCTCTGTGAGCAAATCCCTGCCATGTCCTGGCCAAAGAGAAACTGTGTCAGTCTCCAAAGACTCTTCACTCACATTTCACAGCAGAGTTATGCACACACGTCCCATAATCTCCCCATCCAAACGCCATGAGAAGTTTGTGATCCCAAGGATAACTTCACTGGCAGATTGAAGAGCCACCCTGACACCTAGTGCTAGCTTGTGTCTTCTCAAAAGCCACAGAAATCCTTTCCAGAGCAATGAAAGTCACTGCTAACCCCTCCTTGGCTAAGTGACAGGCAGTTTCTCTTTCTATGCTGACTCTTTTGGTTTCAGGGCAGAAAGGAAGCAATGCAGAAGGACATCTGCCCACCCCCGTGGAGCAGGTAGAGCAAGATCAGTGCAGGTGGAGCTGGTGGGATGGTGAAGTCTTGGCTGCTCCTGGAAACACAGTGCTCAGCAGCCCAATGTCTCAGCTGCAGGCTCCTCTTTCAGCTCCCATATCCAGCCCAATGCTGGCCTCTGACTTGGTTTACTTTTCCACCCTTCAAGCAAGACCTGGCCTCTGGCAAAGCTTTCTGAACAGAGGCTGTTGCAGCTCAAACCTCCTGAGCTGGCAGCTGAAACCCATCCAGTAGCCACCAGCAGCTCTGAATCAACAAGGAAAATGGCTGGTCAAACAAAAGGGTCACCTTCTGCTTGGGTCACCTTCACTATCCTCTTTACAGTGCAGTCCATCAGCTCCTCTTTGGGCAATAGAAATGAAGGCACCAAGAACTGATTGAGCTACTAACCCACAAAGGTGGCCCCTCTGAAAAAGGGACACTTCCAGCAGATGTGTTTTGAGGGTTTGTCACTTCCCTTCCAATGGACAAAATGACTTTTGCCTCCCTGTGCACGTTTTCTGAGCTCTCCCAACAACTAATAGTCAAAATTCAAAGCCAAGTGTATGTCAAGAACAGACAACTGAAAGCAGGAAGAGTGGAAAAATATACTGGTCACTTTTTATTGAGCACCAAAGTGGCAGAACCTGTACATGTCTAAGCACCAGAGGCACAAACCAGGGAGAGTCTGCCTGGGGCTGCTGCAGATGCTGAGCTGCTGTGAGGCAGAGCAGCAAACACTGGCAGCACCAGCACTGCTCCAAGATCTGGAAGCCCAGAGCACTGCTAGCACACAGGGATACAGGTAAAGTTTGTTCTAGCACCAAACATGCTTTAGAGTGCACATGGAACCATGAAACCCAAGCTACATGAGTGATTTCCTACTGTGCTTCACAAGACTGTTGTTAAGTCATTTGTCTTTGGAGAGAAGACAAGCTGAGGACAACTCAGTTGGTCTGTGTTTTCCTTTCAGCATGTGATGGATGCCAGTGCTGAAAACACAGCATGGACACAAGTCTTTTCTTGCTAAGCTTGACCACTGATAACTTGAATGAAGTTTGAGCACCATGAGGGAGGGTGATGCCTTTCATAACACCCAGGGAACAGCAATGCATCAACAAATTATTCATTTCTAACAATTCCTTTTGCAAAGAGCAAATACCTTTGAGGTGGTCAGGTGTGTGCTTTTCTAGCTACTAAAAAGCAGCCACAGAAATGAATGTCTCCACTCAAATACAGCTTATTTTTGAATGCTTTGCAAGATTAAGTTGAGACCTGACATTTTAATCTTGCAAAGTGGAAAGTTTCTAGCCTAAAGTGAGATTGGATCTATAAAATATGAGTGGGCTCCTGTCCCTCAGCAGGAGTTAAGGTATCATTGTCTGAAGCTGTATGTGATAACATTCTAGAAATAGATCTGAATATGGTGTTACCTTAACACCTACAGCTTGGAACAAAGGCACAAAGAGTGAATGGACTCCAACAAATGAAGGTATTTAGGAAAATGTGGAGCTTTTGCTCTGCAAAGCATCAAGGATGTGCCTGTTCATGATAGGAAATAGAAGAGCATTTTGCCATCTTTCATCTCTCCAGCTGCAAATGTCATATGTGAAATACCAAGTGCTTTCTAGATGTCTTAGCTTTGGCTTCATTCATCTGGTGAGTGGAAAAAAAACCCTATAGTTGGTGAGTGGAAGCATGCACTTGGATTTGTGAATTGGGTATTTACACACACTGACACTACTCTGCATATTAAACTGCTAATGTGGTTTCTTTTGCCTAGCAATTCTGGCAGATTTGCCATAAGGAAATGCAACTGTCCCTCTAGGACAGCCACAGAAAAGGAAAACCTCCACAGGAAATGTGTTTTCCATTTAGAGTGCTGAACAGCTAAAAGAAGCTGTAAGGCCCAAATACAAATGACTTGATCGTAAGGGTTTAGGGAAGTCATCCTCAAGGTAGAGGTCTTCTAAAGAGCAGTTGCTCATCTGCCACACAATCCTCTCCATCACACAAATTTGTCCTGCTGTTTTAATATGTGTAACAAAATAATCCAGACTTCAGCTCTCTTACTGAAGTTTTGCAGGTACAAAAAGACATGCAGATGCACATGTTGTGAGTGTTTAGTGTGCTGGCTAAAACCAACAGCTGGAAAAGACTGGGACACATGTGTCTGCTTAGCCAGTGTAGAAAGAAACCGATTGCATCACTAGCTCTTGATCTGCAGCTCACCAGGCTGAGAAGCTAAAGGAAAGTAACTTAAAAATAAACTAAAAACCCATTAAAAAAAAAACCAACCTGTTTTGCCCCTAGCTCAGAGTTCCTCAAATTCTTAAGATTTCAGGTTTAGGCTTGCAGAGAGGGTGTCAAACCTGGTGAGCTCCAGGTATAAATAGGCAAAGAAGAAACCTGCAGGTTTCTTTGAACTTTAAGCTTATGAGAAGACTTAATGAAAGTAGTTGTTTGAGCTAGACAGGCACTGGATTTGATGCAGAGAGCCCCTGTAGTCTTCCACTCTTGCCTATTTTAAGGCAAGTAAGATATGATATTTAGGAACAGTTCTGACATCATTTTTATAACACTGAGTTATTTTCATGGTTGTGAAATCTGAATTGGTCAGGGCAGGCTGTGCTTCAGCAGCCTGATAATGGCACTGTGGCTTGCAGGGAGGTGTTTGCATTGCAGTGGTAGAAGGGTAGCTCAGCAATGGTGTGGTTTCTTCAGGGGATCAGATTTCTCCCCTTCCTGATAGACTGAAAATCTAGACCCATCCTGTTCCTTGATAGGTGAAGTCTTTTTAGCACTGATGGCCAGGGATCAGGGTAATGCTGGGGGTGTGCTCGTGGAGATTTGGGACCAGAGTTCTTCCAGACTAGAAAACTGTTGTGTAAAGCATTCCTTGATAGCTGCTTAACAGAGTGGTCCAGCTGGGTGGAAATCAAACAAAAAAGAAGAGGAATTAAAATATTTATCCTTCCTGAGATGTTTGCTCAGAACTTGTCCTTGTGTAGCTGTGTAATCTTAGCAGTCAGCCTGACGTAGGTACATAAAAGCCACACTGAACTGCTTTGTTTTCCTTACTGCCACTTAAGCTTAAGTGAGTTTTAAAGAGAAGCTGAAAGTGTTGAGAAAACCATCTTGGGAAAAAAAACCCCAACCTTTGGTATAACAAATATTTTCATTCTTGCTTAATTCAAAGCTTGATAAAATGATTGGAGCTTTTTCAGCTGGCTTTGCTCTGGTCAGAGATGTGTATGCTCACTCACACTGTTCAATGCATCTGGTCACACACAGAAAGTTACCCCCCAAAATCATCCATCTATTTGCAACACTAACCCTTACTGCAATCAGGAGAAAGAGCTTGTTGATTTGTCTTGCAGGAGCAGTTATTCCTGCATTACAAGAAGCCCCTAAACAGACAGTTTAAATTCTTAAGGCACACAAAGTTTTTCAGCATTTAGTTTTCATCCTGTAAGTCACTCCATCCTCTAAACACTCACAGGGCAAAGGAATCAGGTGCACCTTGAATAAAACTAGAATAGAATAGAACTAGAATAAAAACTGGGAGGGCAAGAGTAAGAGTTGGGAAAGACATTAATGTCTGCATGGGTAGTTTGCAGAGCTCAATCTTCAATGCCACCAGTTCTTGGGATACTTTTACAGCACCTATGTTGGCATAGATGTTTCATGGAGCCTGTACATAGTTTTAAGGTGCTGTCCTTATACTGGCCTTTTGATGAGGGCTGATTTCACCCTCAAACAACCACTTCTTTCAATAAGTGCATACTAAGCACCAACTCTGTTCCCCCAGCTGTCCCTTTATTCACAGGACACTTACCCAGGGCACAGCTTTGATTAGCCTAAATGCTTCTGCTGGTTTTTCACATAGCCAACCACATTGTTGGAATTGCTCCCTGTAAAACAAAGAGCAGATTTGAAGTTAGTCTGTGGCAAATGGTTCCTCAAGATTCTGAATATGATTTCCAATCTGTTCTGACTGTCCCCTTCTAGAGCCAAGAGGTAGAAGAAACCAGGAGCTTTGAGACCATGAGAAAAGAGATCTTCTGGAATATCTTGCTGCTTTCCTTGAGGCACCTATCTATCAACTTGTGCAAGGGACCTGACAACTCTTGTGGCTGCAAATAACAAGGGGCTGATTCATTGGGCTCCTGTCATCTCTTACCACATAGCACAATACAAGCTCTTGGCAAAAGATCCTGCTTTTGACAGAGCTCTGTGTGCAACTGCAAGAACTCCTGGGCCATGAGCAAAGCTCCAAAAATATACTTTAAAATAACAAAAGGTTATTGGATTGGGTGTTTCTCAACCCTTGGGTGGGAAGGCCTGGCAGAAAGCTGCACCATTTAACACTTGGTGTCAGAGCTGGAGATACTGAGTCTCAAAAGTCCACAGCCAGGGCATTGCACATCTCAGAATAAGATCTTTTAACCAGAAGAGAATTGAGGCTAAAAGATGTCTTTTTGGTATTTACAAACCTTCATTTCATAAGCAGCAAATCCCTTATAAGCACTGCAATGACTATGAAGCTTAATAATAGCAAAAACTTCATTCCAGCAGCTTACCAAAATATTCTTTGTAATATTTATGCCTCAGATTACGTCCATCTGAAAAGAGAAAGTGCAGAATGAGAAGATATCCAGTCAGCCTTCATTCCTCCTGTTAAACTCCAACCTTGTGTGTGCAGCACAGAGAAATTAGACATATGGAAACAGCAATGTCACAGGCTGGAAATTAAAAGACCTCTGTAGCTGCAGTTGCTATAAAGCTCTTATAAAACTGCTTGGATTATTGAACTATGTCAACACAACTCCCTTTCCCTGAGAATGCTGAACTGCTGGCCACTAGCATGTTATGTTCTTTTCAGTAGCTGAGTCAAGGAATCACAGATTTGCTCAAATGAAAGAAAATTGGGGTAAAATTTCAGACCATCTCTTAGTGCTTTACAAAATTCAGGTTCCAGCTAGGTTTTTGTGTTTACCATTTCTATATTTATTTGAGCTCTTAGAAATAGCTCACATCTAAGAGCCATACAGCTAGTGATACATTACGTTAGCTACTATGGATGTTAGTGAAAAAGAGCTATAAAAGAATAAAAGAGATGATCCAAAAGCCCTGGGAAATATCTTAGTCTTTTAAGGAAGCAGTTCAGAGATCTGGGGTGATGCTTCCCCTGGCTTTTGTAGTGACCAAATGGCAAAACAGAAGTCTCATGGCTCTACACTGGGATGAGTTGTGGCCCAGTGCATACACACATATCTACTCTTCAATGAAGCTGAATATACCTAGACATGTTGTGAGCTCTCCTAGAAAACATCTTGGCCTGTATAAATCCCTTTATTGGATAAATGCATCAGCAGAATACAGGGAATAATGTTCTGGATGCAGAAAGCAAAGTCAGAAGACAAAATTGGTATAACTAGTGTTTGAAACTCATATTTCTTAGTTAAGTGTGTAGTAATACATAAATATTTCTCTTTTTTTCTGTGCTGTATAATCATGGCATGTGCAGGTTACTACCTGTTTACACAATCCCAGAGGGCACTGGCATAGAGAGCAAAAGAGAAGTGTGTCCCCTGCTTTGGGTATTTCACAGAGCTTTGCCCACATCAAGGGCATTAGAGACTTGAGATGGCTGCAGAGTGGGGACTCTCTCCCAGTATAACTCTCTCACACTGTCTTGGGCTGCCCAGAAAACCCCTGAGAGGAGATGGGCCACCAGATCTCCTTCAAAGCTAGTTGAGAACACACTGTCCCTTGTTGGTGTTTGCATGACAGCACAAGGATGGGAGATTCCCAGTCAACTGACCTGGATTTCCACGGAGCTTGATGCACTGGCCCCTGTTAGGGATTCCCTCAGCTGTGTTGCCAGGGTTGATGATATGGCATTCATAGCCTGTGGGGCAATGCAGAGGCTCATCTCCATCCTCAGTGGTGCTGCAGGCCTCAGCTGCAAAAGAAGCCTGCAGGTCATGAATCCTGCCTTTAACACCCAAATGATGACAACGTGGCCACCTTCTTCTGTGTCTCCTGCCAGACAGGATCTCAGACTAGCTCCTATGCAAGGGCACCAAGGAGCTAACCCCTCCAAAGAAGCTTGGCAGAGCAGCTGAACCAGTCTGTCCAGTCTGACATGGGGAGTGCAGGTGAGCCTCCCCACAGCCTGTTGTGCAGGGTCTGTACCCACCATGCTCACACTGCTAGCAGTGCTAAGTGCTCCGGTCAGTGTTTCAGGCTGGGTGAGGAATGAGGGAAACGTGAGCAGGAAGCTGGCAGATTGCTGCTTTGCTCTCAGTTTGCTCCACACCTTACTGATGAATTTAAAGCTCAGCTGTGACTCACTCTGGAGCAAGGCAGTACCACCTCCTGTTACAAACAGAGGCTCTAAGCACCCTGACCTTGGTTATCCAGCAAGTGCAGAGCAGAAAAAGAAAGCAAAGCAAGAGTCACAGGCAGTGTTTGTGCCCATTAAGTGTACAGACTACACAGGGACACTCCACCCTTTCATCTGCCAGGACCTCTGCTGTAATCCTCAAGCCATGACTGATGGTTCTTATTGCACTAATTACTCCCTTAAGCTGACATGAAGGTGAGAAGATAAGAACAAATAACATAAGCATGACAAGGATGGATGAGGAAGAATGTATTTCATCTTATTTCTAGCAGTGCAACTTCAAGGAGCTGGAGGCAGAATTTTCTCTTTAAGAACTAGGACTTTCCATAATAGATGAGAGTCAAGGTTTGGCAAGTCTGATACCATCTGTGTAAGACCAAAGAGGGGAATTTATTGGCACTACCTGTGCCTCACTAAAGCTGATCAAAAGCTGGAATAGCCTTTCCATGAAGATATTAAGAACTTCAGCATGCATGCACCTGGGGATGTCTCCTAGAAGAAAACTTCTCTTCCTGCCACCTTATTTCCTCCTTGTTTCCATTTGAGGTACTGGAAAACAATCAATTAAAAGACCTTTCCCTATGGAATGAACCTAAGAAGCCTAATCTCATTAGCAGTCCTGAAGCTCAGCTGCTCCCAGCTCCATGTTAGCTTGACACAAATCTGCAGCAGCTTTCCAGGGCTCTTGTTCAAAGCACCCTTCAGACCCAAGAGCCACAGCCCCAGCCTGAGGCTTGTGTACAAAGAAGCCACTCAAGATGAAAAGATTTCCTAATCCAAGTCCACCCACAGTCCATCAGGAAGCTGGCAGAAAATAGATGTATGCTGACAAAGCATTTTTTCTAGAAGGAAGATATATTTCTACTTCTTTCAAGACTAGATGCAAATCCAGTTCCCTGGAGCATTCCTAGTGCTCTGCTAGATAAGCTACATCATAAAAAGCAACTGATTTACTGCACCAGAAGCTACCCTTCAGCACCACACAGTGTTACTCCTCCAGAGAAGCACCAGCAGCCCCAACATCCCTGGCAAGCCCCATGTATGATGAATATGTTATTTAGTGCCTTTGTATAGTTGCTGAAATCACAGAGAGGACAGTGAAACTGAACTGTACCTTGTAAGACTTCCTCCGGGCCATCCAAAAGCCACCCATTTCCTCCCAGCCAGCGGGGTTTGGGCTGAACCAACCAGTCTAAAACTGTAAAAGACAGAAAGAAGAAATCAGAGTCAAGGTGGAGTAGCCACAGGGCACACAGTTATGGGTAAGTCACAGCTTTCCTCAAACAGCAAGGGATGAGACTGCCAGGCTCCTGAAGGATGGATTCCCAGTACCTAAAGGGAACTTCCAAGAAGGTTGGAGAGGGCCTGTTTGCAAAGGCCTGCAGTGAAAGGACAAGGGGCAATGGTTTTAAATTGGAGAAAAGTAGATTTAAACTGGACATTAGAAAGAAGTTCCTCCCCACGAGGGTGGTGGAACACTGGCACAGGTTGCCCAGGGAGGTGGTTGAGTTCCGATCCCTGGAGGCATTCCAGGTGAGGCTTGCCAGGGCTCTGGGCAAGCTGCTCTAGTTGGGGATGTCCCTGCCCACTGCAGGGGGGTTGGACTAGATGAGCTCCAGAGCTCCCTTCCAACCCAAACCATTCTAGGATTCTATGATTTGAGTTTTCAGCAAGATACTTCTATTTGTGCTTTTGTTGTCCCAATGGCAAGAGAGTCATGGATTTCATCCAGGGCCACAAGAACCTGCTGGCATAAAGGCCAAAGCAGCTGTTGTTTCCCCCCCTCCATTCCCAAGGCATGGATCAGATGAGATGGCTGCCTCACTTCTGTGAGTGCTAATTCAGATGAGGATTACTTCTTTCCCAGGAAAAGAACTGGCCTCAAGTGATCTCTACCAATTGCACTGATGGAAATTTCACACCACCAGCTGGCCTTAGATAACTTTTCCATTCAGCAACCATCTCCAAAATCACAAGCGAAGCTCTAGCCTCCACTCTCGCTCAAACCATGCCTCCTACAGGAGACCCAACACACAGGGGGATGACTGCCAGCATTTCTGCATTCTCCTCTCTCCCAGTGTGCTCCCTGGCTCCACTCTACCTGGGGGTGGCTGGACAGACTCCAGGCAGGCATAGATGCAGCCGTTGTAGCAGCAGCGCTTGTGCCGTTCGCACTCGGAGTCGGAGCGGCAGCTGGGCACCTCGCACGCTCGCTCGGGCAGGCTCTGAGGGGGAGGGGGGCAGCGGTCGTTCTTCTGGTAGTGGGAACTGTGAGAATGAAGAGGGTACTCATAATCCTTCCAAAGAAAAGAAAAGGAAACAATGGTTTGGCATCAAGTGCAGACCAAATGACCCAACGCTTGAAACACAAGAGAGGGTTTCAAAGTGGTTTTGCCAGTATTGAGCTCCCTCAGCCTTGTCTTCAGAAAGAGCTGTATGATCACCTTAGCACACTGCTTTGGAAACACCAAACCACCTAATTATCTCTGGGACCTATTGTATAATGAAGATTATTGTAATGACAATGGGGAGGTTAAAAAAAATAATCCTTTGAAGTCTTTTATACTGGTGTGGGAAAGCAGGGAGAAAGACTCCAGGCATCCTCATGTCAGTCACACCAAAACACTTTGATAATCACAGAATCATTAAGGCTGGAAGAGACCTCTAAGAGCATCAAGTCCAGCCACACCTATCACTAACATACCACTAAACCATGTACCTAATAAAGCAGCAGAAATGATCACACTGTATTCTTTTGAGATTAGGCCCCCAAATAGGACCTGGAACTAATGTGCCATGTAGCATCTGTCTCCTCAAAAGGTTCCTTTTACCTTCACCACCTTCTTCTGGACCAGAACTTGTAGGGGAGCTTTTCAAACTTATTCACTCTGGGTTATTAAATTAGAGACCATTTCTAAACCATGTGATGATCAATTTAATCCCAAAGAAAATGAGGCTGGGTTTGACTGTAGCAGAAAGGAGCCCAGCTGCTCATTGTACACCAAAAGGACAAGGGAGATTTAAAGTGGATTAACAGGAACAGGGCTTTACCAGAGACATTTAGAAGAGGCAGCATTCAGATGTTATTCATGCTGGTGGCATTTTAGCAAGAAGCCAACTCCCTGCAGCCAAGAGGTGAATCACCTAAACCCACTTCTTTCTCACCTATGGCTAAACTACTCATCTCTGGGATTGAGCTCAGCTTCCCAGGGCAGCATGAGGTGCTCAGAAAGGGCAAACACTTCTCAGATTTATTAACATACATTAATAAGCTCTCATCAAGTCAAAAGATGGATTCTGAAGTTGCACTTAGAAGAGACCAGGATCTAGCCAGAGGGATGAAGTGAGGGCTGCCATGCACTCACTAGCAGGCTCTGGAGTTTGAGAGTCCTAAATCTACTTGGCCTGATCACTGTTGAGTTACAAAATCAGTGACTAGCAACTGGGATGGTTATTCCAAGAAACAGCATGGTGCAACTGTTCCCAAAGGGGTCTGGAGGAAATTTCACCACCAGGCTATGGAGAAATCTGAGGTGAGACTAATATCCCTCTTTTTTCTACATGCTGCTCCATCCTCATTGTTGAAACCTCCCACAGGCTTCTGTGGAGCACATGTGCCTTTGTGGAACAGCTTGTCCCCATATGTACTGTCCAAAAATTGTCCTAGGAGAGGCTTGAGGAGGTCCATTGCCCTGGGGACTGACCACTGGCCTGCAGAGCCTCTGCTGCTCCATGTGACTGAGCAGCAGCTGATTATCCATTATGGTGCAAACAATATCATCTTCACTGCTCTGGGATGATTTGTACTGTAGAGAATGAAGGCAATCACAAGGGACACCAAGAGAAATAATGATGCACATTCTTTGTGGTACTGATGTGAGAAACTTTACTTCCATATGCTATCAATAAGGTGGTGGTTTACACACCAAAGCTGGTGTGAGCATCTTCCATTCATTGAGCCATAACTGGGGAGAAATGGAGAGCAGCCAAGTTTCTCCACTGCTTGGTTGCATGGCCACCACTGAGATCACATGTGAAGTTTATTCCAAGCCTCTGGTCACCAGCTTTGCCCTGGGCAGCTATTTCCAAACCCTGACCATAAATCACCTTTTCTCTGAACCAGCAGACAGTCAGGAGGAGTTTAAAAGCCTTCAGTGATTCTCTCAAAGACCTGAAAAAACACAGGTCATTGGTGATCAAAGTATCAGGCTCAAGGAGAGTTAAATAATCTGAAGGACAACACCAAAGCAATAGGAATCACATTCTCTTGCTGTTGACTCTGGATTAGTAGTTTTGGTTCTACTGTCTGCAGTACTGGAAGACTGTTGCAAAATTAGGGTGGGCTCCAAGAAGATGCACAATGGGCATTAGAGGAGTGGAAGGCAGGGAACAGAGAGGAAAACTTAAATGTGTGCATGTAGGTCTCAAAGGGGAGGCTGAAGCTACTCTGCAGGACAGAAATCTCATGGGAGATGTGCTAATCTAGTAGACAAAGAGGGCATCTCAGTGTTGATTTATGACAGCTAGCTGGAGGGTAAATAAACTGTTGGATGAATATTCCAGCAGCTGCAAGGAATTCTTCATTTCTGGAAATCTTTAAAAGAAGGCTGGAATTTTTACTAAAACACTTGATGCAGTTGACACTGGAATAAAATCAAGACTGCTTCAGGTTTTCCCAACAGAGCTGTGGGTGTCTTGGTAATGAATTGGAGGCCACTCCCAGCCCTTTGGGAACAGGCCACAGCGACTGCAGAGGCTGCACACCAGCTGCAAAGCACTACACTTGACAAGTGTCCCTCTGCCTGTAACATACATGGGATTTGCTAAAAGCTGGAAGCTCAGCTCCTCCACCTCACTGTGACTGCCAGTTTTTCACTGCATTCCCTCTCCTCTTTCTCCCTTCTCTGTTCCCATTGACCTCTACCTTGCCAACCAACACCCTTTCAGACACCTTACTCCAAAACTCCTGGCCAGACCTCAAGCCAGCTCTCCTCCACCTGCTCATCATTCAGTTTGGTGGATACATTCCTCCTACTGTAGACTGATTATTTGGACTCAGACAACCTAACTCTCAGTCAACTCTAACCCCTACAGACCTTGCCCCTGTCCTTCTAGGGGTTCCTCAGGGATGTTTATGGCCCATCTCCATTGTACCTCCCATCTGTTATCCCTCTATCCAAGTGACTCACAACTCAGCTGTTCCACCCACAGCCTCTGATCTTTGAGCTGTAGAGAACATCTTTTCTTGGTAGAAAAGAAAGGAACTCACTGAGAAACAAGAGGGGCTGCCAGACATTTAGTGGATGAGAGGATGGAGAGCAGATGCCTTCTTCCTTACAAGGCTTTGAGGAGCAGGAAAAAGAAGAGCATTTCTCTGTTTTCCCTAGATAAGATGTTTCTGTCAATCTCAGCAATTCCTGCCAGATCAGTAGCACCTGGATTCATGGCTGCCAGAAAAAACACTCCTTTGAAGAATGCAGATTGAAAGAAAAGGATATATCCTCAGGGGAGCAGGCTTTGTGCCTCTACAAGAGCACATTATCTGAAGATCAACATGTAAATTCCTGTTCTACTCCTGTCCTAGCTTTCTGGGTCGTTTACTTCAGAGCTCCTACTGAATTTGAGCTTCACACTGAAATAGGACAGAAGAACATACTCATAAATGCACTTTCCAGTGAGTGATTTTGCAGGAAGCACAGCTCTTCACATCACCATTTTGCAAGCCAGATGATGCCCTGTCCTAAGGGAGGCTACAGTGAAGAAAATGTCTTGTTTTAAAACACTGGGTTGCTGTTCAAATATTAGCACAATGTTCTCTGCCAGATTTCCAGGAGTGAAGAACACCATATTGCAGTTCATTCAGCATGGGCAAAAGACATCTGTGTCACACTTGTGAGTCAGCAATTACACAACCCAAATGTAACTGTCCCCAAACATCACTCTAGATGGCATGGGCAAAGCAGCATCCTTTTAAAATGAAAAGCTTTTACACGTGGCTGCAGAAAACAGGTGGAGGAATCCCCATATGACACCAAGGAGTTGTTTATGCACATGTAATGGCTGGAAGTTATAATCAAACCTGAGCAGGAGAAAACAGACAGGCTGGGGCTTCCACCTAAGGGATTCAAGGGGCAGAAGCCTTGGGTCAGTGCTGGCTTCTAAGGAGACTTTCATGGGCTAAATTAAAAATTTCACATTCAAATCTTTCTCTTTGTAAACAGCAAGCCCTGGAAGTCACAATATCTTTTGATTATTATTATTAATATTATCTCTCAGTTTTCCCCATGGCCATTTCTAACACTTTTTTAGCTCACACACACCAAGGACGAGACCCAGCAGCATCATTTCCTTCACTCACAATAACTTGCTGCTTCAGTTTCCATTCAGCACTACTGCTCGAAGTACCACTGCAGATTTGGAATCCCCAAGCAGTACCTCACAGCAGCCTGCCCAAAGCAGGCAGGGACAGCTGGTGCCACTGAGCAGCTGCCAGGGAGTGAGAGCAGAGCTGGACATGCCACGCAAGGCACAGCCATGAGAAAAGATTTCTCTGAGAGGCTAAGATGATCAGCACATTACTATGTGGATCTGGAGGTCTCTGTGCTCCAGTGGTTTACAAAACCTCTAGTACACATTATCACTAGAAGCAGGAGATATTGACCCAAATTTACCCCCAAAAGGCAGTGGAGGAAGTAAGCAGGGAACCCTCCTCCCTGCTCTAAACAATAAATCATATTATCATCTTTTCACTAAAGCTATCCCCAGACATGTAGGTTCTGCATTCCCCTTCTCCCCAGTCACCCTTTCCTTAAAGTTCTAGGAGAACTATGAAGTTTCCAGGAGAATTATGAAGTTTCTAGGAGAACTATGTATTTTCTAGGAGAATTATGAAGTTTCTAGGAGAATTATGAAGTTTCTAGGAGAACTATGTATTTTCTAGGAGAATTATGAAGTTTCTAGGAGAACTATGTATTTTCTAGGAAAATTATGAAGTTTCTAGGAGAACTATGTATTTTCTAGGAGAATTATGAAGTTTCTAGGAGAATTATGTATTTTCTAGGAGAACTATGTATTTTCTAGGAGAATTATGAAGTTTCTGGGAGAACTATGCATTTTCTAGGAGAATTATGAAGTTTCTAGGAGAACTATGAAGTTTCTAGGAGAGCTTTGAAGTTTCTAGGAGAAGCAGTCAGTGATAACTGCTGCACCAGTGTCTTCTCCCTGTTCCAAAGGTGCTGTACCAGTATTCCACTCCTGCTTCCCAGCCACTTTCCCGTGGCAGCAGCTAGGTGGCAAAAGTTTCGTACAGCTTGGCAAACTTCAGTGCAACCCTTTTAATAAAGCGGCAGCCTGAGGATTCAAATCCTTCTTATTCTAAAGTGATACAGACACATAAAGCAAGGTCTCCTTCCCCAGTGAGCAGCCCCAGCCCCCCCAGCAGCAGCCCAGTGCCCTTTACTCACATCGTACTTCTCGGTCATTTTCAGATGCAGAGCGCGCTTCCAGAGGTTCCTCGCACAGCCCGAACCTGGCAGCAAAACTAAGACACACAAGGCTGCAGTGAAGAGCTTCTTCCACAAATGCATCTCTGCCAGCAGCCTGGAATCCATTTTTCTCAAGGAGAGCTCAAATAAGGAGCCTGGCTTTCGGGATGCAGCCGATTCAGAGCGTTGGCAAGGAGGGAGGGAGCTGGGGAGGGAAGGAAAGGAGGGAGAGTGAGGGCTCTGATTGCTAGTGAGAGCTGCTGCTGGTTGCTGTGCAGCTTCTGGGAAGGGAAAGGGGGGGAAAAAGGCAAGGGAAAAAAAAAAGAGCCCAGAAGCAGAAGCCAGGAGCTGCTGTTGAACTTCTTTCCTCAGAAAGTTAGCTCAGGTTCTTGGCTCACGTGCTCACACAAAGCACACGCTCTCCTTGAATGAGAGATGGGAAGATTATTTGGAAAGATTATTTTGAGACCTTTGTTCCCCACATCTGGCATCCTCAGAGAGCCCCATTCAAAGCCAGAGCGTGGGATCAGATGACAGCTGCCGCCGGGGGAAAGAAAGGTCTTGGAGGGGTGGGCTCAGCAGCTTCTAGCAAACAGCTCACCCAAACTTTCCAAGCTCCTCAGCTTTGTGTCTTCCCAATGTGCCCTGAGCTGTGGGTTTGGATCATGTTTTGACAAAGTGATAACTTCATCTGAACATTGCTTGAAGGAAATGATTGCAAGAGATGATAAACATGCAGGGGCTTTAATCAAAGCAAGTTGACATTAGCTTTCTGTAAATGATTTAAAAGAAGGGGAAGAGGTGGCCATTGGGGAAAAAGAAATCCATATGGATGGGAGGGGAATAGGGAAGGAAGGCAGCTGAGAAATGACATGACCAAACGGAAAGTGAGGAAGGGGACATGAGTCAGCCTGTGCCTGACAATGGGAGAGACAGACAGACTGGATGTGAGGTACTAGACATCTACGTGGACATTCAGGCACCCAAGTGCCTGGAGGACAAGAAGGGACAATGAAATCAGGCTGAAAGCATCCCAGCATCCTGCCTGAGGTGGGGACAGAGGCAGGTGTATATCTGCTCATATATACATGAGTATAGAGCATATGCAAGTGGTTGAGTCACCATCCTGGGAGGTATGAGCTAAGTGGTGGACTTGGCAGACTCAATGATCTTAAAGATCTTTTCCAACCTAAACAATTCCATGATTCTGTGTATGCATGTATATACTTTCACAGCCTTCAGTGATGCTGTTCAGGGCTTCCTGAGCCAAATTTGGGGGCTGTTTATTTTATAATCCATCATGAATTTCTGATCCAGCAGCTTGTCCAGCCTCCACCTGGAATGAAGGGAGAAATGGAGCCACAAAATTAGTTGAGATACAAGCACTAAGCCCTGCCTGCCTTCAGCTTACCCTGACTGCAGCTCCATTCTATTTCCTTCCACCAGAAAGCTGTGGCAAGTCACTTTGATCCATGCCTCAGTGTCAATAACTGCATGTAGGTGGCAGCCAAAGGATTTTATCTCCAAGCTCATCAGAATATGGTGATGGGAATCTGCAGAATAAATGAGGTGTGGGTTTAAAGCTCTATATTTATTTAATGGATTGTATTTGATTTATTTAGAGATAAGGGGTTTACAGGGTATCTATCTAGCAGTAACTGTGCTTTGGGACGCTCCTGTCCCTCTAGCAACAAAAGATTCCAGGTCCCTATCAGTTGTTTTGCACCATCCTGCCAGTTCTCCTCTTTCCCAGAGCTGTAGTCACCCATTTAAAACAGAATTTATCCCATCTCTCCTTCAAAGAGGCAATTTCCCTCAGACTGTCTTGTCTTTTCAGCATTTAATAGGACAACTGTGAAGAACTCATGTCCAAAGGTCAGTTTACACAGACTTTAGTCCATTCAGTCTCCAGCTGCCCCAAATGTCTCCCCAATGACAGAAGTGTTACCTTCAGATGAAGCACAGCTCAGCACCTACAGGTCACTGTCCTCTCTACCTAAATCCCACCCAAATGTCACCTGAAATCAGCAGTTATGCTGGAGTTAAAGGCACACTCAGACACCTTTAGTGCAGCCAGAGAGGAACACACTACTGTATCACTGCCATGAGAATGCGACTTGGGCTTTATTTCTTATTGCTCAGAGAACTTTGTCTGAGTACCACAGGATGCCTCCAACTGCTTTTAAAAACAAATCTCCTCTGTTTGTTGCAATATTAATGTCTGCACCTTGATAAAGCACCTTCAGGGCACAACCAGGAGCTCTCCCAGATGTCCTGACTCCTGTGTTGTAAGGTGACAAATGGCATGGCTGGTTGCACAGAATAAAGCAGCTTTCCTACTTAAATTATATCTTTGTGCTGATGTTTCACTTGTCTGTGCCCTTGCTGAAACCCAAACCAGCATGGAACAACAATTCTTCATGATAAATCTCCTTAATTTAATTTCATTTTTGATGTTTGTTTCCTATACTTGCAATCTGGACTTGGAGCAATTAATTCTAAAGATTAATAGCTACTTCAGATACCATTTCCTGGCCTTTCTTTTGGCAGCTACACAGCTTTGACATTTACCCAGGAGAAACTAGGATCTGTGTATTGCAGCTCAGGAACTGTATAGCAAAGAAGAATTTTGCAGAGCCAAACTTCCACAGCTGGTCATGGTCTTCAGATAAAAATGAATGTTGATGTTGTAACACTTCAGCCTCCTGCATAAAACCATTTCACCTTAACTTCCCAAAGCACTGCATGCAATGCCTGGACAGGATTATTCCTACTGTCAGCTGGGGAAACTGAGGCATGGGGTGGGTGATTTCCTGAAATTAGACTTTCTTCCATGAAGAAGATATTTCTCCCCTCTTCAGGATATACTTCTTCTTGGTAGTCCCTGGCAGGGCTGTAGCATCCCAAGACAACAACAGGACACCTGTAGCCCATTGCATATCCACATTGCCCTCCCATTTGGAGCCCAGTGCACACCTAAACCAAGAGAGATTTGAGTCCACTCAGTTATGGAGGCTCCTTGCTCCCACTACCAAACAATTAATGTCTTATCAAGTTCCCTTTTGAATGGCCCATTCAGGAAAAGAAAACAAAGAAAAAAAAAGCAGCAGCTTTGACTTTCTGAACAATTTCTTGTTTAACAAAGCAGTTCTCAGTGGGTTTATGGCTCCAGCTATTAGTGGAAAGCATTCTTAGCAGCTTGTGAAGTAATTATAGGAATCAGCCACAAATCCTTAGCAAACACTGCCACTGGCAAGAATTAGAAATTTATAATTGACTGCTAAGCAGGTTTCTTGAGTTGTGTTACTTTAAATGTTAGTTATTTGATGAGGGATGATGGTTCTAAAACCATTCTGATAAGAAACAGAGAAAATTTACTGCTGTTTTCTCTTGAACTACATCTTATCTACACACAACAGTTGGGCCACAGTCATTTAATCTAAGTGGAGCAAGTCCCTCTGGTGATGGTTACAGCCATGGAAAGTTGCTCTGAGCTAGATCAGAACTAATTCTGCTCGGTGATTTTACTTTTCAGCTCAGCCTCTTACAGGTTACTGCACTTTCTGAAGTTAACAGCATCTTCTCACAGATAGTGTCTGCTTCTAGTAGTGGTAACACTTGATGGTAGAGTTATTACCAAGGGTTGGGGTGCAGATCAAGGGCACTGCTAAATCTTCTGTTCCACCTTGAGGTGCAGTAAGAGGTGGCATCTGCAAAGAGGAGGGGACAGGAGAGGTGACCAAAACCTGACCAACAAGGGATGCCATTCTATAGATGTCATGTTCAGTATAAAGCTGAGGGATCACGAGATTCAAACCTCTTCTTCAATGGCCAGTGTCTGAGGAGGACTCTGTCTATTCTACCTTTGATCCTCATCCATGAGTTCCTGAATCCAGTTCCCAAGCCCAGCTCCTGAATCTAGTTCCCATCTACCACTGACTCCAGCCTGGGACTTTCCCAGTGCTGCCACAGCATCAGTGGTAATGGTGATGTATTTGCATGTATTTCATTTTATTGTTACTATTTTCATTAAAGCTGTTTAGTTTCTTTTCCAATCCATAAGTCTCTCTCTCCTTTATCCCCTTTCTCTTCTCTTTGGGAAAGGAGAGGGGTTAAGAGAGTCTATCACTCATTTAGTGGCCAGCCCAGCCCTGACCCCTGACAGGCTATGCTATGTGACATGGAATAAGTGATGCTGGTAGAAGACATCCTTGTAACATTATAGTGTTTTAGCTAGATTTGGCTCCTGCTTGTCTGCACCTGTTTTCCCCTGCTTATCTTGGGCATTCAGCAGGCAGGACAGCCAGAGAAAAGCAACAAGTAATGTCTATAACTGTATCCACACTGAGTGATTAGCCCAGGGAGAGCATGAAGGTGAACAGCCACACACCTACCCAGCACATCTGACCAGGTACAAAACGTGTGTGAAACAAGAAGAAAGCAAATTTTCTACTAGTGAAAATTTATAGTGTGCTTGGTTATGTCATTCATAAAATGGCTTTTTTTTTCCCCCTTTATGCTTGTCCAGGGAATCTGCAGAACATCACTAAGTCAAGATTTCTCTGCTTCAAGATTTGTGGTGCAGTTCCTCACACACAATTCCTGCTGCCTTCTAGGATGTTAAATGATATGGCTTCATACATCATCACTAAGCAAAGAGTCATCTTCTATGCAGGAATCTGTGCAAATTTCCATTCCACAAATGGTTTCAATAAGGCAAATTCTGCAGGAACATAAATTGCTGTCAGACAAGAGTGGGAGAACATGGCTGAGGCTTGAGCATCTCCCCAGGACCTGTGAAACCTTCAGCATCATTTGTTACAGTAAGGAAGATGTATCTGAATCAATGGATAGGCTTTTTATCAGGCTTGGAGAATAAAATGATCTTTTTTGGAAGCAGGATATGTGCTGCCTGAGTAGAATGAATAAAATAATGGCTTTTAACAATGTTCTCAGGGAGGTTCTGAGTGAAAGTCAGGGTGTGTTTGTGCAGCCAAGGAAAAATGTCTATCTCCAGCCAAAAAGAAGTGAAGTAGGTCAGCCTAAACCAAACTTCCCCTTTCCCAGAGGAAAGATCTGACTTTTAAGGAAAGATTATGTCAGAGAGTTTCCTCAGAGCACACAAGTCCAGCAGCATGAGGTGACTCACTTTAGCTTGATACAATCACAGTACCTTCACACCAGGGGCTGCTGCAATTCCTTATCTCTGGCACTTACAGACCTGCTGCTTCCTCACCAGCTCTGTACAGCTTCTGCTGCCAATAATGAAGGGCAATGGTCTTCTGGGGGCTAAGCAGGTTAGAGGTTGTTGATATTCCCTGATCCAGTGGGAAGGGAAGGTTCAGCTGCCCTGCCTCCCCCCCAGCTCCTGCACACTTAGCTGCTGGTGGCCAGCCTGTGAGCTCCTGCCTGATGTGCCATTAGGGAAAGGGATTTGTGTGGCCTGGGGCAGACCTGCACGTGTGTGCTGGGATCAGTAAAGGGTGACAGAGCACTTCTAGGGCTACTTACTGGTCAGATACACCAGGAGAACAACTTCACTGTGCACAAAACAACAGACCCCCAGGTTCACACTCCTCTCTGCTCCTCCTGGCTGCCTTGTGAAGGCTCAGCCCTGCCTCAGCTTACCAGTCAGATTTACCACTCAGCCTCAGGAAATCAGCAAAACTGAGTCAATCCAGAGTGTTTCTGTTGGGAATATAAGCACAGAAATACCCTGATTGAGCTTCCCTGCCATGGGAAATTCAGGGAATCTGTTAAGAAGTGCTGGGCAATGATAAATGGCTTCATTTTTATCTGTTATGGTCACCCCTCCAACCTGTGCTTTCCTAAAGCAGCCATGGTATAGTTGTTACTTGTTTTTCTTGCCTAAGAGTCCAGGCAGTGACTGGGATTGCTCACTGCATGGACTAGCAGGAAAAGGAGTCCCTTCCATGTGCTCACCCAGGGGGGACAATATGAAAAGCAACAAATCAAAGAACCTGCAGCATCTTCTGAGGGGTGATACCAAATGCAGGTGATACATCCTCTCCCCTGGGGGTTATTTTAGGGCCAGCTCTACAGGAAAATACCAACTCTGGATTTCCTTCTCCAAGCAGGAAAAGCTGGCTATTGGGTCTGTGCCAGATGTTTGTTACCAGTCAACTCCCCTGGGAATTTATAGGATGAAATAAAAGATCAAAAGCAATTCAAAACACAGGCAGGTGATTCTCTTTAAGCATCTGGCCTCAAAGCCTGACAAAGCATGGTAGAGGTCAGTGTTAAGTGGCCCCTGACTGGTTGGAAAGGCCTGTGAAGAAGAATATGAAGTGTCTCTACTTCTAACCAGCTTTATTGCATATGAGATATAAATTAAGCAGATGAATGTTATTAGAGAAGAGCTCTCATGAGTGCTGCATCCCACTAACAACATTAGCAGGAAGTCTTCAAGTATGTGATCAAAACATCATATTAATTGTGAGGCAGAAAGGTAATCAGTCTGGAGGAAAGGCTTCCCTTTGGGGTGCAGTGTGTGGCCATGCCTCTGCTGCAATGCCATGTGCCCTGGGCAGATCACTGTGAATCCCAAACAATTCCTCTGGGTGGGACTGCCAGAGCTGTGCTTCTAGCCCACACCATCCCTTGTGCCAGTTCCCTCAGGGACATTGTTGTCCCCAAGTCTTTTGTCTCCAAAGAGGCCTCTGGGAGCAGTTGTCCCCAAGAAGAGGCAGAAGAGGAGGTCAGAGGGGCTGGGGAGGAGCAGGACCATTTCCCTCTCAGGCCAGTGGGGATTGCTGCATGTTTTGGATGGGGTGGGACATACCAGGAAGCTCTCACACTGTGACTGCTGAGAGAAGCCAAGTCCCAGGCTGCAAACCTCAGAGAAACCTCCCTGGAGGACAGATTGCACCCTAAAATGAAAGACGTGGGGAGTTAGTCTGGCTGTGGATCAAGATGTGATTTTCCAGCAAATCCACAGCCCCTTGCCATGCTGTGCCCAGCAGCCAAATTGAATTGCCTGGGGGGTAGCAAGAGTGCACTCAGGGCTCCCTGGCCCTAAAGCATCAGAGCTGTGCTCTGGAGACCCCAAAGAAGCATGGGGCACATGATGTCTTGCTTGGAGCACAGTCAGAGGCAGGGACCATGCACAGCATGGACACTAATAAAACCATCTAAATTCACAATGTCCCAGATGACATTGCAATGGGTTATTTGGTGGCTGATTCCTTGCTGTGACCCACAAAGACTTGGCCAGGGCCAAGCAGCTTGTTTTTGGGGCTGCATCTCTCTGAGTTTGTAACCCCCAAAGACAGATGGTTTCCCATAACACAAGTGTCCTGTCTACATCCAGAAATAGCAGTTTATTAGACAAAGTGCCTGTCAGTGGCACCTGCAAACACTGACCAAGGCAGAGGAAGGGCCAGATATCTATCAGCATTGTGCTTGCACATGATTTCCTCTATTAAATCTTTAACCTCTGCATCCCACACACTATTAGAAGTGAACTCCCTCACTCTTTGCTGTGGCTGCTCTGAGGCAATGAGTACTTTGGCAAGGACACTAAATGATCTCCCAAGTCCAACCACAAGGCAAATGTCTTAAGAGGTCTGAATAAACTGCAGCTCCTTACATCAGCTCTGAGGATGCCAATGCTCTCCAGAACAGCTGCTGATGTGCACCTGGAGCTGTGCCTCTACCACAGCACAGCCTCAGCACTCTGCAGGGACCTTGCAGGCCAGGGAGCATCCATGCAGCTCATCAGTCATGCAGGGATATTAAGACTTGCAGTTTGTAAGGTTGCTTCTGAATTTCTTAGAAGAGATCCAAGGATTTTGGAGTCTAACTGCCACATTTGCTGTATCATCCCATTGCTCACAGAATCATCAAGGTTGGGAGAGGCCTCTAAGATCATCAAGTCCAACAATACCCATCACTAACATACCACTAAGGAGTTGACTAGAAGGCAGATAGTTGTTTTTTTTCAATTATCTGAGGAGCAGGGTTAAACAAGCTATAGAAAATCTCACTTGCCTTTGACCTCTTGAGAAAAGTCTTATCTAAGGCTGGTCGAAGACAGGCAGCAGTATTTTGAGCTGTTGCAGGCTAGGCTTATCTGGGAGTGTTCCCTTTCATGTCCTTCAGTGGAGTGCCTGGAAGACAGTACATATATTTTCATCATCTATCTGGTCTGAAGGGGACATGCAGGCTTTCTCCTATCCAACAGCTCTGCAAAATGGGCTGGATCTCATTCACCACTAACTCCTGGTGCCCAGATGGAGCTCAAACTCTGGCTTCCATCCTTGCAGTCTCCCCAGGCATTGTTTGGAATCCTCTCTTGGCTTGGGCATTAATTAGATGTCATTTCAAAATCAGGAATCAGAGATGCAAAGCTGGCATTGCAAAGCACCAGGTTCCTGCAAGGAAGTTCTGAAAAGTGCTTGCTGACATCCACACATGCCCTTGAGCACTTGGGGCTGAGCCCTCTCCAAAAGGCCTCTGGGCAGGCAGACAGCTTTTACCAGCTTCAGTGTGGCAGGAAAACACAAGAGGCCTGAGGTAGTGCCCTTCTCTGATGTAGGTAGCCCTAATTAAGATGCATCTCATAGCTTGTAACTTGGCTGATTTCATTCCTCAGCTCAGCAAGGAACTTCTTTCAGCAGTCAGACATAACTTCATTTTGGGAAGGTGCTGGAAGTATAACAGCAGGGCTTTCCTCCCCTTGTGTCTCCCTGTGAGGTCCTGAAAAGCAAGGTTTAGTATTCCAGCTGAATTCCTTCTGAATTGTTCAGCAGGCTGGGAGAGACACACAGAGAGTTTCCACCTTTTATCTCAGCACCAAACTTTCCATCTGAATAGTCTCTTGAATGGGACAGCTATTGGCCTCCAGTGAGCCACTCATTTTTAGGATGGCAGTAACTTGCATTTTGCCACAGATGTTGCCTATTACAATGTTTCCCATTCCTGACATAAAGGGGAAACATGAAGGTACTTTGGCTGTGCCTCAAGCCATGCTTTGCATTCACTGCCATGTTCAGTTCCCTTCCACACTCAGCTCTCATGTAACTGCAGCAAACCATCTGGGTAAGGCAGAGAAAGGAGAACAGAGAAGGATGTTTACATTATGGGAGGAAACAGCATGAGAAATGGTGACATCTCTATTACAAAGTCAGTGTATTGAATATTGCATGGAGACTTCAGCAATGGGCATCTCTACTTCTGCAGCCAAACTGCTGCACAAAGCCAAAACTCTCTCACCATCCACTTAGTAGCAGGCAGAGACTAAAAACAGTGCTAAAAACCTGGGTCCTGTCATTCCCTAGCACTGAATGTGGCTACAGAAGATGGTCTCATCTCTAACTCTCAGAAGAGTGTAGTCCCAGCTGCTTTTGCCATTCACCATGTAAATTTTATATGCTGAAAAAATGTTTATTTCCATTTTGGTTCAATGTTCTAGTTAAATAGCATGTATTATATAACTAGATATGTTATATAAAGAGAAAATCTCTCTCTCTCTCACATATATATATATGTTTACATGGATTTTGACTTCTAGCAAGTTTCTTGTTTGTTGAGGTCCCCTCAATCCTGCCTCCTCAAAAAGTAATGGAATAGCATCATCAAATCTCTCTGCTTGGTACATTACAGCTCCTCCTTATACAGGCTACTTGACACCTACAGAGTGAGTACAGGGCTTGACAGAGTTGGAGTTCAAATTTACACTAAAGTTTTGCCCCAATTGGCAACTTTTTTGGCTTCTCCAGGGTTCATTTATCTGTGATTTCCAGTGTCCAGCATTTCTGGACTTGTTTCAATGCAAATCATTTCTACAAAGCAAGTAGTTCTATATTTTATCCAGCTTGAAACATAGCAACCTAAGTCTCCTGTGAAGAGGTATTTAATTAGATAGAGCAAAGGAACATTCTCAAGGTCTCGTAGGGACCACTGAACACACTAGCCCCATGGACAATTAGGTTTTTGTGGACATTATTCTGGGCTTTTCCCATGGAATCTTTAATGTTTTGCTGGTCTACACTGAATGGTCCAACACAAGCATTGAGGTGAGGGGCCTGGCCCCTGCCTCAGGCTATGAGACATGTCTACACTAGACATATGATGAGTAACACTCAAACCTCACTGTTCACCCAGGTGTCACACAGGCCAAGGTCTCTGCTTCCTCCCTGTTTGCTGAAGTTCCCTCTGTTGTGCCTCAAAATGGGGAGCATCCTGGGAAAAAAGACAGGGAAAACCGAAGACTTTCTATACTATTATCAGGATGCTCCTGAAGTGTCCAGGCCAAAGTAGAACATCTGGTTTGTTTGGATCCTTCTTTTAGCATGTTTTCATAGCAGGGAATAAACATTTGCAGTTGATTTGACATGAGTTCCAGATCCACTTCTAAGTCTACCTGTCCTTCAAAGCCATTAACCTCTTCTTGAGTGTAACCAGCCCTAACAAATCCCTTTTTTCTGCCTAGTCTTCCCAAAGTAGCTGCATTATTTCATCATTCATGTTCTCTGCATTTTGAGAGTGTTAAGAGAACTGGAGGAAATGAATAGCTGAATAGTCAAATATTTTTTCACAATATCTCTCCATCTTCTCTTTTAAGTCTTGAATTTGATTTTTTTTCCCCCAACTTACATCCAGCAAGCTCTTTGGCAAGAGAAAGCTCAGATGAGGCTTGACTCCTTAATTACATTATTGGCAGACTGTGGCATTCCTTTGTTACTTTCTTGATCTAATTCCCCCAAAGAGCTGCAAAAAGGAGAATGGTGGATTAATTTAATCATAGCTTCTTGTGTGGTTAAATACCAACTCCTTTGTTGTTCACATACATTTGGGTGCTCTGAATTTCATCTCCTCTACCCAAAGTTAAAGCCTCTTCCACTATACATTTATTCCCTTCAGACTTTAAGTCAAAGGAGTGATGCAGACTAAAGTTCTTACGTTGGGAGATTCAGTAGTTGAAGTAGAGGACTCAAAGCATTTGTTATTCCATCAAGTTCTTCAGAGACAAAACACAAGGCTAATTCAGCTGACAGCTGAAGGACACCTCCTGCAGCTTCTTGGAGCAGCTGTAGGCATGGGAAGGGTTTTTGTAAGGATGAAGCATTGCAGTGTCACAAGTCAGCACTGGAGCAATGTATCTGCTTGAGGTTTGTGGGACACTGAGGTTTGCAAGCCCCACATTCATGTGTTGCTAAGCATGTATGTGTATGCAGAGGGGAAATCCATCTCATGACAAGGTAATGGAGACAAATGCTGTAAAAGTTCTTTCATCTGGGGCTTCATTTCAGCAGAACCTGCACTTAGAACAAACTTTCTGTCTCAATTAACTCAACACTTCTGCCAGAGAAATCCAGGACATGCTGTTTGCAGAAGGGCAGATTTACTTCTCTGTGCAGACTTAAACAGCTGTTGCAGACTGTGACTGAAAAGTTATGGCATTCACAGTTGAGCTTTTCCAGACTCCTAACTGAAATGTGATAGTGGAAGTGTTAGCTGTGTCTCTTCACCTCTGGATGTGTGTCCCTCAGATGTTAGACCTTCTGTCTTTGTCTCAAGGGGTGAAATCACACTTCTCCTAAATTAGCTTTGTAGAAAACCTATCTAGGTCATCCAGGTTCTCATTCCTCTAGTTCCTTCCTTTGGGAGCTTGTTGCCAGCACTAAGTCTTTGCAAACCAAAGTAGCATTTCATTTGAACATAAGGCTCTAAAAGCTGGGTAACAATTAGCAGCCTCTGCATAGCTATTTACTGGGTGATTACCAGCTGGGTCACTTGATAGTCCTGCTTCTAGAAACTGCAAGAGAGCTCTCTACCTCCTTCAAATTTCTTCCCAACAATGGCTTGAGCAGAGGACCCTTCATTCTCCTTAGTCAACTCTTTGTCGATGTTTACAAAGCTGCAAAACTTAGCTGAAGTAGGTTCTTCCCAAATAATAGCTTTGAATTCATTACTTGAGCTAACTCAAGGAGAAGTCTTGGAGCTGTGGTGTTGAATTCCCATACAGGCAGCTTTTCATACAGCTGTTATTAACCTAAACTGGCACATTTAAACATCTCAATAATCAGCTTATATACAGTAAGTGTGAATTACTACAAAGCAATCCCTCATCCGTAAAGAACTATCAAAGGAACTAGATTTAAATCTTGTTTGAATCAATAGTTACTCAAATTAAAGGAGAATGAAGACTAATAAACCACTCCTGCAGTCTATGCTATTGGAAGGGACAAAAATATCCATGAGAAAAGATTGGAATTTGGGTCAGAAATTCCATAACTTACAGGTCACACATGACCTGGCACAGCAGCCAAGCTCTCTCAGCCTTCCTCTCTCTTGTAGAAAGAAAACATGCTGCTCTCCTTCCTTTACATCAACTTAGCTTTAGAATGACATGCAACACAATATCATCCTGATTACTTTGCAAGAAATTATTTGCTAAGAGATTAGAACAGATAATAACTGGCAACACATAGCCACTTCCTTCAAGTGGCTATTTGCAAGCCCAGCCTGCTAGTGAGAGTCAGAGCCAGAGATTGCCAAGGGGCTGCTGGGACAAATGTGGAGTCTCAGGAATGCATAAGCAAAGCATTAGGCACAATACATCCACTGGAGCAGTGATTCATTGAACAAAGCAGCTTCTGGAAACACGGGAAAACCATGTTCAACCCAGGAATAATGAATGGCTTTTCCCCCCCAAGAGAGGGGAGTAATTATTGTAAGTTGTCACTACTTATAACTTGTATACTTTAAGTAGTAGCACTCACTCTTAATAACAATCCTTGTGCCAGGTATATCACAAACCCAAGTGTTAATATATTTAATCAGATTCAAAATTTTCAGACAAAAAAAAGAAGTCCAATGGACTTCAACTCTGTTTGCCTGGACTGGGAATTTCAAACAGAAAGGCTGAGAGTGTACTGAGCAGTTTCATCCAGGGACATTTCAGCTGCTTTCACCTTCTCCCCATTATATACTAGCTCAAAGTGGTTGAAATTTCCAAAGTCAGTGAAGAACAGATGTGGAGAATAATTTCTGGTTTCTCTGAAACATGAGCAGCATATTTTTGGTTGAGGGCTTTGTAAACTAGCTCCTTCTAGATCAGAGACTTGGAGGCACCATGGAAAGAGGAGTCTGGTGATCAGAGATTAGCCAGTGCCCTGATGCCCTGCCCAGAAGATGAGGGGTTACTTGTAAACCCACTTGGACATGGAAAGGGCCCCAAGGAGCCCCACTGAGCCTGCAGATCCAGGAGGAATCTTGGCCTTAGCCCTGCATAACTTGGGACATGAGTAATGTCTGCACTTCTGCTGCTGCTCTGGTCTAACAAATGCCAGGCTAAATGGCTAGATCATTACCCTTCCCAGTATGGGACTGATCCAGCTCCCAATGGAGCCAGCTGGAGCCCTTCCACTGAGTGAAGTGGGGGTGGATCCACCCCATTGCTGCTGCTGTTTGTCCTTGTATGGTGCACACTGCCTCCCTCCCACCACACCAGGAGGCAGTGGGACACCAAGGTCAGGAGATGAGGGCAAAGCCTGGAATCCACAGCTATTCCTTAGAGGAGAAGAAACTCCTATTTAAGGAAAGGAGAAAAACTGAGAGAGGGTTTTATGACTAGGTCTGGAATGAGGCAAGGCAAAACATGAATGTGAACAGTTCAAAGCAAAGCAGATGGTCTTTGTGTTTCTGTCAGCCTGGACCTTGAGAGTTCATGGATGGCAGTGTCAAGGTAGAGCCCAAAACATGTCCTTCTGAAAATGTTTTATCTGCTGACATTGCAAGTATGAGTGGAGAACAGGGGAGGTCTCGTTGCAGAGAAGACTTTGTTCTTCCAGCTATCATACAAAACAAACCCAATGCTGGTCTCCATCCCAAAGCACAACTGACACTTGGGATTGTCATTGTCCTGTGTTCCCCAGTCTGCAAGTTTTGACCCTCGCTGGGGTCATGGACTGGGCAAAAGAGTGAAAGGCTAGAAGGAAGTGATGGTTGACAGCAAACAAGTGTTGAGAGCAAATGAGTGTTTCCAAGAGGCAGGGATGAGCAGTTTACAGGCTCTGAGGATTTCTCTGGGTCAGGGCACTCTGCAATGTAATACAATCCCACCCCATCCCACCCAGGATAGAGAGTAAGGATTTATAGCAGAGTACGAGTGAGTGAAATTCTAGTTTAGAGAAACCAAACTTCACCAGAGGGCTCTAAATTAATCTGTCTGTGCTTGGCCTCCTTCTATGTACATGGGCAGTATTTTGGGCTTGATTCTCATTTATGACTGACTGTCCCTGCTCTTTGGGTGGGTGCTGTAGAAGACAACAGAGAAAAGAAAGCTCCTGACCCTATAAAGTAGGAATGTTGGAAGTATAAAGTCAGAAAACTGGTAACAGGGTGAGAAGAATCTGAAACTCTTTCTAATTCATTTTTTCAAGTAACAAGGTTTCAATTTACGTCCCTCCTGCTCTAAATTTCCCACTTGAGAGCAGATCCTCAGCTGGGCTAAACTGCTCTGGGATCATTGTATTTTAGGATGAAGTCCTGCTGCCATTGCTAGTGAGATTCCTGTTGCTCCTCACAGTACAGAGATTGCAGCATCTGTGCTGAAATCTGTGGGTTTCACACTCTGCAGGGGAGCAAATATTGACTTCAGATGCAGTTTCATTGAGGATTTTATGCAAGGAAACATTCCAATTGTTCAAAGGCTGCATTAAAAAGAAAAATGCAGGTTCTGCAATATTTTTAATTTGGAGCCAAATTTAAGTTTCCCCATGTCAGGAAAAAAAACAAAAAAGACAAAATATATCTTATTAAAACCTGAGAACTGAGGTCACAGGGTTAAGGAGCTCTGGTAAACAGAAATCCTTAAGATGCATGTCTGGTTGTTTTTGTCTACATGGGAAAGTTGCTTTGTTTGAACTTTTTAAGTGCCAGAGTGTGCAGAAAGGAAACAATGGCTGCTGATAGAGATGAAGGAAAGCCTCCCATCTGAGAACAAAAATGGAATTGAGACTCCACCTCAGGGCAGCAGAGATAGCAAATGCCCTTTGTTTGCGAGGAACTGACCCCTAGCGATTCAAAAGGTAAATACTTGACCACCAACAACAAACACAAAGATGATTACTGCAAATATAAGACCACATATCAAGATGCTTTCTTGATGAGGAGACACAGGAGTGTGCCTATTGATGCTCTGCAGGATTTTTCAAGAGCTGCTGATCATCACTTGCATGGACTTCAGAGAACTACACTACAAGAAAGACATAGATGCATTGGAGTGCTTCCAGAGAAAGGCAACAGGGCTGGTGAGGGGTCTGGAGAATGTCCTATGAGGAGCAGCTGAGGAAGAGGAAGCTCAGGGAAGACCTTATCTCTCTCCACAACTCCCTGAAAGGAGGTTGGAGTGAGGTGGGGGTCAGTCTTTTCTCATGGGTTACCAGTGATGGGAGAAGAGGAAATGGCCTCCAGTTGCACTAGAAGAGGTTTAGACTGGGTGTTAGGAAGTATTTCTTCACAGAAGGAGTTGTTAGGCATTGGCCCAGGCTGCCCAGGGAGCTGGGGGAGTCACCATCCCTGGAGGGGTTCAAAAAACATATAGCTGTGGTACTTAGAGCCATGGTTTAGTGGCATGAGGGTGATAGGCTGATAGCTGGACTTGATGATCTTAGAGGTCTCTTCCAGCCTTGATGATTCTGTGAAAGCCTAAGTCCCTGTGAGGAGCTGGGGCTGCTCCCCTTGGGTGCTGACCCTGCAAAGACAGCAGCATTTGTTTCATGGCACTGATATGGAGCTAGTGCATCAAACTCTTACCCAGATAGGGGACAAACATTTGCAGGCTCTGTTTTTAAAAGAATGCTCCAATATGCATTCCTCTTGGATTGCAAGTTAAAATATCTTGTGAGAAAAAAAAGGCATCAATTGTTCTTCTTTTCTCTAGGATATGTTGCGTAGGAGTGTAATAGGAGCATAATTACCTTAAATCAGACATAGGCCATGAAGGAAACAGATGCTTATTTCTTTTAGAGATTAGACAGCCCATGCAGGCTACCCAATAGGAAACAGAGTAGAAAATAGGCAATATATCTCATAAGCATCAAGCAAATTAGAACATTGCTCAGGAAATAAGTAGATTTTATGAGTGATAGAAAAAAGTGGAGGGGATTTGTGGTGTGGTTTTATTATTTATTTTTTTAATAGAGGCTGTAGCAAGATGTCATTCATTTTCCAGTCAGCAGCCTCTCCAGCAATTGTGTTTTGGCCAGCTATGCTTTCTAGTTCTGCCTGGTGGTTTGAAAGAGGAGAAAAAAGGTTGTTTCACAGAGAATCATTAAGGTTGGAAGACACCTCTAAGATCATCAAGGCCAACCATACCTGTCACTACCATGCCACTAAATCATGTCCCCAAGTAGAGCAACTATATGTTTTTTGAATGCTTTCAGGGATGGTGACTCCACCAGCTCCCTGGGCAGCCTGAGCCAATGCTTAACAACCCTTTCAGTAAAGGAATTCCTCCAAAACTCCCCTGGTGCAACTTGAGGTCATTTCCTCTCATCCTCTCACTGAACCTACAGGCAGCATCTCTAGCACAAGAACCAGCAGCCTTTCCTGCACTTGCCTTTTGAGGGTTTCTGTGTTCAGGACATTTCCAGAGCTGTTGATCATCACTTGCATGGACTTCACAGCCTAAATACCTGTGAGGCCCTGGCGCTGCTCCCCAGACTGGATGAGGCCCAAGGCAGCATTTTTTGCTTTCAGAGTTGACTGTCTGTCATCAGAGCAGTTAAGGAGAGGTGGGAACCTTAAAGTATCCTTCTGGCCTCTGCTTAGGAGAGATTTTCTGCTTCATTAAAGCCTTGCTGCAGTAATGGGCTGTGCGTGATTTCGCAGCCTGGTGTGCCCAACTCCTGCAGTTCATGCCTGCAGCTTGTTAGTGTAATTTTCTAAAGATTAGCAAGCATTGATTCCACTGGGAAGCCTTGGGGAAATGCTGTTAATCTCTTCTGACTGCTGTGGCAGTGCATGTTGATGGAGGGTGCCTGCTGGGGTTCTGACTGCTGCCAGAGATGTGATTCTTAAGGAAAGTTTTCCCTTTTGGAATGCTGCATCAATTGCAATCATGAAGCATTAACTAATGGGAGCTTCACTGAAGCAGACACTTCATTCTACTTCTCTCAGGTTATCTGAGCCCTGGAGGCTGCCTACAGAAGAAGAAGAAATGTTAGTTTCACTAACATAAGACTGTGTTATGTTATGTTAGTGAAATATAATATAACGTTATATTAACATAACATAAGACTACGTTATGTTATGCTAATATAACATTATATACATTGGTTTCACTACCATAACTCCTCTCGGGCTCAACAAGCTCAGACAAATATGAAATAGGAGGAATTTTACCTGTTGGAAGGACATCATATATATTTTAACACACAAGAGTTGTGTATTAATACACAGTGGAGAAAGAAAACTAAGCAGGATAATTCAATTTCCTAGCCAAAAGGTGGAAAGTACTAAAATTAAGTAGAGGAGGTAATTCAATTTTCTGGTTACAAAACAGAACATTCTTGGTAGAATTAATGAATGAATGCTGAGTCCAGTGTTTACCAATCCAATCTCACAGGACACAGGTGGGAGAGGACAATAAAAAGCCTAATTCTAAATTAGGGCCATCAAGGGAGGAGCTTGGAAGCTGACTTACATTTTTAATAACTTTTAACCAATTTTATATGAGTGCCAGAGTTGGGGATGTGAATGCTGCCCTCCAGTACCCTGTTCTGAATGCAGAAGGGTTTCCACTGATCTCCATTTTTGACCCTGGTGTAAAGAACACCAGAGCCTTACTCCAGGGAAAGTAGTATCAGCTGTACATCAGCAATATCCAAAACAGGGAAATAGGGAAACTTAGAAAGAGAAAAGTGCCTGAAGAACTACAAATTGTTTGGATATCCCAGGCATTGTTTTCTGATCTTTAGCTAAGCTGGGGAAGTAGATTTGTTGGTCTTGACAAAAGAGCCCTTTGTACATTGCAGGAGAAGGAGACCCTGGGGGCTGGAGAACAATAGGCTTCCTCTGACATAGGGATTGATTACCTTCAGGAAGCACATGTGGATTGCTCAGAGTGATTGAATTCCAGTATTGCTTTGTCAGGATCATCTAATTATATTACAGACTATCATGGTCCTTTAAATGGCCACAATCTCTTTTACAATGGTAATGAAATAACCACTGCTTAAAATAATGATATTTCCTTAAAATGGGCTTAGCAGCCAGTGCTAGAGCATTTCTCTCTTTGACAGTGAAGGGAACTAGAGGGATGTGTTGTAACATCCTGGTGGGCACTGTGGTATGGATCTGTCCCTTCAGTTCCCATGCTTCAGAGCTGACTAAAGCATGATTGCAGGAGCCTGTGGGAGGAAGACAGCTCTGTGTTGTCCCTCTCCATTCCCAGCCAGCAGTGAGATGGTTGCTGGCAGGCATACAAGAAGAAAGGTAGTGCTGGGTACCTGTTGGATCAGCAGCTGCATGGACTTTGAGGACATTATAGCCATTCAGCATTGGAGGAGGCCTTAGCATGTCTCATATCAGAGGTAGTGAGGCCAGAGCTACTGGCAGATCATAGAATAGAATCATGGAATCATTATGGTTGGAAAAGACCTCTGAGATCATCGAGTCCAACAGTCTACCTAACACTCCCACACTCACCACTAAACCAGCTCCCCAACACCTTTTTTGAACTCTTCCAGGGATGGTGATTCCACCACCTCCCTGGGCAGCCTGGGCCAATGCCTGACAACCCTCTTGGGGAAGAAATTCTTCTTCATATCTAATATGAACCTCTCTTAGTGCAACTTGAAGCCATTTCCTCTAGTCCCGTGACTTGTTACCTTGGGAGAAGACCTGGCACACAGGGAGCAAACCAACCTCACAAACCAACCTCTCACAAACTCCAGACTTAGATCTGATTTAAGAAAGTTTGCTGTTTCCCTTTCCTGGCAATACTTATTTTGGGGAATACATCTGTTTACTCTATAGCTGTGGTACTCATGGAGGACCTTGACCATGAGCCTCCTGCACTGCTCAAGGGCTGCCCTCCCCACACAGCACCTATCTGGCACACTGCACCAACAGAGCCTGGTGAACAACAAAGGAGATTCATAGTTGTTTGCTTGCAAACGTTTATTTATGGGACATTTCCCTTTCCTGCCATCAGTGCTACACTCAGAGGAAAGCTCTGGGTTGCTTACTGCAGTTCTCCATGCTTTATCTCTATGCAGCCCCTTGATGCTGAGCTACCAAGGACATGTTTCCTGCACAGATGTTGGGTATTTTTGCTGAATGATGATTTCCAGGGATCACAAAGCTAGAAAACTGTCATCAAAGAGCCTGTGGCTCAGGGAAAGAACAGGCAGCTGCTAGGAGAACATCTCCCTGCCATGACCTTCACCTCTGGCAGGGAATCCTTGAAGAAGAATGGTATTTCAGTGCAGGAGCTAGCTCCCACGTGGAGGTCATCAAGAGCACTGGCAGAGATGTCTGGGGATGAGAAGGGCTCCTAGAGGTTTAAAGGTTTGTGAATCAAGACCATGGAAGTGGTTTCCAAAAGATGCTTTACTAAAAGAGCACTCAAATGGCCAGAAATTCCTCCTCACCATTGCTTCCTTGATATCATAGTTAATCATGATTAAATTCAATTTTTTCCTGATTTTTTGCAAAAAACCCCACCAAACCTTTACAGCCTGAGGGCTACCTAATTCTTTTGTGAGAGTGGAGACAGGATCCATGTGTAAATCATTCCTCCTTTCAAATTGACCTTTTGCTCTGGTGGATTAAAATCTCTGCTTTATTTACAAACATCAGCTTACTGAATAAGCTCTCGAGGGCTGTAACTGTTGAAGGATGTTCAGGCCATCTGAAACATCAAAGCAAAGGCTCTTTAGGAGGAAGGATGGAAAAAAAACATGGCAACTTGCCTCCCTTCCTTCCTAGCTATGTGCAAGCAGTGATGGCTCAATCAGTTCAGCTTCTGTGAGGGTATTTTAAAAGGATGGCTTGCAGCTTTTATGGGCTGAAGATTAAATGCCAACTGTAGTCTCCCTGGCAGCAAACACAAATCTCCCAATTCCTCAGAACTCCAGTGCCATTTATTTCTGTGCAGTGCATAAATATGGCAGTGCAGAGACAGGAGATGACGAGGAGGTTAGAGCTGGGGTTTGAAGCATCAGGGTTGGATGGATGCTGAAGGCACTGCATTAGCATAGATAGCTCTGGGCTGTCTTCCTCCAGCTGTTAAAGTCACTGGCACAAGAAGTCAAAATAGCTGTATCAATATCATCAAAATGATATAAAAGCCCTGCTCACTCCTAACTTTGGGCTAGCAGAGAGATTCCTTTATCCCCTCAGCCCTAGGACCTAAATCAAAGATGCCCTCTTGAGATGATCTCCCTCAGCATTCCCAGGTTGCAGATTCTACAAATAACACTAGCCAGGATGTTTTTCCATCACTTTAGTTTTCCCTCAGTCTCATTTGAATCAAAAATGGGTTTGTTGCTTCTCATTTAATTTCATCTTCCAAAAATTTTTTTCTTGCTATTTTTTTTTTCCCTGGCAGGTTGAAAAGATTTAAAGGAGCAATTCATTTTGAGATAAAATATTTTACCAGATACTCCTTATTCAAGGACTGGGACACTTATAATAGATTTCAGACTCATACAAGCAACTGCTCTCTAGTTTTCTTGCAAGAAAAGCCGAAATCATTATGGAAATCAAAGCTATTGGTGCCTTAGATTCTCACCAGAAAACTTTCATAAACATGCAATCTACTCAGAGGAAAAGCATTTTGAATCAACTTTCAGCTTTCAAAAAGGCTACAACACAGTGCAAAAGGAGAGTAAAACCAGGCACAGTTTCCTCTTGCTCCCACTCCTTTCATCATATTTTACTTTGACATTTGACATTTAGTAGATAAATGATTTGCACCCAAATGGGAACATTTCCATTGATGAGAGAGGATGTGCACAGTCAGTGCAGAAGAACATTTTGGAGGGTGGTTCCTTTCTGTGTGTGGCTACTGACCTCACAAGGCTATTTTCAGCTGTGAATGGCACTCAAATATAGCTTGCAGGATATGCTTGGCTAAATACAGCAAAAAGGACATTTTTATACAAGGGTACCAAGATATCAGTTTCACCAGGCATGACAGCCTTGCAGCTTTGTTGTGCAATCAAGAAGAAGTTTGGACAAATTAGTTGACAAACACATCCTTATGATGTTGACCACTGGATGGTAGTGTTTCATGGGCTCTCCAGCTCCTCTCCTCACTGTGTGGGTAAATAGCTCAGATGTGGATGAGAGCACTGCATTTCTGTGGTTAATTATGGGAGGGAGATGAGTTAGGAGACTAACTGTGTTCAGAGCCTTTACCTCTGTCAAAAGGTGGTTCTGTAGCAAAGCAGCTTCCTGGAACCCTGGGCTGGGTGTTAGATTTCCCAAAAGGACCTTCCCCAATTACTGTTGGGAAAAGCAGTTTGTTTTGCTTGCAACCCCAAGTCTCCAGTCCCTTTGACCCTTGGTAATATTCTCCCTCAAGTCCTTGCACTTCCCTGCACCTCAGGTCCCTCTGTCAGCTTCTTATCTTCCTTTGAACTTAGATTGAGCCATGGAAAGAGAAGATGAACCTGTGAGCTCATGAAGCCAAAGAAGAGACACTCTGCCACACACAATTTCTTACAGCTATGTCCTTGCTTTGCTTTTTGAACTCATGTCCTACCTTAGCTCCTTATGTCTCCATCACACAAACTGTCCAGGAGCCTCCACCTCTTCATGTGCAGACTGCAGGCACTTTTCCCTTCTCAAAGGTGTCCCAAGAAAAATAATCAAGTTACAAAGCCAGAAAGCTTCAGTAATCTTCAGGTGAAGGTCACTTGTAAAGGTATAAAAGCAGAGCCTTTTGTCTGCACAATGCTTTAACTTTAGATGAGTAAGTCCCATGGCTCATATGCTCAAAATTACAGATGGGCTGTAGGGTTTTGCTGGTTTGGGATCTTGGACCACAAAGCACACAAAGGAGATCTGCCAGGCTTCAGATGAACCACAAGGGCAAATTTAATCTCCTTAGAAATGTGCAGCTGACTTGATACAGATTTTCTGGTGCACAGATCAAAGAAAGAGTTGTAGACTGGGCTAGCTTGTGTCTCCATGTGGGAAACAGAGGGAGAAAAAGGGGACAAATGTTAAGAAACCAATGAATGAATGGGGTTTCAACTTGTGAAAGGTTCCCTACACTTGGTAAAAAGACTCTGACTGTTGGCTAGTAGAAAGGACCGGGGAATGCAGGAATTCTCTTGCTGTCTTCTGACTGCTTCAGACAAACTGCTGCAAACTAAACTGCCCCAAAACTGCTACAACTAGTGGCCTGAGTAGTTTGCTGCCACCCTTCTTCACCTCCTTGGAGAAATAGAGTTTTTTCAGCTTCCTGGGAGAAACAATGATTCCAGAGGGGAGAGGATGCGATGGCTTTTGTATTTACATCTGTATGGCATATATGACACAAGACAACCCAAAGGGCTTAGGGAATGAGGTGACAAGTTGCATGGCTCTCTGAGGTTGCTGTTGAAATCAAAGAACAAAGAAAAAAAGCTGGTTTTGAGGTTTCTGATCTGTTTGGAGTGTCTCTGCTGTAGGGATGTGACATGCTACACTGCACCTTGCACAAAGGGCTCACAGACACATGCTATCAGCAACACAGCTTCAGGTGACATGGCCCCTCTAGCAGAATGTTGCCATCAGCCTCTATTTCCATCTCAGACAGAACTTTGTGCCTACCTGGAGCTTAAGGGAATAAAGTAACAGTGTTTGTGGGAGAATTTCAGTGGCAAAGTAAAGAAGAAGGTGAAGATTCAGTGCTTGTGTGAGCTGTCATAAAGCAGGATTCTGTATCCTTCCCCAGACAGGACCTTGACAGCAATCAATAACGAGAAAGAGGAAGCCAACTGTTGGCAGTAAGAATTAATATCTCTTCAATATGGTACTTGGTTTGATTTCTGTGTCTGGCTGTCATTTGCTGGGACAAGAGCTGGGAGAAGTGAAACAAAATCTAATTTTTGATGTGTCTTCTGCAGTAGGAGCATTCCTGCACCACAAGATGAGATGGAAACTCACAAAATCAGTGCTCTGTCCTCTGTCCCCCATTCCCAAATCCTTGAATTCCTCTAAAAGGTTAAATATAGTTCTGCTCTGACCTGGAAAACAAGATATGTCTAATGGATTTTGAAGGATTAACTTTTCCAAGGTGCATTGTTGAACTCATTACTTCAGTGCTCAGCTGAACTGGCAGATTTGCTCTCTGTTGTGACACTTGGAATAATCTCCAATTAGACACAGCAGATTCTGCTGGGAAACCAGACAGAAAGCAGGTAGTGCCCAGCACTGAAGCTGAATGGGCAGACTAAGCAAAACACATGCTCAAGGGTCCCCTGCCACTCTGCATGACTTGCCATGATGAGATTTGCTGGGAGGTATGTGATGTGGGCCAGCAGTGAAAGGTAAGTGTCACATTCTTGGCACGCTTGCTTTGCAAGGCAAGGAGACACCAAGCAAGTTCCTCAGCTCTGTCCAAAGGCAAGGACTCTCTTGAGGGCAGACAGCAGCAGTGCCCAGCTTTCTGCTGCCTCCTCCTGCACAGTCACACCAATTTCCTTGCCTTGGTGAGATTCTGCCCTTATCAGTACTGGAGGGCAACAAGTGGCACAGAAGCATTTGCTTGTTCCAAGCAAAAGAAGATCTGAGAATCAGCAGCTTCTCTGCATAGGAATGTCACTGGAGATATTCTGGCTGCAAAGGAGCTTCAAAGCTCACCATGTGGAGACAACCAAAGTTGGGGCTGGTTTACAGAGATGTGCAGGACTTCTCTGTTCTGACTGTTACATGGGACAATTCCTGCTTGATCCTAGACTCTGGAGTAATTTTCACATTACCCACTGAGGCTGTTTATTCTGAGACTTCCAGGACTTCACACTAGGGGGTTTTTATCCCTGTAATTTTGTATTCAGCCCTCAGGTAAAATGTCACTGTAGGAATAAGTAACAGATTACTTGCCTTACAGCACTGGGCACTCCCAGCTATACTCCCACTCAGTCATCTGGTATACTGAGATGTCTTCTCATGGAGCAGCAGAACAAGTAAGCACACATTTACCCAATGCCTGGTATTGAAAGTAGAGGACTTAACCCTCTGATTAAGTTTAAACATGAGTCCTCACCTCAAACAAGTTCTGTTGCTGCAGACATGAATACTAATCCATGCCTCTAGTCCTCATCAGTGTCACCAACAGCTTTAACTAGAATTCAGAAAGGTGATGAACAGCTATTTTGCTGTTTCATTTACAAACTCTACCTTAGAATCATAGAACAGTTCCAGCTGGAAGAGACCTTGAAGTCCAGCCTTTGTCCTAGCCCTGTCAACCTGCTAAATGATGCCCCCCCTTCCCTTCATCAGGAAAATATATGTTTAGTAAATACCTCTGATGACATGAAGCACTATTTATTGTTTGAGCTAAATGAATGTCACAGAGTTAATTGGTTACACATTTCCCTAGGAGGAAATGGGAAGCCATTAAAACTCCTGCATTAAAATATTCCTCAATTACTGCCTCTGTGCAGATGATTTCAATTCTGTTCATCTGCTTTTTCGTGTGGAGTGGTTTCAGCAGAGAGGTTTGAGGAGCAGCACAGGCTGAGCTTCTGCAGCAGAGCAGTGCCATTTGCAGGTTCTGCACTCCTGCCATGTTGTGTGCCCACCTCTCCCTTTGCTGGGAGCCCTTCCCAAACTGCCCCTCCACATATCACCCTTCCAACAAGGATTGTCACTCCACAGAATCACAGAATCATTAAGGTTGGAACAGACCTCTAAGATCACCAAGTCCAACCATCTACCTATCATCACCATGCCACTAAACCATGGCCCTAAGAAGAACATCTCTATGTTTTTTAAACCCCTCCAGGGATGGTGACTCCACCAGCTCCCTGGGTAGCCTGGGCCACTGCCTAACAACCCTTTCAGTAAAGAAATTTTTCCTGACATCTAATCTAAACCTCCCTGGTGCAACTTGAGGCCATTTCCTCTTGTCCCATCACTGGTAACCCAGGAGAAGAGACCTACCCCCATCTCACTCTCTAGCCTCCTTCCAGGGAGTTGTAGAGTGAGCCTCCTCTTCTCCAGGCTAAACAAGCCAGTTCCCTCCATCCCTTCTTACATTCCATTTTAATAGCTCCATTTAGCATCTCAGTTCCCTAATCCTAAACTCCTTAACTTGCTCTGATCTGTCTCCAGAGGGAAATCACACCTATTTCCAAACACTCCATCCTCTGAGCACCTTGCATGCCCACAGCCCTGTGATTCTGACCTTCTGGTACTTTCCTGTCACCTACAACTCAACAGGTAACAGTCAGCTTTCTAACTTAGCTTACAACTCTGCAATGGGAACAGGCAAACAGAAAAGGCATGAAGAAACAGGATGAGCAGAGAGAAAGCCTTTTCATTTGTGTGAGTTCAAAGCAATATGCTCAGAGGATAATGAGTATGATGTACTGCTCAGTTCAGTTCAGGGCCACGGTGAAATAAGCTGAGCCATTTAACTAATGAATATGCTTCAAACAAGGAAGAGAGGGATAAAAATCAGAGAGGTGCAATTATTTTGACAGATGCTGCAAATAAGGTCCTGTAATTCCTCATGGAAGGATTGTGCTGAGCTAATTGTAATGCAGTGATTCCACAAACAGGCTCTTTTTAGGGACTCTTGTGCCTTGATGGTAAGAGCTGGAATTCTCCTTCACTGGCATTTCATTCAAGGACTTCTGAGACCTCATCAAAAGCTGAAAAGTGTGGCATTATACAATCAAATTTAACATGAGGCAAGAACAACCATTGCAGGTTGGATTAGTGAGCTAAGACAGGATCTTAGGATTGGACTCTGGTGTCTCAGCTCCTGATCATATTGCAGTTGACTACATGAAAGGCCCATCCAGAGAGACAAAGATGTGGCCTACACCATGCCAGGGATGGTAGATGCTGTAGTAGCCCCATAGTGTGACAAATGAACAAGGGCAAGGATTTGTGTTTCCTTTTAGTCAAAGGAAATTCTTTAACTGCCTGCCACTGCAGACTGAGAACAGCACATCTGGAGGATCAAACTCTTCCTCAAAACAATTATCCATGATTTATGTCTTCTCTAGCTTTTAATCCCTTTCAAAAGTCAAAACTTTTGATTGTTAGACTAAGCTCGGAATAAATCCTTATATTCCTTGAAATTCACCTGCTCTGAGATTCTGGCTTGAAACCCAAAACCAGGCTTGCTTTGTGCCAGTGTAAACCCTAAGCTTCTGCAATGAGCACCTAGAAATCAGAGCTCAAAACTTTCATGAGAATTTTGCCATTTGAGGATGAACCTAGAGGGAATTGTTCATTCTGAGCGAGGCTGGATTTGGTTTGGAAATGAAATCTATTTACATAAGCTCTTTGCAGCTTAATAGCTATGGTTAAATCTCTTGTATCCCCACCCAGCATTATCACACCTATGTGAGTAAGGCACTGGAAGCTGCAAACTCACATTTCTAATGTCAGAAACTTGTTTACTTTCCTTATTTGATAGAATCTTATCTTTTCTTCCATTTCCAGTCACAACTGACTCTTCCATTACTTCAGGACTATCATATATTGCAAAAGATGAATTATGTGGAAATAGATGTTTGCTACTGTGTTAATAGTACTGAGCAATAACAATCCCAAAAGCACTTTGAAGATTCTAAAAGGCACTCAGAAAAAACAGATAACATCCATTTAATTTATTTTAGTGGTGCTGTTAGTGTCACCCTCAAATGTCATAGTATTTTCTCTTCTTTTAAAGGCAATTGAGGGTCTGCCTGCAACTGTCTTAGCCACTTTGCTACAACTGTTGCTTTAACTTGAAAGGAGAAGTGTTTTTATTGTGCAGAACTGTCACAACAGCACAGCCTTGCTCCAGAATACAAGGACCCTCCACCATCTGAAAGCATGGCATGGCACTGCAAGCTGGAACTGGCCTGGGGGCTCAAGCCCAACTTAGAATGAAACCAGGAGATGCCTTTGCCAAGACATTTAAGAGTGTCTACGTCGTTTTCTAAGAATGCAGCTGTCCCAATCTAAGTAAAGAGTATTTGAACTAAGATATTGCAATGTTCATGCAGATTATGCTTTCTTAATAGGAGGAAGAAGCTGTACAGTTTTTGCTGACTGAATACAGTTGTCCATGNAATTGCTGCTTGTTCTAGGACAGACGCATTAGTCACATAATCTGACCAATGGATGTTTAGGATTGTCCGGAGACAACGCTGCTGGAAGCGCTCCAAGAGTCATAGGTGGTGGCGATAGATGAGCCATGCTTGGGAACCATAGAAAAGAGTAGACAACGTAATGTAATGACTTGTGAAAACGTCTGGATATGCAAGCTGAGATTAAGGAGCTATCTGAGAAACCCTGGAGACTGGGTCCTTAGCCACAACTCGCTCAGCTCTACAGATTGGTTCCTCTTCCGCTCCACTACTTGCTAGATTGGTTCCTCTTCTGCTCCACTACTTGCTAGTGTAGACACCATGAGATACCTGGGACACTATCTGTTTCTCTGCCTTTTACAGCATTGATTAAGGTCAGCCAAGAGCTTTGCTCAGACTTTCATGTTTTATTGACAATGTCTGATTCAGAGTTGTCTCCACAGACATAAATCACATGCTCTACAGAGGAAAACAGGACAGATGAAAGGCAATGGGGAACATGTATCCATACTTCAGTGATAACCCAAAGCAGTACACCTCTAGCACTTCCAGCATTAACACAATATCATTCAAAACTACTTAGGATCAATTTCTACAGCAGCTGTTGCCTTTCCTCACAAAGCAGTCACACTACAGTTGAGGTGAAAGGACTGCTCTTCCCCTGCTCATGCAGTGATGCTCTACAGGTGAGTGTTTCAACCATCAGCATGTTAAGCACACATCTTTGTTCAGATATAAAGCTGGCACACAAGAAAGGGAACTCCTGTACAGGTTTGTAATTAGCCAGCTAAGCACTGCAGGTTTGAAGGCACATGTGTGGCTTCAGCTGAGGATGTAAACAAGCACTCAATTATATTTAGAGCATAACTGGAAAGAAATCATGATGTACACTAAATACAGAAAAAAACACTTCAGAAAGAGCTCATACAAAACAAAATATTTACTAAATCTCAAAAACACCTACTGGTGGGAGATGTCTGACTTCCAGCATCACCAAGGACTTATCCTCTTACAAGCTCCTTGGAGCTAGTAGGCACTTTTCAAGAATATTCCTCAAGTTAGTCCTAGCCCAACACATCTGCTCTTCAAACCAATGCTGCTCTGCTTCTCCCAGGCTCCCTCATCACCCTACAGAGCCAGCAAGGAGACTCCACCTGAGGCCTTCATCTCTGAGTACAACACAGATTCATAGAATGGCCCAGGCTGGAAGGGACCTGAAAGATCATCTAGTTCCAACCCCCCTGCCATGGGCAGGGATGCCAATCACTAGACCAGGTTGCCCAGGGCCACATCCAGCCTGGCCTTGAGCACTGCCAGGGATGGGGCATCCACAGCCTCTCTGGGCAACCTGTGCCAATGCCTAACCACCCTCTGGGTAAAGAACTTCCTTCTAATCTCCAGTCTAAATTTCCCCTCCTTCAGCTTTTGAACATGGGAGCAGTTGGTAGGGACACACTGAAACCTGCATACAGAAAACCAACAAAGGCAGCAAACACACTGTGGTGCCATGAGAGAGGCCTGATTAGATCCTTTTTCATTTGCAATTAACCTCACAGATGAAACAAGAAGGTATCTAGTCCAAAAGTGCAGACGAAAGGCAAAACACAGCTAGAAAAGAAACCAAATTTGCTATGCTCTGTACCTGCCCCATTAGCCTGACACATCATGTGAGCTGTCACTAATAGAAAATTCAGTTGATAGCAACAGGCAGGCTTTTGGGCACATTTGTTAATCCACACTGCAGTTTTAAAGTAAAGTTTTAGCTTTAGCTTTAGTCTGGGGAGAGAGAAATAAAAAGAAGTGGCAAATATGTTGCTTTAGAAGCTGAGCATTTATAGAACTGTTTGCCACAAAGTGTGGAAATAAACAACTTCTTGTAGATACTGCCCTCATGCTGCCTTTTAATTGAACTACATAGATCAAGGAGTGCTGCAGGGAAGAGAAAAACAAACCAGGGAGGAATTTAAATGAGTTTTAGGAAGGAATTAGGAAAGTCACAATCAAGCCAGGACACAGTTGTAAATATCACAGACCTGAGCACAACAATCTAATTGATTTTCACATATGCTGCTTGCAGCAGCTCTTACAGATGCTTGTGTATCTCCCCCTCCTCAAGCCAGACCCCACATGCCTTCCTCCTTTCTCCTGTGTGTTATGGATGCTATTATGGATCCAGCTGTGTGTGGATAACACCTACTACATGTAACTCCAGCCAGGGCTGCCCAAGCTGTCTGGCTTTTACATGAACCACTGAGACCTTCTCATCTGGGAGTGATAATTCTTCTAGACCCAAACATACTCTGTCTTCAAAGAGGACTAGCTGGCCCCAAGAATAAAACATTTGGTTATAATCACTGTTATGACAAACTTTGTTAGTCTCAAGGTCAGCTCCCTCTCCTCACCTTGCCTAGATGTTTAATTCAAGGGCTGCTTCTGCTTGTCACATGGAGTGTAATAATCTAACCAAAGCCTCTTCACTTGCCTAGTGGAATGAGGCCTGAGCTTTAACAGGGGATCCCAGATGCTACAAGATAATAAATAATTATAATGATCATCTTCAGAAGAGTCCAAAACCCAGAAAGTAAAATTTGAGTTCCGCTCAAGTCAACAGGAACTCTGCCAGATATTTCAACCCTGGCAGGATTTCAGCCAACATTTCTCTCACATTAGATTTAATTAGTGGTCAGTAATGAGACACTCTAAAAATTCTCCACATCTGGGGAAAGAGAAACATGATTAGAGTGTACAGTTATAATTCACAAATTGGATTGTTAGAACTAGTTTTCCTCTGCTTTTTTTCCCTCTCCTCCTTTGCCAGGAATAACACAATTAAAGTCAGCGTCTCCAGTCAGAATTCAGTCAGGAATGACTCAAGTATGGAGCTGTTGAAGCAACCTGCTGCAGCCTGCTGGAATGGAGGGGCCTGATTTAGGGTTCTCAGTGCAGACTGGAGCAAAGTCAGATGCCTTCACATATGCAACTTCACAGAAGATTACAAAAGAACCACAAGTCACCCAAGAGTATGCCTGCAGATGGAAAAGAAACCTAGAGGAAATCAGTCAAAAAGTAAACACACTTCTTCCAGCAGGTTAATGAACACAAACCTTTTCTCTTGGCAACAGTGTCCTTCTGGGAAATGAGCACCCCTTAGAAAAATCTCAGCTGTGAGTACACCAGATATGAGTCTGTGGTGTCTTAAGAGAGGACCCAGTGGTGACAGACACTCTGCAATGCAGTGCCACACCACTGCCTGCCCAGTCTGAATCAGGGACTGGCTTAGCCCTAGTAGTGAGGCTGCTTGAGCCTTACATTCATTTATCACAACACTGAATGCCCATTTCATTCACTGAGTTTGCCAGACTTCTCCTCTGAGGACTGAAAAATGAGCTGCTGTCCTCTGCTCAGTTTTGACACTGATACAAAAAGATGATGTTGTATTGGAGACACAGCAGTGGTTGTTCCAGAAAAGGGCTTTGCAGCTCCATGCAGGGATGTCCATGCACTGGGGAAGGAATAAAGTGAGGTGGCATGGCTGCTACAAAAGGGCACAAGCCCAACAAGAAGGTTGCATGTGTTCCAAGAAGAGGAAAAATGGGGTTATAAACACAGGAAGTTCAGAAAGCTGGCATGCAGTTTTTATATTTCTTGGAAAGAAAATACAAGCAAATCAAGTTTATTTGACGATTCCATAGGGGGCTGTTTCCTTGATTCCCTGAAAAAGAATTTTTTTGGTCATGTCAAACTCCTTTAATATTCCAGGTCAGAAAAGACCAAAGACTGGAGGCTGAGCTGGATGTAAACCAGTGACATAAAGACCAAGTCACACACTAGCTTTAATAATGGCTGGAAACATGGGGTTTATTTCCATTTGCTTCCCTGAGGAAATGCTCCTTGCTTTTCATTAACATTTGGAAGAAATCACACTGACTCCAAACTGATTAGAAGGGGAAGCCAGTAAATGTAACATGGATTATGGGATCACTGTCTGGATTAAGCTGCCCAGAGGAAGGCTACAACCTTCAGAAAATACAATAGCTTCCATTTGTGAATGCAAATGAATGAATAGCAGAGTTATTTTATCCAGGTTCATTTTTTTTTCTTTCAATTCCCAAAGGAATATAAAATAATAAGCAATGAGAAAAACCCCACCAAAACCAAATAGTGATCTGGGTGGATCCAACCTGCTTCAAAACAGTGACTGACAAAGAGAACAGATGATGGCCAGAAGTCTGCAGTAATTCCAGGAAGGACAGATACAAACTTCCACCCTCACAGGATGCAGAAGGATAACTGGATAGGTAGTCTTCCTCGGTGAAAATACACTATTGAAGATCATTCCTGCCCTTCAAGCATCCTCTGCTCTATCTGTGGGGCTGTGGAAAGGTGCTGTTTGTTTCACTATACAGCTTAGAACAAGAAGTATTGAGTTTCAAACCTGCTTTTGTTCAGTTAAAGCCCAAATGAGCAATGACATTCAGTACAACCACGAGATCAAGTGGCATAAATAGCCCAGTGCCTTCATTCTGCCCTGAAGGGATCATATTTTCATCCTCATCAAGGTATAATTATGCATATCTGCCAATGGCATATCCAGGGAGGAAAAAAAGTCAACTTTGCATTTTACACACAATTTGAGATGCTGTCAGCATGCTAAAGAAAACTTTTATCTCTGTGTAGGTTATTTAATACAATCAGGCTCTCATGCAAGTTACAGGAGGCTGTTATTGGCATCTCACTAAAACCACAGAACAGCGGTTGACCTTGCATAAGCCTTTGTCTCCTTAGGAATTACTTACCACCAGTAATTCTGCAATGAAAAGATTCATCTCATTTCTCCAAAATGCAGCCTTCTGAAAATAAGGTGATACTTTTATGCTCTGAGACTGATGAGCAGCTAAGCAAATGTTACTCTAATAATTCATGTTGTTACCAGAGGCACTCTGGTATGCAATTCTTGACTGCAATGGTAAATTTGGGGATTTGATCCTTAAATACACCACAAATCACATCAAACTGTTCAGGACAAACAGAAACACACTTCTGAGAAAGCTGCCCATATATATATGTATTTTTAATGTATCTATCTATCTAAAGTTTCTCCCTGTATAAAACTGATAGATATTCCTAAACCTTAATCCATTCACTGGGGGAATGTTGACTATATAGCCTGTATGTATTACAGCTTTTCTCTTTCCCAGAACCTGGAGCACCCCAAGGAGCTGTAGACACAATTTGACTGATTCACTAATATTATATAATAGAATTGTGCTCTGTCACTGTCTGGCCAGGCTGTGTGATCCAGAGGGAGTCAATCTCTGCAGAACCTATTTCTGTTCCAAGCAGAGGAACAGAGCTGTTAAAAATTAAGTGCTGTTGGTGTACCAGCCTTTTCTCAGGCTCCAGGTCTGAGAACAAAGAAGTTTCCCTCCAGCAGCAGGACAGGGAGTCTGAAACTTGAACAATTGCTTCTTTTTTTCTTTTTCCTGCAGGAAATTTTTCACTCCAGCCTCTCTTTCCACTTCTTTTTAGCTCCTCAGAGAGCAATTGCCTCTTCTAACGGAAGCGATGCCGACGCTCCTGGGAGCACAAACAGGGCCCAAAAGAAGAGAAATCCTTCTCCCACTTTCTCTCTTAATCTCCACTAAATCCCCTTATATTATGCAGAATTAGATAACAGGGAGGGCATTAATATTTCTGCAGATAAGAAATAAGCTGCCCTCAGTTAAACAGCCCCTATTATTTATAGCCATGTGAGCAACAACCATGGCTTAGAAGACATTGGCTTCCCTGCCTTGCTTGCTTGCTTTTATTTTCTTTAAATCCATTTACATATTTCAAATAAACTGGGGACAGAAGTTGTTAGAGTAATGGGAAAAGCCTGGTGGAACAAAGCTGATCCAGAACATGGATTGAGGAATATTATATAACTATAAAATGTTTCCCAAAAGCAAGTGTGTAGTGTCCTGAATCTGCGGAGATGACATCACCGCCTCCTAAGAACTTAATTCCCACAGATCCATTGTATCTTATTATTATTTACAGGGAGAGCACTGAGGGAGATTGTTTCTGAATTGCACACTGTGTGCAGCCATTAGGCTTAGGAAGGGGCTGTTTGCCTGGAATGGCTTCAATCGTGAGGTCTGTGAGCATCTCTTCCATTATTGGTGTCACTGAGATGGGGATCCCCTTCAAATCCACCTGCTTCTGCAGGGGGAACTGCCTGCTGCTGATGGCTGGGTCAGGAGAGAGTATCTGAGCTTTAAATAGGCCAAGCTACAGATAGGAGCTTGAAAAACCCAATTAGAAAAGTATATTTTGTTATTCTCACTTGAGCTGGAAGGTTAGTCTGAACTGTAGGTATGGGTGACACAACCCCAGGTAAAAAGTCATGGAGCAATGCAGCAGAAACTGCTGGTGAAGCAATTACCAAATAAATCACTTGAACCTGCATTTCTGAGGTACAGCTCTGATTGTCCAGCAGTTTAACAGCTTAGTGCTCAAATGATACAACAGAATATCTATTTGCCATCAGTAAACACAAAGAATAGCAGTTAGATGAGGAGTTCCTTGTACCTACTAAAATTAGGAAGATCAGGGCAAACTACCTAGAAGAATATCTTTGATGAATGAAACTTTTCCTCCTTGGCAGAGGAAAATGACATAATTTTCCCTTGTAAATTTTTACCTTGTAATTTTTAGGAATGTGCTTATTATTTGCTTTATCATTGTCTCAGCAAATGAAGGGAACTAGATTGTTAGGAATAAATTGGGTTTGAATCTTTGTCACAGGAAATGCAAAGTTTTCTGTTCCTGAAGAGAAATCTATTTTTCCCCTGCAATATTTGCTAAGAGTTTTCTTGCAAAAAAGAACACTTGTGCAAATAATCATAAAGAAGAAACAGTAACAGCCAAAACAGGGGTTTCCAAGTCAGATTATGGCATACTTTTATTTCTGTTCAGCTAGCCACTGCCCTCAGTAGTCCTGCTGAGATGTTTCATTTCAAACCATGAATTGCATCCACTGCTCTCAGTCTACCTCACATCTCTAGATTGTTCTTCCCTCAGTCATCCTGATTGTCAAAGACCTGAACCTGCAAACTCCCTGCTACTCTGTAATTTCAATAAAGTCAATATAAATCCAGCTGCAAAGATTTCACACCATCAGGCAGTGAGATCATGTCAATAATTTACATCTCCTGTCTTGAAGCCATACAAATCTCTGCAGGACTGATTCTGTGCTCAGCTCTGCCTGTAAACACCGCTGTGCAAGAGAACACAAAGTCAGATGAGCAGAGGGAAGGTGTCTCTCCTCTCCTCCTCTCAAATACTGCTCTCTCCCCTCCCTGGCCTTATGATCAATTTTTGTCTGAGCCCTGAAGAAGCTTTTTTGTGTGGTCAAGTGAAGCAATAGGCTGACAGACTGCTGCCTGTGTCTAATCCTGTAAATCAGGACCAATAATCGTCTTAACCGTTCAGCAGATCTATTTTTAATGAGTGCCACCCACTAGCTGACTTCTGACTCCTAAGTCCAGATGTGAAGCTGGTGGCTGGTGGCTAATACTGGACTTGCACTGGGGCTGTATAATCCATCAGGATTATTCAGTGAGACTCTTCCCTCCTCTTCTTGCATAACCAAGGGGACCTTTCTTAGCTATCATCAGAATTGAGGGGGTTTTCTAAACTCAGGCCAGACAAGCTGTTGTGTAAACTGACCCACTGCACACTCACATAGATCCATTTAGAGATGCAATATTCTGAACTCAGAGAACTGGCTCCTAATTTGAGGGCTTTTCACTAATTGTTGCAATTCAATCTCAAATAATAAGAATGCATTCAAGTTTTCACCAGAATTCCATTTTACCAAATTCAAATCCCTAGCTTGATCCTAGCCCAAACCTTATATAACTCTTCAGGATATGATTCATAGTAGAGTTGCATCAGATGACAACTGCATTTTGGAAAGCTACACACAGAGAGACATGAATGTTGTCTGCCAGAATATGCATTTTCTTTGAAACATATAAACTCTCCCTGCCTTCCTCTGAGTGCAGGAAGAAATCTGTCAATGTTTTTCAAGTTCCCTATGAAATACTTCCCTGGTGACAAGAACTGAGTGGGAAGATATTTTTTCCTGTTCCCTGAAGAAGTGGCAGATTTTGGAAATGTTTCTCATGTTCTGCATCAGGATAATCTAGCAACACTTTGAAAGTCTTCAAGGAACAGCAATTAAATTTCTTGTCACCGGTTGTGAGCAGCTGAAAAGTTTCAGTCCTGCAATTCAAAAGCATTTTGTTCTTACTTGAAGGATTTACATTATTGATGTAGGAAATGTTACCTAAAATACTGAAATGAAAAAGAAATGCCTTCTGGAAAAACATCAAAATCCTTATTATGAAAGTTATTCTTAAATCATTAATAAACAAGCCAAGAAATTCCTTACCAAAGGTAAAAAGTCTATTAATGTCAGGTAAGAACTTGGCAGAGTGACTCTTTCTTTAGGAAGCAAGAGGTCTGTGGCCTTAGCTACCTGTGTAACTGTGACTGAATTCAAAGAGTCAACTTGAAGAAGAGCCAGAGAGAACTACTGTGCCTTGGCCGTGTGTTACCAGTGCAATAGCCAGGGCAAGGCAGGGAACAGTGAGGGCAGATGGCTCTCTTATCAGTTTAATGAAGTAGACATATATTTCTACCTCGAAATCTTACAAATATTAAATATGCCTCAAGGTTTAATTAAGGAAAACACTGAAGCTTGGTTTGATTTTCTAGAAATTGGAAGTTTTCAGAAGCAAAAGCTGTCCCTACTTTGACTGTAATGGTTTTGACCTTTCCTGTGACTCTAAAATCTTGATCTAAAGAAAGTGAGATCTTTTCTTGACAACCTTTCTGAAAGAAAATCTATTTTTTCAACACCCACTCAATATATAGTCAGAAGTGTAAGAATCCAGAGATCTCACAAATAAAAGCATTCATTAAATATATCTGTCTGGGTTTCACTTCTGTAATTGAAAGCAGAAAGCCTGTCTGTGGTTACTTGCCTACACCTCTACAAAGTCTTTCCTCCACACATTGTTTCCCTTTCTGTCATAGCAAGCATTTCAGCAGCGAGCTGCACCTCACTGAAGCCAGGCACAGAAAAGAGCCTGCAGATGTTCCACTTGTGCCCTGCCCATCCCGAGCTCCTGTGATAGCTTCCTGCCTTACTTGGTGGCTTCCCTTGGCCAGCTAGGGGACACAGACTGGGTTGGTACACACTTGTGTTTCCTAGGAAACCAGAAAATCATGAAAACGCAATACTGCTTGATGAAAAGAGTTAACTCAGTGATTTCATTGCTTCCTCTAGATTTAATTTGGTCTCAATTACTTTTTTTAATATAGTTTGACTCTTTAAAATGTAAAACCTTCATTCTACTTTCACCCACATTTTTAAAACTCTTATCACAGACAGCTCACAGGACTTGGGCCAAGATACAGTAAAGGTCTGACCTTTGATCTCCCAGCCTTCTAGATCAGTGTTTCAGCTTTTCTTTAGATGATCAATTGAAAATATTTTTCTTTCCATAAATTCTATGGTGCTGCTTGAAAGTTCAGGCTTTGTCACTACCACAGTTCAAGGACTGTAAGGGATTTCAATCCTATGGCATCTATGTCCCAGCTCCTGCTTATTAGTCCCACAGCTAAATTCCATGAGCTTGCTCCCTGTGCTCTGTCCTCCACTGTCTGTATATTATAGAGTTGGAGATTTTCACTCATGCATTTTTAAACACCTTTGGCTGATTTTGAAAGGTCAAGGAAAATGTTTGCCCATTATTGCATTTAATGCCATTTGAACAAAGGCTGGACCCAACAATTATGAGATGCAGCAAGAGATAATGGGTGTGCAACCTGTGCCTGCTTAGCAAGTCTGGCTTGGGAAGGGCTGGAAGCAGACACCAGGACTCTGGTTGTTATGGTGCTGTCATAAGGAGCTATCACATACAATATCCTTCGTTACTCTTGGACAATCCCTAATGGACTGAATCACTACATCACTGTAATCTGATTGTAAATGAGAAGTAGGCATAAACATCTGCTGCATCACTGTCCAGTTTGGCTTTACTAAACTCCTGGGTGTATTGCAATGAAGAAGCCACCATCTGTTGCTGAGGTCTTGCCCTTTCCATCTTCTGTGCCACAACTAACAACCTCCAAGAACAAGAAAATCCATAGAACTTGGAGGTAGAGCAAGACTGAGACTACAGTTCAGTGGAAGATGTCACATTGCATGGTAGGTCAAAACATCCATGCAGTCACTCAAGCTACCCACAGACTCCCACATAAATACATGAGTGTACTTGGAGAAGCTCTGGCTGTGGAGTCATCCCACAATCATCTGTGATATTTGCTACTCTTCCTCCTCCAAATGATCATGGTGATATGGGTCATACTTGGAGGAAGCCAAGTGACTTTCCTGAGCTGAGAGGGATGAGAAAAGACTGACTGTGAATACATACTATGAAACAGGAATAAAGCAATCCCAGTTGCTGTATATATCAGTATGTTCATATCTTCTTGCTTATTTTCCTACTGTGAAAGAAGATAAACAGTAAGAGATCCATCAGCAGCTTTTTTCTGGCTGCTTCCAGCTACGATGTTATATATATAATGGATTTGGAGACTATATAATATTTCCTGACTTTCCCAGTTAGGCTCCAGTCCCAGTGACACTTGTGGGCAAGAGCAGCAGCTTAGTAGCAACACAGGCCACTTTTGGTGTTATGCAAGACCCTTTGCCCTAACTGGCTAAAGAATTTCCCCAGTGTTTTAGTTCAGCCTCAAACGTTCATTCTGGATCCCAGTGTTTTCCTTTGCCAGTGACTTTTGCCAGGTCTCAAAGTAAGCAGGGACATTACATTGCAAAAAGAAAAACAACACAGAGAAACTCCTTGGCCAATTGTCTTCTACAATCCCCCCTGTTACCACTAAATAATAATAAAACATATGCATGATAGGAAAAGAGAGAAAGGAACAAGTCACTTGCCTTAGCTGTTTGCCTTCTTGTCTATTGGCTGTGATGTGCAGAACATATTTATTCAGCCCCCACCCCCCACCAAGAACATTTCACTGTCATGGACCTAAAGGCCTGAGGATTTCAGCAGACAGTTCTCACACAGTTGTTTCAGTCTTTAAATCTCTCTGCTAAGTAAATTTACATAATCCAGTGACAGATTGGACTCTTTCTGTGTAGATGGAAGAAACAATCAAGTAGAGGACAGAAAATCTTCGATCCTCATCTGACTTCCCTGCCAGAGAAACCAATTGGTTTCTTAAATTACACAGAAGATGTCAACAAACAGCAATAAGTAGTGAACTATGCCACAGAATGGCTTGACCTCTGTCCTAACACAGGGTTTGGCTTGTCCAGCTTGGGTCTAATCTTTCATCTCTGTGGGCAGAGAAAAAAAGAACTGCAAAGTTGGCACAACTGTTGCAGAAAGATTTTTGTGTTTGATCTGTGTTTCATCTCTCGTTGTGTAAGTCTTTGGTAGTTACTGTGGGATCAACTCTGGAAGGAAGATATTTTTCAGAGGGTGATTCTTAAAAAAAGGTCTGTTTACATATGTTACAGCTCCCTGACCTGTGGCACACAAGTTAGCACATCCCTAGCACAAGCAGGGAAAGGCTGCTGCAGAGCCTTGGTACCAACCACTCTCCCTTTGCCCTGAGGAAGTCATGGAGATGAGACTCAGCTCCCTCCTACAGACTTCCTCTTCATTACAGTGAAACCCAGACCACAGCATTTATCTGTCTCAAATGTCACCCTACAGAAATCCTGCCTGTCTTAATTAGCACAGGCTCCCCAAGCCCTGTGGAAGACATCTGTCTTGTGCAGATGATGAAATACAGGAATGGTAATGTTGTACAACTCAACCTTCTCTTCCACAGAAGTCAGAGGTCACCTCGAGAAGCTGTTTCCCTTTCTAATCAATCCAAGAAGAGAACTGGAGCTGACCTCAGCAGACTGATCCATGATGAGCTCTTCACCTCAAGACTCTGAAATCTCCACTTTGCTGAAATAAGTAACAAAGCTCCAAGAGCTTTCTGAAGCCAAATCTCATCCCAGTTCACTGTTTTCCAAGTCTAGGGATATTACATTTGTCCACAAGACTTGCAAACACAAGACAGCTTCCACAGATAAAATATTTAGGCATTAGAGCCAGCAGACTGGGCTTACCTAAGTGACTTTTCCTCTTCTCTAGATAAGCTGCTACTCCCATTTACAAACCAACTGGTATTTATCATCTTGTCTGCCCCTGGCCTAAATCAGAAAAGCACAGTCACCTGTCCCAAGCCTCCAGTATGTTTAGATGGAAGGAATTAAGAAAGAAAAGGCACCTAGCCTTCAGTGCAAGGGTTTAAGCCATGCTGATACAGGTGTGATCCTTAATATCCTGTGACAATCACAGGCTGCAGCTGTCCTCCAGGAAATGAGAGGGATGTCAGTGCCTGTGCAGCAGATACCTCACACCTGATAGACACTGTTCCCAAAAGAAAGAAATGGAAAATGTTTCTTCTGGCCTCCACTGACTTCATGTTAACATCTACCTTCCTTCCCATGTCCTGCCTGTCTTTTAGCTTTCATTCTGTAATGTTAAACCTGGATGGCTGTAGGCTTTGGCAGCCTTAGGCAGACATTAGCAGATCTCTCTCTTTTTTTCTATCCAAACTAATATTTTCATGCTTCTTAATTGGGTTATTTAGCATAATATCACAAAGCCACTTTTTCAGCTAAGAAATAGCAAATATTTTAACAGATTTTGTTTTCCTTGTCTTGTTTTTCAATCCCTAACCAGCAGCACCTTGCTCACTGCCTTACAGAAAAGATGTTGCAGAAAGGTTACTGCATCCCTCAGACACTTTGAATGTTCTCTTTTTTTGGCACCTTGTTTTTCTCTATACCATGTGATTTTTATTTTAGCTTATACTTCTTGTTTTCCTCTGTTTCCTTTAATTTTCTGTTGTCTTTATTCTCCTTTGTCTTGAGCTGCAGGTGCCCTGAAATATCCCTACTCCTTCCAGCTGCTTTTTTTTTTTCAAAGCCCTGCAGCTGCAGCCAGGAAAAAAGCAGGAGGGCTGAGAATCCTGCAGTGGTGTGCTGGGAAGAAAGAGAGAAGCCAGGAGTCAGAGGTGGGTAATCTGACTGAGGATTATGAGGGACAACAGCCTTGAGAAACAAACACACTGTGAACAGAAGCCTAAGAAATAGCTAAAAATGATAACCAGCTAAACTGAAGGGGCTGAGGGTGAAATCATCCATTTTAGTGCCTCCTGGACTCCTCATTCCCTTAAGAGCCTTTCAAAATGAGCTAAATTTTGTGGTCCTCATGCAACTTTCTCACTGACCAGGATGAAGTATGCTGTTCACACACCTCTTGAAGATGTATCAGGCCCTGTTTCCACAATGAAGAAATGATTTCTTCCAAACTGACACACCAGATGGACATAGTGATCTCCAAAGATGTTCATTCCAACACTTGTCCTCTCATTTGTTGGAGGCAACCCCAGTAATGAAAATAAATGCCTCAGGCCTGACAGAAAGCAGGCGTTTGATTGCATTAACAGCTAATTTTCCAGCCAAAAGTGGTAACAAATTAAATAGCCATCTGAGATGTTAAATAATAAACCCATGTTTTCTGGCACAAATTGCCATCTGGGGCTTGCTCACTGAGGGCTCAGTCTTCAAAGGCACTGAGCACCCAGAGCCAGCAAAGCACATGAGTGAGTGGTTAGTTCTAAACATGTGTGGCTGCAGCAAAGCCCAAGGAACAACTCAGAGCATGAACATTCAGCCTGTATTTGACTATTTTGCTATAACAAAGGCAGAAAATTTGACTGAACACTTAATTTATATCTTAGCATTTAATATACATGTGAAGAAGCACTTCCTTGAGTAAAGCAAATGATGAGTCACTTCAAATTTGCACTATTAGGAACAATATCCTGCAGCAGATCCAGAGAGGCTGGATTACTTTACAACAGTTAATATTTAAACCTGGAACAATAAAATTATGGTAATTTGGAGAGTGAGTGGACATGAATTTCTCATGATTATTTTAGCAGACCCCCCAAAAGCAATGTTTCTTCTAAAGGGTGATTTCATGTTTCCAAGGTTCACAGGCTTCCATGCAGACATTTCCCCTGCACAGCAAACTCACTTGTGAAATATAAAATCCCATTTCTTGAGGTCTCACAGGTTACTACCCAGGTGTTCAAGCTCTCTCCACAGGAGGTAGCTTTGTGGGGAAATGTTTTAGCTCAAGTCATTGTTGCTAAATAAGAGTCAGAAATCACCAACCCCACAGGTGTAAACTACCTGCCCAGCCAGCAAGAAGCATTTTCATTGCAGTGTCGTTGTTTGAGACATATGCTTTAAGGTTTCACAGCAGCAATACACAAGATTAAGGCCATGTAGCCAGTATTTTCAATTTTAGTTTCCACTCTTTGGTGTTTTCCCTTCTTTCTTCAAGTTTCAGGTCCAGCAAGTCAGTGGTTCTGAGAGTTTTAGCCCATACTTAATAAAGAAGAAATTAAAAGAGAAATTCAACACTAGGACCTCGTGGTTGCAATGAAAAGATTAAAAACGTAGGCTAAACAAGCCTTTCAGAACCAAACAGAAGGTACAAGTAAGAGAATGTCTTCATGTTTTTTATAAACCAGTACTAATTTAGGAAGTTTAATTTGCAATTCAATAGCAGGTATTGGCAATATTATTGCCAAGCACCTGCTCCATCCATATGAAATCCTGTTGGCTTATTTTCCTTGCTGCCTTCACCTGAAGTGCATAAACAAGTGTGTTCCTAAACCAGAGCTGCTGGCAGGAAATATCCCAGCAAGACTGAATTTGAAGGTAATTGATCTCCAAACTTCTCTAACTACTTTACTTGCCTACACAGTCAAACTGAAACGAATTCTCTATTAGAAAGAAAAGCAACTGGAGATGATTTTGATCAGTGTTTCAAGCACTGGAGAAGGAATTGCAAACAACTTGCAATAGTTCCATTGCTAAAAAAATGCTTGTTCTTTACATTGGTAGTGTGTTCATTCCTTATGTAAAACTGAGTGCCTTGAGAGAGCAAACATGACATTGCACAGACATACAAGGGGATAACAGTTTTGCCCAGTAAGTGCCCATGGCAGATGCTCAATTTCCCAGGAAACTGTGAGCTGGGACAAGGGACCACACTGTTTGCTCATTGTGTGAGCATCAGTGTGTGCTCCTGCAACACACTGGATCTACTGAAGCTGCAATTAATGAAGAGCTAGTAGTCATTTTCTGCTGTACCCACTTCTGCCATCCAGACTTTGCATGTGCATTAAATAGCTCCTTATTCTGAGGGTCCTTTTTCTGCCATATCTCCAAAGGAACCACTGACTCCATGACTGTTGAGGAATGTGTTACATGGCAAGTCCACACCAGTTGCCTGCTCCTTCCCTCTTGCTTCTAGTCACTTTGAGCAGAGACTTCCATATTTGCCAGAATATCCAGCCCAGGGATAGCAGATCCCAGAGGAGAGCTGGCAGCTGAATGATCAATTCGTACAATACATGAAATCTTCCTTTGAATGCTGACACACTGATAAATTCACGTGAAAGACAGAATTGTCCTATACATCAGATCATCTCTGGGGTTCCTTTATGCCAATTAACACTATAATGCTAAAATATATTTAAAGTCCTTTCACTATAAGGCTTTGACAACCTGACCAGTTTGTCTGTATACAACTTATGTCACTCAGTTTGTTTCTACTAACTTTCTGCTCTCCTCAGTCTCTTGTCTTCTGCTACTTCCTCATGTACTTCATGGTTTCAATAAGAAAACAAACTAGTAAGACCTCCTAACTTTGATGTCATCCCCTCTGGCTTTATATTGACTTTCCCTAGAATTAAATACAATGTTTAATTTCTCTGAAATGCTGAGAAGGTGCCTTGAGGCAGACCATGGGACAAAACTTTTTCTTTGCTCTAAAACAATCCCAGAGTGACTATGCTGCATGTTTATCATCTCACTAAGCAGATAAATGATAGCAAGAAATGCTGGCTTTGCAATTTCTCCTGGTCCCATAGGGAGGGCACTCAGCACAATTTCAGTTTTATTACGCTGTTGCACTTTTTTTCTTTAATAGATGGCCACCAGTTCCAGATGTCTATAAAAATTAGAGCAGCTGAGTAATTCAGTCCTCCCAAGTACTAGCAGAACAGATGGTCAGTCCTACAGCCTTGGGTGTACAATCTCCTGATGTGTGAGATGGAAACTGCAGTGCAGGAGAAGGGAGGAATTGGACTTTTTATTACCTTTATCAGGTGACTGACATCTTGCTGGAAGGCAGTCAGGCTATTTCTGCTTGCCATATGTGCTGCTGCTCATACCTAAAATGGAGAAGAAATTGTGGAAAGATGTGAAAACTGTGATGAGGCAGCAGATAACAAAGTCACTGGTCTAGGCAGATGACTAGAGAATCCCATATTTTTAATTTAATATTGAAGGCTATTTCTATCAGCATTGGCAAGGAGTGGACACATTCTGCTCCAAGAGAAAATAATCAGTTTGCTCTATAAAAATAAGTGGCATTACACAAGCATCAATAAATCATAGTAAATATATAAAGAGAAATTATGAGCTTTTTGCATCTAAATATCTAGAGAAAAAGCTGTAGGTAGGTATACATACATCTAGACAGGCTAAGTTTTACTACCTTGGTATCTCTCATTAAATACAGGCCAAGAGTCAATGTTTCCCCTAACTTTCATATTACTGAAATGAAAATGACAGAAAAACAAATTCAGCCCTGCCTTATTTTTGTAATTTAGCATCTCTGAGGAGTAACAGGTTTATCACAAAACCTTTCACCATCTCTGCAGGAAGAAAACCTCGAAATGTAGCTGTACTGCTTTATTTACTTAGGGCCATGGTTTAGTGGTATGTTAGTGATAGCTATGGTTTGACTTGATGATCTTAGAGGTCTCTTCCAACCTTAATGATTCTGTGATTTACTGGTTTATTCATTGATTAACAAAAATATATCTATTTCCAAGATAGTTACATGACAAGAATAACCCATTCTCTGATATAGTACTAGAAAGACACATATCTGGGTAATTTTCATATCCTAAACTTAACAAGAAGTTGCTTCCATGGCATTGGTTTCTTTCTGTGCATATCATGGGGCTGAATTGAGATCTTTGCAGAGATGCTGAGCACCCTTCTCACAAGCACATCTTTGCATAGCAGGACTCTGTTGTTGATGCTCCTTATTTCTGCCTTTCACCTTGCACTTAACTTACATCTTCAGCTCACTGAAGTGTTCTCTTTCTCTGGGAAACCATGTCATATTCTGCATGTGAATTGGCCATACCATATTCTCCTCAAGGTTTATATGTGGAAAGAATAAAGAGATAGCAACAGTAATCCATATTAACATTCCTATCTGGCCTGTTAATCCAGTTTCTTTTAATAATCTAATGGGACTGAAATGTGTGTGAAGTCACCTAGAGGCAGAGTGACATCTCCACAAGTGAACTGCACAAAACTCTGGTTGCTAATTTCTGCAGTCCTCTGCTGCTTTTAACTCATACTCACTCTGAAAATGGTACACTTTAAATTAAAAGCTTTAGAAGTTAAGTTCCTCTGCTGTATTTCCAGAAAGGATGACTCTAAATCTTGCTCCAGTGCTCCCATTAAAGCTGTGTTGATATATGAAATGAATGAAGGATGCTTTAAATTGTCTCCCATATACAAAACTTAGCAACAATAGGCAGATTAAAGTCTTTGAGGCTGGGAAAGTAAAAAGCAAGAGCACCCCTGAGAGTGCTTCCAGACACAGTCACAACACACATTTCTCAATAGGATCAGGCTCAGTTAATTTTACAAAGATAATTTACAATCCAGGCATTTTCCTGCAAGCTATTCTGTGTTCAGAAATTATTACATCTAGTCCTAACTGCAATAATACCTCATGCAAGCTAATCCCTGCTTTGCAGACTCAGCATATTACTGCTTTGCCTCAACACTATGCAAACACCCTCAAGGGTTTGAGCCTTTCCTAAGCTGGGACCAGAATTTCCATTCCTTCTGAAAGTGCAGGATAAAGCTCTGGTTCTGTGGTTGTGGACTCCCAACCTGACTTATGCAAGGTGCTGCCCAACTCCACAAATTCTCATCCCAATCTGAACTATTTTGGTACCTGGAGCCCCAGGGGTGTAAACAATATTACTGTGTGTCTTTTGAAATAAGAAGAGAGCAATAAAACTGATGGGAGAGCACAAAAACATCACTTTAAAGAAAAAGTGGAACTGGGAGTGTTCAATCCAGACACTAAAAGAAGTTACAACAGCCTTAAGCTACATGAGATGATTTTGCTGACTGCTCTTTGCAAGAAAGAATGGGCTTGAATTGCAGAGGGACTTGGAAAATTAGGGAATATAAACTCTGACAACTCTCTTCCTGCTGTTAGAGAAAGATCAGCACTAGCAGCCCAGGAATGGATCGACAAGGGATGTTCTCAATTTGCCCATATGGCAAGAGAGAAGGAATGGACAGCAAGGGGATCAGTTTAGGCAAGGATCTGTTAGAAATGGGACAGAAATCATTTAAGCTTCCTCTGGGATCAAGCTTATGTGGTCCCTAGACATCTTTTTCCCTTCTTGATTTTTGTCACTGTGTATAGCTGGAAGATTTCTGCAGTCTCTCTAGGCAGAGATGATTCTGTGACTGCTCAAAGACAACAGTATTTCTCCCAAGGAGAGTCTCACTCAGCAAGAGGGGATATATGGGTTGTGTTAACTATCCCTGTGTTCCTCAAGGAAGTAATTCCTGTAAAGTGTAGCATTAAGTACCTCCTCCCTCAGTTTCTTAACAAAAATGCTTGTGGTAAAAGCAAACTGAGGTCTATGAGATAGTGTAAACTGAAAATGCTTTACAATAAGACTTATCTCCTACTTATTCCAATCCACAAACAATTTTCAGTCCCACCTGATGTTTATAAAACTCCACAGTCACAGTGTCCTCCATCCTAATGAAAACAACAACTACATTACATGCACATTTCCCCCCAGCATGTAATTTTTGCCAGTGTGTAGTTTATGATTTGGGCACTTGCCAGACTGCTGGTGTTTCAAAACTTATCACATTCCCCTTGTTCTGTCCCTCTGAGGTACTCAGGTTAAGCTGAAATGATAATCCAAGTATTTCATTTTGTTCCCTTATGTCACTTCTTTTAGAAAGAAATGCAAAGAGGGGGAAAGAAAATATTTATTTCATTTGGAGCACATCACTAGAGCAGACAATGTACTCTTGATCTATATGGTTCTTTCTGTTTTTCAATATTTGTGTTTTAATCATATGACTAGACACAGAGAAAACTAACCTGCAGGGAGAGGAGTGAATGCTTTGGATAGCCACGAGTTAGTGGGATTGACACAAGGCCAATGGGATCAGTTTTGTCCCCCTGTCACAGAGATCAGGATAGATGCTATAGATCCCTTTGGTATTCCTGCACACAGAGGTACAGAGACAGAGACTTCACAGCTCTGTTAACAGAGTAAGCTGATGTTTCTCAGCTGGTCTTTCAGAACAGAGAGTTATTAAGGACAGAGCAGTAAGGATGCTTCAAACAGCACTAATGCTGAAAGACAGTCCTGTAATCTGGATGGTAAGTATTTAAATTCTAGTATGCTGCCAAAATACCATGTATTTGGGAGGAAAACTGGTGGCTGAATCATGCTCTGCAGCAGTCTGTTGACAGGTAAGAGAGTGGCACAATCAGCTATCAGATGTAATTATACTTCTTAGAGTAAGGTGCAGCCACACAACTTCATTCAAAACCTACAGTAAGTGTTGCCTGTGGATATTCCGAGTGCAGATGAATGCCTGGGCACTCTGCTCATTCCTCAGCATTGAAACGAAGGCTTTCACATTTAATTATGGCACAGAACTGTCAGAAGAACATGTCAGACACAGAGAAAGGTAAGGATTAGTTTCTTTTTGCTTAATGAGCAGTGTCAAGTATACAGAAAACCAATCAAGGGATCAGCTCCACATACAATATGGGCCAGCAGAAGTTAGCAAGTAACCTGAAGACATCTCACTGCCCTGGAAAAGCCAGGCTGTAACTGAGCTGGTTTAGTACAGTGCAGTCACTGGTTGTCTTATTCCCTGCTTACACAGCTAGAGTTTGCTTGTACAGTTGTTTTTCCTTTCTCCTTTCCAGATCTTATCTCAAGCAGACAATAATGGTTAGAAATAGAACCCTTCCCCCTGATTTCAAACCCAAATTAGCACTGTGAAATACAACATAGTCTAAAGTTACTGCAAAGGCTGAGTATTAAAGCTACCATTCAAATGGAGTGCAGTGCTGCTCAGCACTCTGAATTCAGACCAGGACCTGGGTTTCATTATGTCACTTATGACAAGGGACATATGACAGTTGGACCAGTTTGATGAACTTGTTAAACAGAGTAATTTAATTAATCAACTTTTGCCTTGCTCACTGTTCTGATGCTCCTGAGGCTGCTAGGAACATTATAAATCTCTGAGCACTAGAAAACAGAATAAATGCACCAGTAAAGTTTGCTTTTCCTCTGAACACTTCAAAAAGCTTACTTAAGAGGGTGGTAGCTTCTCTAACAGCTATATTTGGAGCAACAACCTGTCTGAAGTGTCTCATTATTGCAGCCTTTCTTGGGTTGACCAACTTTAGATGAGTAGAGATTTTCTAGTGGACTACACAGCAATTAACTTGCTTCTATCCATCAATACACCTTGATAATACACTAGGTGATATTTGTTTTAATACAGAACTTAACAAATTTCTTTTAAAATTTAAAACCTGTGACCAATTTGTCCTGAGTCTTAAAGACAGATAGCTACAAAAGCCACATAATAAAAAAGACTAGGGACTGGAAGGCAAAGTATCTTCTTCTGGAGCACAAGTCTTATGAGGAGCAGCTTAGGGAACTGGGGTTGTTTAGTGTGGAGAAGAGGAGGCTCAGGGGAGACCTTCTCATTCTCTACAACTACCTGAAGGGAGGTTGTAGTGAGGGGGTGGGTGGTCTCTTCTCCCAGGTAGCAAGTGATAGGACAAGAGGAAATGCTTCAAGTTGTGCCAGGGGAGGTTCAGGTTGGATATTAGGAAACATTTCTTCACTGAAAGAGTGGTTAGGCATTGGCCCAGGCTGCCCAGGGCAGTGCTGGAGTCACCAGCCCTGGAGGGGTTCAAAAGCCATGTAGACATGGCACTTCATGATTTGGTTTAGCTACATGGTGGTATTGGGTAGATGGTTGGACTTGATCTTAGAGGTCTTTCCTATCTTAATGATTCCATGAATTTCCATGCATTTCCACGCATTTTGAGCAGCAGAGTGAGAAATGGCAGGAACACAAGTACAAAGTGAGACCATGCTCTGCTCAAGAAAACAAGCTAAGAAGCACCACAGAGTTACCTCCAGTTTTTCAAGGGCCCTGAAGTTTTCCATTGGCTTTACTGAGCTTATGCTTTAAAAAATACACCTATCTGTAACACATTCACATATGTGGCATGTATATTGTCACATAATCTTACCCACTGAGGCTGGCATGACTAAGACTCCTTACAGTTAAGCAAACATCAGCTCATAGTATGATATCTGAAATGTTGTGATTGTTCTGCTAAGCAAGTCTGCAGCTGCTGGAGCCAGGCTGATGACAGCCTGAGACATGGGCAGAAGTACATGTTCCTTCTCATTCTTTTCAGACTCAAATATAATCCTGAAGATATTAAAATATTCATGATACTAAATATTTAAATTCTTTCACCCTGCTACTCTGGATACTTCTACATTCACCAAAAAAAGAGAGGAAAAAAAGAGTTTAATATATGCAAAAAAAACATATATAAAAAGCTAAACACACACTGAAAGTTGTGTTCAGCAAACAGAGTTGAGTACTGGGGTGTAAGAGCTTTAGCTGAATGGTGATAAAGCATTCCCTGTGAAACAGAGATGAATCTATTACAAAAACATGACAATAAGAAATTTCCTCTCACTGTTCAGTGGCACACAGAGAACTAAAGGTGAAGGTCAGCTCCTTTTACAGACCTGGGGGGTTAGATTTAAAATGTAGGCCCAGATGTGATTCTAGAGCTCTTCAGAGTTCAGGGTCAGACAGTCACACACCAGAGGCTTGCTGTATTCTACTAACAACACATACTTTTCTTTCCTGAACTATCCCAATGTGGGGATGGAAGGCATTAGCTGAACACACAAATAGGGAATGGACAACTCACATTTGGGTTTGACTAGAGAGCAGACCTGTTGAAAAAGCTACAGATCCTGAGGTGAGACAGTTTTCCCTTTCTCTTAACAACTTACTCATAGAAAGCAGATAGGGGAGAGAGATGAGACAAGGCATTCAAACCAGATACTACTGGAGATCCAGAGAGCCTTTTTTGATGGGAATTTCCAGCCAGGCACTGGTGATTGCCATGTCCTGGGAGCAAGCTTCAAACCAGACTGCAGGTAACTTGCAGGATTTCAGATGAGGAAGGGAACTGCCCTTCTCTCAAACCAAGAAGGATATTCTCAAGTCTTGATGGGTGACCTTTTAGCAGGCAAATTTGTTTTAAGAACCGCTGGAGTGAGTCCAAAAGCACCTCTTCTCTAGAGATACCTTGTGAGAGACCCAGATCCCCTCTCCCACTTGATATTTACTGGTCAGCCTTTACATTTTCCAGAAACATGTAAGTCAAAATTATCCACAAATCCATGGAAAAACGTTGATGTCAGTACACTGAAGATAGAAAACACATGAGCAAACATCTGCCAGATACGTTATTAAAACTAAAGTAATAAAGTTTATCCAACTCTGAAAACATAAAGACACCAAAGAGCCAAGCAAATAAAAGGCAAGTTTAACTTTGGCAGTTTGACTTTCAAATGCAAACCCAAAGCATTCAAAACAAATGGAGCACTTCTTTCATTTCCACCCAGGAGTGATGCTGGATTAATATATAGGTCACATTTGAAAGCCTTTCCTCCAGCATTAGGCCTTTGAATACATTTTTTTGTTCCTTATTTCTTTCTCCCATTCTTTTTTCTGTAATCCTGAGGTATATGAGGTACTTTAATGCTTTAGATCTCCAAGGTTTTATTCACCTTGATACAGCTGCAAACACATCAGTACATCACTTTATTTGCAATGCCAAAAGTCTGTACTATTATTCATTATTCTGTGATCAGCAACAAGAATTCAGAGCTCCTAGGGAAGAATTAATCAAGAGTCAGTTAATTTCCAGAATGGTTTAGGAAGGCAATTCCTAGAATTGAACTTACAAAGTTATGAAATTCCAGAAATCATTTCAATTTTAGGATTTTATAGGAACCCTTGGAATTTTCCTTGCAAACTTTTAAATCTAAATACTTGGCAGTTTTAAACCCCATGTATTTTAAGTACAAAATGCATACAGCATTATAAAATGTATAAAATACATAGAGAGACACAGTTACTTTGAATATCATGGTTGTTTTCTCTCTACAGAGTCCTGTGGTGCCATGTGCTTCACCTCTGCACCCATACAGCTTCAGAGATATGCAGCCAGTGTGAGCCAAGAGCTGTGAGGAGGAGGGAGGACTGACCTTTGCACTGGAGTGAACACTAGTCAAGCCTTTTTTGTTCTTTTACTTAATTTGGGCTGCTAGAACTGAGTTTTGCTCTGACCAGGAGGGCGTGGGCAGGAAATCAGCTTGTGCCAAACAACAGACTGATCTTTGAAAAGCTGATGGGATAAAATAGGATCCTGAAAAGCAGCTCTGGCTGTGGCAGGGAGCCACACATTGAGCTCTGACCCTACCAAAACACCATGGCAGGAACCTCAAGCACAGGACATAGCTTTGCTTCTCCACACAGCTTGGTAGCATAAACACCACCAGAAAACAACAAGCTCTTCTCACCCTTTGCATAGAAGAAATGATTCTCACCCTTACATTTTGTGATGAGTTTGAACTGGATGGTTCATGTGCATGTTTTGAAGGCAGAAATGCTCTGCAGAGAGGCTTGTGGAAAATGCATTGGATTTCTGGGTCCCTGTTGGACTTGGGCAAGTCCCTGTTGGATTTGAGAAGCAAAGCACTGGGCTGCTCAGGAGACTTAAAATCTCCAGTAGCTACAGAGGGCAGCTACCTCCAAACAGAGATGGAAACAGTGCTGGATTTTAGGATTGTAATTCATCATCCACCTCCATCCTTCCCCCCTCAGTCTCATTGTCAGTGTTGGTACTATTCTTTCTCTCCCTGGCTCTGCCTATTGCACAGACTGCAGGAGCACTTCTCCACTCCTTGATCCAGGTATTCCTTCTGGTGCACCGCAGCAAGATCTGGCAATGTGGGAGACTTCTGCTCACATCATGGCTCCTGAGGAAGGAAACTTGCTTGTGCAGGAGATACTAGATGTTCTAACAGGGTCTGTGGTCTGGATAGTGAGGGGATGGGGTCACTCCACTGTAGGTCACTCCATCAGGGAAGGAAAAGAGCAACCTCTACATATCTCTATAGAAAAAATGGGGATAAGAATTCCTTGCCCCTCCTGAGATTGCAAAGGTACTTCTGTTACAGCTGGTGAGATACTCTGATCCTGTGATCTTGGACTCAAGCAACTTAGCCTAGATGAATGTCATTTCGAAACAGCAATCTCTCTTTACTTACTTTTCTATCAAAGGCAAGTTTTAGCTTTTACACAGTCAGTTCATTCATGAGGACTTCTACTCAATTTTCCAAACCTTTCCACCCTCTGCCCCAGGGATCCTTCACACAAGAAAACAAAAGGGGTGAGGAGCCACGTTACACAACTCTCTTTCCTCACCTTTCCTTAGGCAAAATGCTTAATATGGGCACAATCTGCCAGTGTCACCCACACGAGAGTACTCTGCATCTGTGTGGCCATATGATTGCTTAATCTGCCTGTTTCATAAGATAATTACTGAATGAGACATTAATTTAGCCATAAGCTCCCAAATGGCAGTGGCTGGTGTTTTGCTAGCATGTCTGAACTAGTCAAGTTCTGGCATAATTTGACAAAGAACTTGGATAGTTGAAAGGGCAAAATTAGCACTGAGCCTGAAATCTGCTGCTCGTGAGCTCTAAGCCCACAGCCAGCACAAGCCTTTTGATTGTCAGCACCAGACAAGCCAGTGTGAATAACCCATCAGCTATTTAAATAACTTTCCCCTGATCTCTCTACCTAATAAAAGAGCATTAACTCTCTCCCAATAATTGTATTGAAACAGAAAATGCTGTGGAGTATGTTAAATCTCTTTACAGGAAATTATAACCCTGAAGTGTTATACAGAAAATGATTTCTGCATTTTCTCAATCAGTCCTGCAGAACTGTTAAAGAGAAAACTCCCTCCTCCTGCCTAGTGAGAGCCCAAAGACCTCTTAAAGGAGGCAGAGCAGTGCTTTTGCCTCCTGCATTTCTCAGAATCAGGTATGATATATCACTCATCCTTTGTGACATGTCTGTATCCTACAGTGGGTGTGTATATGTACATTTATTTACATACACACAGAAATATGTTCCACACAATAAGAATTAAGAAAACAAAGTCATGCAGCATTTCACAGTAGAGGTGAAGAACAATCCTTATAAAAGATGCATGAACATGATCCATACAAAAATGGCTGTGAGGAAATGTTCTTTATACATCATCATCTGCATATACACTGCATGCAAATAAAAAGCTTCGGAAATGGCATAATTATGAGTATTTGTCATATTCCTCTCTCAGTAAATAACTGATCCTTGCCAATGCAGGGAAAACACTTTCATTCCATACAAAAATGCTTCTTTACATGTTTTCTTTGGCTATATTCTGTGAGTGTTACCAAACCCCAGTGCTACTCTCCTGCAAAGTGAGCAGCTGTGATCTGACACCTCACCATGCTCCTGCCCTGACAGGGTGTGAAGGAAGCCCCAGCCTCAGGTTTCAGTGTTGTCAGGGGGCACAATGGCAGGCAGGAGGGCTGCAAGGGCAAGGCAGAAGAGCAAGATCATCTTCTAGACAAACAACACCAAAGAGGCTGATTCCAAAACAAACACGACACCACTGAAGAGATGGGCTCTTTGATGAAAGACTTCTAAACCTCCTCTGCTGGAATGATTCCTTCTGGGACTGAGTTACTAGTTTTAATGATGATCTCTCAGTGCTCATGACCCAAGAGAAGACCTGAATCAAACCACTCTTGTTTGATTAAACCAATAATAAGATAGTTGACAGCAGCAGGACTGTATATTAAAAGGAGGATAAACAGCCTTTGGGAAGAGAGGTGTTTTCCTTTAAACTGAGCAAACCCAAGATTTGCCAATGAAGGAAATAATTCCTGTCACAGGAGGTCTACTGAGTCCAAGTAGAAATGACAAATTCACACAGTAGTATGTTTTAACAGGTGTTTGACCTCAAATTTTTGACCACTCCTGGAGCTGTCTGCCAAGAGATGAGGGCAGGGATGGTGCCTGTCCACTGCTGGCATAACCAAGTGTGGATCAGCAGCTGATTGCCTCCCACGTTCTTTGGAAGCATTCCCACTTGGTTCCTGCTGGATAACTCACAGGATTAGGTCATTTTAGGAGCCTAACTTTCACCCTCTGAAAGAGTGAGGTGTCTGTCATGGGTCAAAATGACCCAGAGTCAACTTTAACAGCAGATAAGTAAGAAACAACTGTACTTTAAACACAGTATGACTAGCAACAGTGGGACCAAACTGCAAAAGGGTGATGCAATGAAAAATATTGATAGTAGCATCCTCTTTAGATGCTATCAATGACAGCACTGAAGGCAGAAATACAGACAATAAAGGTTTTGCAAGAACTATTTTGCGCAAGTGAACAGCTTTAAAAAGAAGCCTAAATACACAGTTTAATCTGAACGTGTCAATGTAAGACATTTCAACATCCCTGGCCTGATTTCCAATTCACTTAAATCTCTCTTAGCTGGTGTAATCCCATGGAATATAATAGCTTTGTTCTTGAGGGGATAAAATCAGCTGTAGAAATGAAGCTGCAACTAGAAATGATTCCAAAATGTCACAACATAACTTGCTCCCCTGTGCAAGGTGTCAGACAAAGTCAGACACTGGCAGAAATCAAGTGTCTCTACTTTTGCCTAGGTAAGAAGATAAATTAATACGCAAAAACTAAAGGTCCTGTTAATCAGCATTAGGCAACACCATTTGAAATGCTCCCAGGGTGAACTGGCCAAGAATTAATACCTAAAAAATCCAGAAAAACCCAAGCAAAAAGTGAAGGTTCACTGTTCTTCAATATGCATGTTCATTTTACCTCCAGTAAGGGCAAGATATTCCAGATCCTGCAGCTCCAATTACAAGGCCCACTCCTTACCCATCTAGGTATTTAAGAATTCATGTCCCTTAAAAAACTGAATTCTAAATACCAGGATATCAAAGACACTGAAAGTTTATCCACTGAAGAATGCTGAGAGATAATGAAAATATTTGTAATGCCTATCATTTTCACATCCAGCATTCTTACAATCATGGTACTGGATCAGGAAGAACAATATGGACAATATGCTCTGCTATGGAGAGAGCTTGATGGGAGGGAAACGCAACTTACACAGAAGCACCAAATTTTATCATGCATCTTTCAATATATCCAAAGCAACTTGGCCAATACCTCATTGCTTTAGGTTGTTTGCATCAAAGTCACTGTATATTGCTTTAATGGTTTATTGTACTGCTGTCTTGGGCAAGTTCAGAGTCCTCATTTCATAAATATTAGAGTTTCCCCCAAAACTTATTTTCTTATTCTTTCTTTGTTGAAGATCTCCTAGTTTCCTAGCAGAACTAGCCCCTATGTACTAGGTCTTGTGCAGACTCGCTGAGAGACAGACCATCTCCCAGAGGTTTTAAATCTACAGAGAGAAGAAATATTTTCAGTCTAGCAATGGGAAATCAAAGCACAAAGGGTTGGATCTTCACTTAAGTGCATGCCTGAGGAGCAGGAGCCTCAGGAGGCAAAAATGAGGTTAAACCCAAACATGTTATGTGATATCCTCAGGTAACAAAGGAAAACCATGGCATAGAATAAGCACTGAAGGATTAAAATCAGCTTTCCTTGAACCCACCCAATATCACAAATAAAAACACAGCAGATAACTGCTTTAAGAACCTGAAACTATGGCAATAGTCTCACATATTCTCAAAGCTAATCTATTCACAAATGAATTTGGCTCCCCCCCTCCTTGTCTTTATTTGAAACAAATGCTACAAGAAATAGCAATGACATGAATTTCCTGTCAATTTTGCATTGAACTGTGAGGCAACTAACTGAGGAGGTTATGGTTTCTGCATAAAAATGATCAAACATAACAATAATAAAGACTGCTTTGAATATTTTTTTAATGAGTATTGTCCAGAAAATGTTAATAATAAGAGATCTGGCACTTTGGGGTGCTTCCTCAGGAATATAGTATCTTAAATAATTTGTTAGTCATAAGACTAATTTTAAAGAGCCCACATTCATACTAAAAACTTCTATAACTCTTAGTAAAATCAAAAGGATGGATAGGCTCTAGTTTTGTCTTTAAGTGAGCCTAAACAAACTTGGGGTATTTGGAGAAAAGAAGGAAAACATTTGCTGATACTGTGACATCTCCTCCACAGCTTCATTCTGTGAAGGGCATGCAGAAGGACAAGCTTGAATTGAGGAGTAAGCAGGGCAATGGAACTGGGTGAGATGGTCACAAGCATTTTGTTATGCCAACAGCACTCAAAGGGCCATTAGTAAATCAGCCTTCTGTATTCTGGGCATGCTTGGGATCAGTAATCAGAAATTGATCTTGAAAAACTGGAATTTAATGGAAATCCAAGGATATGGGAGTACTTCTGTCCCCATATTGCATCTCCAGCCAGAGGAGCTTGCCCCTTTGAACAAATTCACTCCAGCTTCCATATCCTGACATATAAAAACAAAACACTTACTGAACAAACACTGTGTCACTTTTTATTAGAGTTGTAAATGTAATGAAATTAAAATCTTTTTAAAACAAGGTATTTTGAAGACTACTGAATCTTTTATTAAGGTATGTATCTTCTGAGGACATAACTGCAATCTATCTTACTGTAAAGACACCCTAGGAGAGATACATGGTGTGAAACTAACAGGACAAAGCTTCAGAAAAGCAAAGAATTATCACTAGAATTTATTATTAAAGGCTGAAGCTCAAACATATACCCATTAGCCAATTAAGTCCACTGTAAATAGCTTCTGGAAGGGACTGTGATTCAAAGGACTCATTAGCTTAAGATGTGCTAATATCAGGCAAAGGCTCTTTTACTGCCTGAAGTGAATTTAAAGTTGAAGATATGAATTATCTTCTTCTCCACAGACTTTTCTGCATATGATCTACAGCTCAGCATTATTTCACTGCAGTCTGAAATATTCAGCTTTGGCCTTGGCCTGAAAACATATGGTCCTTTTTCATGAGCAAGTGATGACAGATTTGGTTTGTCATGTCCATAGGAACATTTTCTACTCACAATTAACACAACAGCTTTCAATATGACTGAAAGGAAGAGAATAATCCTGGGACAGTGGTGAACAGGATTGGACCCTTAAATTCTCTCTCTCTCTCTGTCTCTCAGGCACTTGGCCAGTTAATGACAATTATTGGAATCCACTCAAGAGTCTCTCAGTGAAACCAGAGCCCCAATTTTGCCCTGAACATGGTAAATGTTTTTAAATGACACTGAAGTCCAAACAAACCCACAGTGCCTGGCTTAGTCTCTGTTGCATCTATTTCAAGGGTGAACTTTCTGAGACAACAACCATCTGTTTGTCCTGTGTTTTTACCAAACAAGAGGATGTTCCAGTCTATTTCTTGGATTCTTAAGCTCTGCTGCAACACCACTAATGCCCAAGTAATACACTATAATAGCAAAAACAATCTTGTCTCAGATACCAGAGGGCCAGCACTGATTTGTAGATAATATTCACGTAACAAAACAGTGAGTTTTTTTGCTGAAAATCACAGAGCCATACTATAGCAAGAAGATCACAGAAAGTGCATGGCAAGGCAGATGTGCAACAGAGGTGGTTGTAGTCCAGTACCCTGAAACCCTTCTTCCTTTGAGTTGGAATATAAATTACAAGATAATATAAGTTCCATGATAATAATAGTACTTATGTAACAGTAGAATAATTATGAGCACTACCAGAATGTGAATCTGGAATCTACCAGTCCTTCCAAAGCTCTGCAGTTAGCCAAAATATGTTGGAATATGAAACTTCACAAAGCTGTTTCTTAAAACTAAGAGCTCATCCTCAAACCAGGAAAATATTATATCACTTCTATTTTTTCTAATCAGCTTTAGTTCTTTGCTTCTTATATCCTTGGGAATGAAGAACTTACAGTCCAAGCTCTGCCCTCCATGCCCTTGGCTCCCTTTTAGGGACTGAACTCTGCCTACACTGAGTGACCAATTCTGTTGACAATGCACAAAACCAAAGATGATTTAGCTGCTTTTCTGCTAGCAGGATTGCTTCCCCAGAGCAGGAGGAGAGCAGCATTGTTAGTACCAGTAGCAGTTCTGCCTCTGAGTTCAAGCAGGGAATCAGGGGTGCTGAGTAAAGCAGTACATTGGTCAGAGTAGACTGTGCTTTCAGCTGATGCCCTCTGCTAATCTTGTGTTTAGATCACAGCACCTCAAGCACTCTCCCTGTTTTTCTCTGCTGATGCATTTACAGATGAACCAAGGAAGCATCTGCATTGATTTTACAAGCTCTTGCAGAGGCATGTGAGCAGCGGGGCTCAGGAGAAGACAAGCAATAATACACTGTTCTGTCACTTACTGAATAAAAAGATGCACTGTACTGCCTGCTTCCATCAACAGGGACAGATACACCAGGATGACTCCTGAGAGGAAAACAGGCTGGTGAAAGTTTCTCTGAAAAGGGCTATTACTGCAGTAGTAGCACAAAACGGCAGCACCAACAAAGCACAGCAGCAATCAGAAAACTCATTAGGTATATGACTAGAAACCAGGGAGCTGAAGGAGCCCATCAAAAGTTATATGAGGGAAAGCTTAGTGATGCTTCTGTTGCCTGTATTACTTTACAAGCTTATGACAATTTGGGTTATTTCATTCTAATAAAAAAATCTTTTCCTATTTCTAATCCCTTCAACAGACCAAATATTGCTAGAAGGAAAATTGACACCCACACACAAAGCCTGGACTCATCAATTGAGGTCATTCAGGTTGAAAGACATTTCCTTTTGTCCAGCTATATACCCAGTAGAGAAGGACAAGCAACAGAAGAGTCAGCCTTTCTGAGATCTCTATCACCCTCTAAGTAGCTCCTTGTTTTCTGCTATCCAAATCAAGAGCCTAGAATGCATACATTTCAAATTGTTCTCCTTCCTTAAGTGAGATGGATCTATGCCAAGTGCTGCCATTTACTGAAGTCCTTCTACAACACTGTTCAAAAGGGAAGTTCTAAACAGTGACATCTTGGAGACAGAATTCATCCAGGGCATAGACTGGGAACAAAATGTATGGAGTAATGTAAAACTACCAAGGGCTTAAAGTTTCTGCAGCCCATGTTTAAACCAAGGAATTTGTACTGAGAGTAAAAACACTTTAACTAAAGAAGATAATCATTTCTACTTATCTGAAGAAAAGGGGTGAACAGAGACATATTTATTGTGTTTTTCCATGTGAAGTGATTAAAATGATCTACAGGAATTCAGAAGAAAAATTCCAGCTACAATGAGCCTTCCAATTCTCTTTTTTCTCTCTCTTGTTGCCATATATTTATTTGCAACACAACTGCCTGGTTATTTCCCAAGCAAGCAGTAAGAGCCCAAGTGGTGATTAAGTTCCCTCAGTCAAACGTCAGGTGTATTTTGAGCCATGGTAATATCTCAGCATCTCACATACCTTTCATGTCCTGTTGTTTAATTATCAAAGGAGCAATGAAACAGAGCACAGGAATGAGGTGTAGAGAAAGATGAATTATTGAAAGGGACTAGGAAGACAGCACTGCAGGAACAGGAGTATCTGTCATTTAAGCTCCACATAAGAGGTTTCAAAGCACAAATGAGAGCAGTGAATGTGAAAATGCTCTGCCTGCTGCTTAAAAGAGAGCAGAGGGGGTTGAGTTCCCACATAACTTACCTCTCCACAGCATAGAGAGGTCCAGTCCTGGGGGAATATCCAACAGTACCCAAGATGTCCCTTGAGGACCAGCACTTTCACAGTTCACTACAGTGTTATCTTGTCCTTATTTGACCCAAGGGTAAAAATCATTTTCTCAAACAACATTCTCTCCTGCTTAGATCAAAGGCTTGCAGTTCCTTAGAAGCTGCTAACACCTGGCAGGACAAAACAACTAGGGAAGAGAGCAGCTTCCCTGGAAAGGGTCCCCTCCCTTCAGGAGCCTAAGAGACCTTTTTATTTAAGACATTTTCACTTGTCTAGCCCAAGCATTCAGACTGAAATTTTCTGTCTTTAGCTGGATCATTCACAGTAGTATTTCCTTTTGCTTCATGTTAGCACCCCTTCAGTAACTGTAGATAGTAGATAGTTGTCATGTCATGTCTTTCAAGTTCTTATTTTCACTTTTTCCTTATCACACTACTTTCACATCTTTAAATGACTTTTCCAACCCTACTCCTTGCAAGTTCTGCAAATCTTTCACAAACAATGAAATCCAAAGCCACAGGAACTGAAAACTTAACACTACTTCCATTTTATCCATGATCCATAGCATCCTCTCTTCAAATACCTCTACAAGGACCTTTTGATTAGTTTGGTGGATGGTCTACATGAATAGAGCAATTTTATGTTTGGCTTTATGCTACCCCTCATATTATAAAACCAAACAGCATTTCTGCCTTCCAGACACCTGCTCTTCATTGCATTCATCTCTCTTCCAACTTCATGGCTCTTTTGCTTTAGATTAGTCCCCCATAGTGGACATATTAGCCTGTTTTTCCTCAGGTTTAGCCTAATTTTATTAATGCATACCATTTTCTTTAATCTCTCTAGCTTTACCTCTGTCTCTATCTATCCTGCCAGACATTTCCTTTGATTTTATCATTAATTAATGGGGGTTTTTTGTGGTGTTTACACCAAAAGCTGGGTATATAAATGTGAATCACATAGTCATTTGTTGCCCAGCCACTCAGTCACACCTTTTCCATATCAGCATGCTGATAATTTTAAGACTAGAGTGAATTAAAACACTTTGTGATTATTTTCCCCTCCAGTCTTCCAGCACTCACAGCTGATAAGTCCTCCTGATTTGATAGGCTTGGAGGAGGCAGGGAATAGAGATTGAGAACAGAAGGATCAGTTTGCAAAAGGTAATGGTCCAGAATGTCAGCTTCAGGCAAGGAAGCTCACAAGGAGCACTTATACCTTCCTAATCCTTGTGTTACTGTGTGCCAAGCCAGCTCTCTAGTGTACCTCAAAGCAATTCAAAAGTTCTTCTACATGAAGGGCTGATGAAGCAGCCAGAGATCAGGGAAAAGTGGAAAAGACTTATCTATTGACAGCAGGAAAGGAACCTGAGCAATCCTTCAGGTTTTGCCAAGCTGAATCTTTTCACTGCTGAAGCCTTGCAGCCCTGTGTGCTGAGAGGGCTCTGTCCCTGGGATGCTGAAGTGAATTTCCAAACAAATGGGGAAGGAGTTTGTAGGGAGGAAAGGGCTTACTCTTGCAGTTATTAATTCATGATGGATGAATGTCCTTGTTTGAGTGAGAATAAAACTAATTCTGGTCAGTGATTTTACTTCTCGTAAGCATCTCTCCTTTATTCCCTTTATTCCCTTTGGGAAGGCAAAGGGGTTCACTCATCTAGTGGCTAGCCCAGCCCTGACCCTTGACAATGATGGAATTAAAGATGAGCAGGGCCTGAGATGGTGCAACTCCCAGAACCAGCACACGGAGGAAAAAGTCTCTCCTTTCCTCTCAGAGGGACAAGTGAAATAGTTACCCAGAGCTCAGTGGATGGAGATCTTCTCACAGGTTTGCAGAGACTCCAATGAAAGCACACAGTCTCTTCCTACTAGTTTCATACTAGTATGATCACAACATAGTATCTTTGTATTTTAACCTGAATAAGACTAACATTTCATTGATGAAAACAAATACAGATCTCAATGAGGAACTGGCTAAGTTAAGAGAGCTTCAGGGTGCTTTTTAACAATAGGGTGGTACTACATGCACAACAATGCCTTTTATCTGTATTGGGAAGAAATATAACCAGAATTTTTTTCCCCATTTTTTCCATCATAAATGGAGAACTGGATTTTTATGGTAATTCATTTGAACAGTATGGTGCTAGAAAAAACAAGATGAAGTAATCAATCTCAGCAGTAACAAGTATAAAAAAAATTCTCAGACCTTCCTCACTAGTGTTTTGAGAAATAAATCCTGACAAGAAAAGGGAAAAAAGTCAACACCATTCAGTATTCAAACCCACCTCACCTGCTTAGCAATTCACATTTAATCTGGCAGTTGGTCACAGAAGCTAATGTAATTTTAACAGTGGTTCTCCTTTCAGCTTCAACCCTGAAAGCACTGCTTTATTTCATTCTTGAGCTGCACAACTTTAGATCATCAGTCTTACTAGTAACTTATTCATCTACTACGAAACAGTCTTCTCCAGCATATTTAGTTGAAGATCAACTTTTAAATACCTCTGGTTGTTCTCCCCTTGCTGTCATATGTAAGCATTATAAACAGAGTTCTCCTTACAAGACCATGGTAGCTATATTATTTTGATTTATGACTAGGAAACCAAGGCACAGAGATATTAAGTGGCATACTTAGAATGACAAAGAAAGATTTTTTACAGTGGTAAGAGTAAAGGCCTGGATTGTAACCACAGCATTACCTTTTCTCTTTCAATAGAACACACATATTAGGGTGCCCAGGAAGTCAAGTGTATGTCTACATACACAAATAGACACCCACTACTCTGTGATCTCCAAAATCAATAGTACTAACACATATCCCTTGAGTGAGCATTCTCCTCAGCATGTAACAACAGTCTTCATGCTACTTGAAACACCTGGTTATGTGTATCTTTACTTGTTCTACCTAGCAAATTTGCAACACCTTTTTCTGCCCATTTCCCTCTTCAAAGTCTGAAATGGGTGTTATTTCTCCCTAATGCACAGAGGCACAGATAAAATTTCTCTGTCATCTATCCCTGTGCAGATATCCTTCAGATAGTTTCTCTTTGAAGCAAAGCTTTCTCTTTCTTAATCATTATCTTTTGTTACCAACTGTAAAAATGCATGAAAATGGTAATAAAACCTCAACCTTGGCACAGATATGGCAGTTAAATATCAGATTTTAGAGAGCCTTTGGAAATAGTGGAAGTTTTATCTGTATAGCTGTACCCAGTACAATATATTGGGTATGAAAATGGAGTGACTCATAAATTCTTTGAAATTTTTAAAAGAACTTGGTAAGAAAAATATTTATATAATTTCCAATTTTTATCTCACCAAAGATTTGACATTGTCCAGATGGTTTCAACTTGGATAGAAACATCCAAATGTACAGTCCAAATCTGCCTGCAGAGTAGGAGAGAAATGGAAGTTTGTACTCTTGGAAGAACACTTCCATTTACCAGCAAAACCTCTTCATCATTATCGCTGGGGACTCTGTTTTAATTCCCTCAGATCAAAAAGGCAGCTCAAGCTTTTTTCCCTGCTATCCCTGCAGTTAGAGAGATGTGCCCTTTGGGTTGGACACTAGGAAAGGAAGGTTGCAGGTGTTCTCTGTAAAAAGTTTTGGCACCTCCTAATCATTCATCTGCAAGAAGCAGTGCTCAGAGATGGTAGGAAAGCTGCCTCCTCAAATGCTCAGCTTGTGTGTGGTGCTCAGGGTGAGACTGATCATCAGAAACTGCAATCAGGAGGGAATTATTCTCCAGATCAGGTTGTGAAAGACTTGAGATTGTCTTCCTCTAAAGCATGACTCTGGGCATATCTCACTTAATCAACCTCTTGCTATGTGGAGAGAGAAGAGCACTCAGCTTTAAGCCATGACATTCAGCTCGCTTTTTGCTCTGCTCATACCATACAGAATTTTAATCTCCTATAACCTTTTAGACCTAAGTGATTCAGCCCTTATGCAAAATTCATTGGGACTGACATAGAAATGTTTATCCATTTGAAATTCATTTCCATGGGTACTGCCCATTAACAGGTGTAATTTTCTATAGAGTCCAGAGGAAATGAGCACAGGAAACTTAGTAGAAGTTAATTCCTGGGTTCAGTCTTCAGGCATGGAGAAGAGTGAAAAGACACAGAAATTTGTGTGTGACATATCATGAACCTTCTATTACATTTACATAGCAAAGAAATGCTCTGAAGAGTTCATTCTCTTTAGTGGTATTTTACCTACTGAGAAGTGGCCCTGTTTGGATATCACCAAACAAGAAAAAAGAAACAACTTTTACAAAGACAAGGATGGAAATAAGGAATAAACCACTGCCAACAACATGCAACTCAGGCTTCTAAGACAGTTTGTGGCCCAGCAGGAACATGGATCAGGACTGAGGTTTCTAAGGGCTGGGATGAACTAGCAATATAGTATAAAAGCGATACTGTGATATATTAACAAATCAAAGGTAGCTCTTGTCTGATTTACCACACATGCCTGGGTGATTGCTCCATTATTCTATTGGAATCAATAGTGCTGCAATTGGAAAAGACTTGAATAATGAAGAGGTGAATCTAGCCCTTTCCTGTCAATTTAATTATCCATACCAACTAGGCATTTGGCAAGAAAGGGTATTTCTATTGCTCCATAGAGACAAATTATGAGGAAATAAAGAGGAACAGGAAGCTAAGGTTGTTGGACTGAATAAAATGTTGGGATAAATCCTGAAAGTTTCCCTTGCGATACATAATGTCATAATTAAAGGAAGGAAGGAAGGCTAAGCTATTCTTTATGCCCAATGAGTAACATGAGGATCTGAAAAGATGTTGAATTTCCATGTAACAAGGCTATCTAAATCCAATTATTTCCAGAAGTGTTAACCACCTGTGAACACAATGGAAGAATTAAAACTGATTTTTTGAGTGTTAAAATGCTCTTTTCAATCCCATGTCAATTATTTTTCAAATAAATGAAAAATTAGTTTATTTATCACAAGAGTTCATGTGACACAAATACAAAGAACCTGGAAGAGACCAGGCTGGGGCTTAGAGAAGAATTAGCCCTCACAATCAAAGAGCATGTACTTAAAAAACCCAGCATCCCATAATTTTGTCATGAAATGGCATCAACTAAAGATTCAGCACTGAGCTCATTTCTAAGCCAATGAATGAAGACAGCAGAGGTTTTGAAAATTAATTTCTTTCATTCTTATTTTTAGCCTCTTTTTTTCAGTGCATTCATATTTCCTTATACAATTATTTTGATTTACACTTTTGTTTGCTCTCTGACTTTAAAAGCCTGCAATGCATTTTCTGTTACAGAAGCCAGGCAAAGTAATTACCTTTGCATTATATTTAAGCATTACAAAAAAGCCCAGTTGGGAAGGAAGGCAGATTGACAACAGTGCCTTTACTAAATTACCTGCCTGTTCCCTGCAGAATGATTGGAAGACCTGCAAGCACCATTCCAGAGTGGATCATCTACCCCTTGTGAGATTGCCCATTATACACAGACATCATCAGCCCTGCATACATATACATGCACATACATATATAATCAGAGTTTCCTCTTGAGCTCTTTTTTTGCCCTTCTGACAGAGAAATACTATCAGGTAAGCAGTGCATGATCAACCCAGAAATGAAGGAGCAACCTAGTAGAGGCTATGCTCCCCTCCTTGGGTTTCTCAGCAAAGAATGTCTCCATAAGGTCCCACCAGGGGCTGTGCAGCCCCCAGGAACATCATCTATCAAAAATCTCAGAAGAAACAGAACAGGCAGGCATCTACACTCCAGTGTTTCCACTACAATACCTCCCTGCTGCCCAGCAATATGTGCCAGAAGTTGAATCTACCTGGTGGACCTTCTTCACATCAATTTGCTCAGTCCTTTTCTAAATACACTTTTGGCCACCACAACATTGTGTGCCTATAAATTCTACACTTTTATTATGTACTTGGTGGAAAAAAGTGCTTGCTGCTTCTGTATATCTATATTCTGTACGTATCTGCTGCTTGATAAAGGATTCTGGCATAATTGCAGAGAACAAAATACAAGAGATGAAATCACAGGCAAGCAAGCTATTCAAGCCAGTGACAATCACTGGTTTTCCCATTTTCTGCAGCTTTTAACTCTTATCAGTAGTTAAATACTAGCCCTGCAAATGATTTCATTGTTGAACTACCTAAGAAAAACCTGTTCACCATCATGGATGTCTCTTACCAGATTCTCCTCTGCACATCCCAGGGACATGATGATAACTGCAGTGCCTTACCCACCAGGTTTCAAGCCAGCCTAGAAGATCTCTGCAGTTTGTGTTTGCCTTGGAATTCACCAAGAGTTATACCATCAATTAGCATACAGCCTAGATTGAGGCTTTCGCCTTGGTTTACATGCAGCAAGGCTCAGTCCAGCTGAGAGAGCTCTACAATAATGTGCAATTGCTTTGTCTCTGGAGCCAGCTGGGTGAGAATTACCTCTTCTGCTCAGCTTTCTTCTCAGCTGTAGTATATTGCTCTTGTTGTACAAAGGGGATGTGAGAGCCAGGTCTAAACCAGACTACAGTAATTACAGCAGAATGGCAAAAAAAACGAAGTGGAGGAAAGAACAGGGAGGAGACAGGAATGTCATTCATGTGAACAAATAAATGAAGCACATGGAAACTGCACTTAAGGCATGAAGGACACGGAAAAAGAAATTGATATGACCAGATGGCTAAGGAGTAAGGAGAGAGCTATTCCAGAAACTGTAAGGGAAATTGAGAATAAGAAAAAAGAATAAAGATTATAACTTCATTCTGAATAAGGTAAATCCAAAGGGAATTTAACAGGAAGATTACAGCAGTATTTATGAAGAACATCAACAAAAAGTGAAAAAACCCTAGTCAGCAGAGGTTCAAATTGAGGCAGGAAATATGTCTTTCCTACCTGGGGAGAGATTTCCATTTGTGGTGTCAGCATTAACAGTTCTAGGTACTCCAGTACTAAGGAGGATCCCCTACAGACATGGTAGTCTGGCCCAGGAACAGAAGGTAAGAGACTGGCCAGGGTGGAAGAAGAGCTTTAGGGGTAAGTTACATGTTGAAGATATCCAGAGCTGGGTTCAGGGCCTGGCTTCCTCAGACACCAAATAAAGTAGTTCTCTTCTCTGTGCCTTCATATCTTGTTAATAACATTAAGAGAAAACTATTTCTAAACTTTCTCTGTCTCATTTATGAAGATAGAAGAGTAAGGACTGACTTAAGGACTGACTGACAGATACTTGTATGGTTCTAGCTGGTGATGAGGTCCTGATCTAGCTACAGACACTGTTGCAGATCCCAATAAAGCAAATATTAGGGTGTCTAGTAGTAGAAGTGAAGTCTTAAACATTAAACATTTGTTGCTAAATAAGTATAACACTTAAATTACTGAAATATGTTGAATGTTTACTAATTGTTTTGGATTTATTCCCTTTCCTGTCAGTTGGTTTCAGAAACATAACCTTTAACAACACTCCACAAGGGCTTCACAAGGTAAGAAGGAAATGCTAATTGGTTTTATCCTTTTGTGAAACAATCCATCCAAAGTTAATTAGGAGAGGTTTGCTTTTCCCTTGCAGAAATAATCTGTAAGAAAGACTGATAGGCAGAACAAGCTGCCTCTTGCACAAAGGTGGTAGGATTTAAATGATTTTGAGCTGTGCTCCCAGAACTCAGTTGCCTTCAGGCACCTAGCTGGTCTTTCTCTGTGGATGGCATAATTAGGACTCAAGTGCAAACCCCAGTGGTGAAGCCTCATAAGAAGTTAATCTTCAGGACGCCACGTGGGCCAAGAGAGGTGTGCCAAAAAGTCCAATTAGCAAAGGCTTCCTATCCTTGGCTGGGCCAGAGCATTGCTCAGTGCTGATAAGCAGCTGCAGCATCCACTCCCAAGGTGCATCAGCTCAGCAGTGCCCAAGTCCCACAGACATTAGCAGGGGAAGCAGCACAGCACAAGCACCTTGTCCTCAAGGTGCAAATGGCACAGAAGCAGCAATGTGATCCAAGCTTATAAACACTTCTCCACACAACACTCATACAGTGGGACATGTAAAACCCACAGATTCACACACCTCTCTAGTAATAGGATTCAGCTTCAGTGCTTTCAGTCACACTGGGACTAGACATAAGCTAAGGCATTTCTTAGTGCATTTGGGAGCACCATAGAAGCTACTTTTCAATAGGACCTGATGGGAGCTTTCTTGAACCCACTGACTGAGGTCAAGCAAGCAGAATATTAGTCAAATCCAGGGCATACCAATTTTAGACTGAGACAGCCCAAGACCTACTGGCAGTACAGAACCCAAAAGCATTACAGCAAGCTTACACACACACACACCCCCCCCCGCCCCGCAGCCAGGTATGACAAAAGTGAGAAAAGGATTATGTTTGATTTCCTATCATCTGTAAAGAGGAAAGGAAAAACTTCTTGGCTGTTGGAAAAACACTGCAGATCAGGAAAAGAGAGTGTTCAGCACCTACCCTTTGCAACCCAGATACTCTTTCTTTTCTGGGAGGAAAGCACTTCTCTAACAGCCAAAGAAATGCTGAGGCCCAGCATCCATGGACCCAACAAACTTCCCTCTCTATCTAGGGATATTTGAAAGCAAATCTCAGTTTCAAGGGGGATGCAGGACATGGAAACTGCTCCTGAGGAATTTGACCAGTGTCTCTAGAGCAAGCAACTACAATGGAAGGAGTTAATAGCCATTGAAATTGTTTTATTAAGTAGGTTTGCCAGCATTCACTTATTAAACCTCATTAGCTGGAGACAGTGCTTGAACGCCATGTTCTTACCCAGTTGCTGCCTGCTGCCTGCTGAATAGACAGAGGGATGCTGGAGAGATTATTTCTAAGCCCTTCCCCCTTCCCTCTCCCCTCCTCTTCCAGGACCACACTGACAGTCCCAAGGGAAACAGAGGAGAGACAGGGAGAGGGCAGGATCCATCAGCTCTCACTCAGCATATTTCACTAGGAAGCCCCAGGAGTTCAGGAGAAGAGCTGGTACTCAGGACACTGTCTCCTTTGCAAAGGATCTACTAGCACAACATCTATTACATGAGCACATATGAATATTTCCCCTTCCAGGAAGCAAGGAGAGAAAGAGAAAGAGGAACGAGACTGTGATCTCCAGAGTGCTACAGTGATTTTTCATGTCATCAATACTGTAAAATATCCCCAGGTCTTTCTGCTGGACTGTAACTCTGAGGACAGCTGATCAGTTTGCAGCATGTGCACTTCACCTGCAGGGAAGGCAGACAGCAGGGCAGCAGCCCGTGGCACGCAAGTAAGTAACTTTGGGAAAGTTTCCTTGTGATTTTTGCACTTGACTGACTTGAGGTAATGAATGTCTTTGTATCTGTAGAAATTACGAACAAAATCAGGGCGTTGTTCCTGAGAGGGGGAAGTTAAGGGGTGGGGGGGTGGGGGGGAGGCATCTTTCAACTGCTTCTACACCCCGGAGCGGATAAAATACTCTGCTCTCTGTGCAACAAAGTTTTCTCCAGGGTGGGCAAATGTTCCTTCTATTCTCTGAGTAATTTGCAGTGACATGAGCCCAGGTTGATAAGAATAGTCATCATTTATACAGCACTTTACCTCTTAAGGCATTTTACAACCATCTCCTAGCTAATCCTTGCCTGACAGACAGGCAAAACAGGCGTGCAGCGAGAACAAGAGGAATCGCAATGTGAGCATTCAAGTTAAAGCAATTAGCAACTTTGCATCCAGCTGATGGCAGGTAATTGACCACTCTAATAACTGTTAAGCAGCTTAGTTAAGTGTGCATTGAAGGGTTGCTAGAAATAAGAAAGTAAAGTGACAACAACCAGGATCTAAGGGTGACTGAGATCTGCTCCGAGAAGAAAGCGATGTGCTCACATCTGGGTTTGCCAGCGTCCGACCCTTCCCGATAACCATGAACGAAGCTTCAGCTCTGCTCCGTGCCTGTGTGTTGCCAGACAACCAATGAGGCTGCAAAGCACATTGCCCTCACAGGCTGCCGATTTCAGGAAGCAGCAGCACAGAGGTGATTTTTACTTACAAAACAGGCACTTGTTAATTTTTGTGATTTAGGAAACTAGCCTGAAACACCTTTTCCCTTGCAAATAACCTCTGCTGTGTTTTTTTTTCTCCTCCTTCCTCTATCTTTTGGCTGACAGATAATCCTGCTCTGATGCCATTTCGGATGTCCCAGTGAGAACTCTTAGAGATGCCTATTCTCTCCAGAGGCAGTGACCAAGACTATAGTAACATTAGCTACAATTCTTGTAATTCCTTGAGCCACTTCTTTCCTGTCTCCGTTGAAACCCCTCCAGTCAAAGGGGTCCATTACCAAAGAGCCAGGAGGATTTACCATCCTGACCAAGTCTCTGCAGTTGATCTAAAGACAGAGATCATGATAAATGTTGGAGGCATCAAGTATCTGCTACCTTGGAGTACTTTAGATGAATTTCCCTTGACCAGACTGAGCAAACTTAAGTTTTGCAGCAGCTATGAAGAAATAATTCAGCTGTGTGATGATTACGATGAAGATACCCATGAGTTCTTCTTTGACAGGAACCCCAATGCTTTTGGGATGATTGTCAGCTTTCTAGCAGCAGGGAAGCTGATGCTCTTAAGCGACATGTGTGCCTTGTCTTTTCAGGAGGAGCTGAGATACTGGGGGATTGAGGAATCCAACCTGGAGAACTGCTGCTTTCGCAAGCTGTTTCAAAAACTGCAGGAGTTGGCCGAAGTACGCAAAGAAGAGGAGCTTCGGAGGGGCAAGGACACTGCATGTGTCTTGGATGAGAAAACCAAATTTGGACAGTTTATGAACAAACTTAGAGATATGGTAGAAAATCCCCAGTCGGGACTCCCAGGCAAAGTTTTTGCTTGTCTCTCCATTCTCTTTGTGGCCACCACAGCTATAAGCCTTTGTGTCAGCACAATGCCAGACTTAAGAGCTGAAGAAGACAGGGTAAGTAAGCTCTTTTTAACTCCTCTAACTACAGAATTGAAAGTAATGTCTCTGTCTTGCTAGACATACATCACTGAAAACACCAAAAAGAGAGAGAAAAACAATAGTGATGAGGTTCAAAACTGTCACTGGTCATGAAACAGACTATAACAGAAAATGCAACATTAAATTAGTTCTATCATTTTCAACGTGATATTCAATTAAGAATAATGTGAACTAAGTAAGTGTTTTACTAATTGTTAGCAGAAATACAAGAAAGTTTCTAGACAGAATAAATATTGCAGCTCTCTAATACTGCCCTGAGTTTCCTTCTTAAGAAGCAGTTGCTAGTGTAAGTTATGTTAACTTGTTAGCACTGAAACTCTCAAACTGCCATTGGGGAGTTTTCAACATGCTTTACTCTTTTAAAAACAGCTGAGTATCTCCCCTCATGACAATAGAGTCAAATCTTTAAAGGGGAAGAAACAGTCATTAATTTTTTTCATGCTATAATACTATATTTCAATAGCTGTGTAAACATTACAGGATGAGAGATGGAGCATTTTTGCAGATAGTGATACTTAAAAGTTGTGCCTCCAAAAATCATAATCCCATGCTAATAGAACTCTTTATTTGCCCACATAGTTATATACATATTGCAGGAGTAATACCAAATACTAGCTGAACTGCTCACTGCATTTAAACCCTTCTCAAGAAGTCATCCCCACTAATTCAGAGCAAATCAAGCCTGCACCATACATGCAGGCTCTTCTCTATAACATTGTTGTGAATATTTCAGCATTTTAAAGATTTGCTATTCTAACAAGAAAACAGAGGAAAGCAATAACCCAAAGTTATTTCAGATGTAGGAATGTCCAAATTAACCAAATAACCTTGACTAATCTCTTTAATGAAGCCTGAACTTCATTTGCAAACTGCCCTTCCAAATGTGTTGAGGAATCCAGGTCAAATACATTCCCTGCCCAAATCAGTGCTATAAGATAAGAGACTCCTCAGAGTATTGAATCTTGATGAATAAAGTCATTTTTACATTTAGAGCACACCATGGGGTACACAACACAAAAATCTGTATATCTTTTGTTGCTCAAGCAGTAAGTCAAAGTAGCCATGGTGAAGCTATCTCCTGATATTTGATGTCTTTGCATAAAACTAAGGACAGCACAGAAGGCTGAAATATAAGATCATTCCCTGTTCTATTTAACCCCTTGGATATTAACTTACACTTGCATAGGAAGACTATTACCTTTCAGTAATAAGGCTGGTGCTCTTGGAGCCTCCTGAAGCTATTACTTTTTGGCAGGGAAAGCTTTAACACTCTTCCAGTGCTTCTTCCAAGGAAGTGCTTTAAATATAGAACATCCTTCTTACAGCTAGATATAAAAACATAACAAACTCTGCTCTAGCAAGTGCTTCCCACTAACTTTGTTAATGGAAGTAGCCTGATGCTACTTACCTTAATTTCCCAACCACTGCAGAAAAAGCTTTTATAACTACTTTTCATGTAAAAGAACAAGCACAAAATGTTTCAGAGCTCAGCTAGATGTAATATGCTGTGTGTTTTAAAAATAATTAAGCATATGTTAGAAAGGGAAGCATGTTGAGGGTTGTAAGTATCTCAGCAGCTGCAGTGTAACTGCTGTTCCTGGATTTCTACTTAGAGATTTGCATATAGATAACCACTTTAAAAACAAGCAAACTGGATTGAAACAAGCTCAAAAGATGGAAAGCTTAAAGTGTAGAGGAGAGGATGAAGGATGAACTTGAGCAAAGGACCACATTTATCCAAATATTTGGAAACATTATATGATGTATGCTGACAGCACCAGTCTAATGCACTTTGTCATTGTCTCCCAGAAGCATAGAACAAGTATTAAAAGTCCTATTATTCAAATCATTTCAATTTATGCCAGAGAAAACATAGAGGAAGATACCAGACAGAACATCCATGCCTTGTGGAAAAGCAGAGAATACAAACAACTAAATAGCAGGCTTTGAGTAATATTCCCCTAAATATTCCCTAAATTCTTACCCTGCAGCAACCTAAGGTTTTCCTACAGGGATCTCAAAAGAGCATTTTGGCTATAAGTGAACAAGCAACTCTGAGAACTTAACTGACTAAAAATACTACCTCTGGGTTGTGGCTGAGTCATACCCACGCAAACTGCAACTCTGTGCTGATTTGTAACTCAGAATTGTTCCCTGGCTGACCTCTGAAAGTGATTCCAGGAAGGGGCCACAGGTACCAGCCACCTGGAACAGGCATACAGAATCTCAAATTTTGGCTTTTGGGGCTTAACATTAAGATCACTCACTATCTGTTTGCTCAATGACAGAAAAGAGTCAAATTCCTTCAATGCAGTTTCTAAACAACCTGTAATTCCACACCTGAATTCCAAGATGCCTTATCCTGAGGTTTATTCATTTCTGAGCTAAAGCTTGGCAAAACCTTGTGCTTACGAAGTACTGCAAGGATCTGATTTCCAGTGCCACTAACACTGAAAATTGAATTTATCCATTCTGAAATACAAATAAAAAAGGCTTTACCTCTGCTGCATATGTACACCACTCTAGGCTCCTGTTTCTCATCATCACAGCCATATTAAGAGAGTGACAACTGGCTGGAGTCCAGCTCAAGGAGAAAGATCAGAGGAAAAAGAAAAAGAGAGAAAAAATACAAGGTGACTTCCACTTCACTCAGAGGCTTGGCTGATCCCACCCTGCAGGCACATGAAATCACTTGTCCAGGTCTGATTAGAAGGCAGAATAGCTGCCTGGGCAGGCAGAAGAGCAAACAGGAGTCCTCAGCATCTGAGGGAAAGTGAAAACTCCAGTCTCCAGGAGAGGGATGGCAAGGAGCCAAGGCAAGAGCATCTGCATCAGGGAAGCCCAGTCACCCTGGCAACCAGAGGGGAGGGAAGGAGCCACCTCCATGGGCAGCAGGAAAGGGAGGGGAGGGTTAGCTTACAGGGAGGAATACACCTGAAAGTAAAATAAAGAATGAGTTGTTATCATTGATACCATGCACCCACTCTAGAATATGTCAAATGACATTTAGGAACCTCCTCATTAGAGATATGAAAGACAACCCACAAACAGATTGGCAAACAATTCTGTCACTATATATCACCTAAGCACCTGCCAGCAATCCCAACCCAGAGTGAACATCCCCAGGTGAAGGAGGCCAAAAGCACAGGAAAACTCTACAGCAGTAACTGCAATTGTGTGCTCTGATGTTCTCCAGTTTAAGTCTGACCATGAAATAGATACACAAAAGGGTTTATCACACATGAAGCTAAAGGAAGTGGACTCACTAGTAACAAATTATGTTATTTGGGCATTAAACAATTGAAAAGTCACATCCTCCAACAGCAATACATCCTTAGCTAACTTTATCTGTGCTTTATGGAGACCAAACCGTCTTCACCAAGGAAGCAAATATAGTATCACCAAAATATAGTAATCACTGCACATGTTTATGTAGAGATAGGAAAAAAAGGCTTATTTGGAGGTGAGGAACTCTGTTTATTATTGATCAAAACAGGCAGGCTGAAAGAACTACAACTCTGAATCACAGAGCACACATATAGGACAAGAAAGCTGAAGCAACAAAAAATACCAGTATTTCCTTCAAATGAATGAATGAAGATAATTCCACTAGATATATGAGAAAAATTCCATCAAAGTCCCCCAAAAGTCACAGTCCCACAGAAGAGCTACAATCAGGATCCAAGAGGTATAACTGAAATAGTCACTGCTCAGCACATCTATCCCTAAGGAAAGAACACCTTTACACCAGAGAACTATGGACAGGGAGAGTGCTTTGAAACACTCTTGGGATTTTCCTTAGGAAGAGAAATTTCTTATAATGAGTCCGTACATTTGGGATCCTCTAGAGAAATGACTCAGCAGAAAGGATATAGCAAGGTCTTTTCTTCAGGAAGGCAAGGAAATTAAGGTCAGGGTGAGAAAAGAAGAAACCCTCAGATATTTCCACTCTCTGTCCCTCAGCACTGGTAACAACCTAACCATTTTCTCCTAGTGCAGATGGCTCCTGAAAAATCACACTTGTGTGATGTTGTATGCCAGTGTGGTTTAAGAGAGAAGGAAATGTCTCTTCTGCCTTCTCCTTCCTTTCCCTGGTGATCAGTGAGTGCTTACTTGTTGCTACTAATTTTTGTCTTTGCTCTTACCTGCCCTTCAGAAACTTGTGATTGCTTTAGGTATTGTTTATAACCTAATGAAAGGTAACTGGCAGAAGCTGCAACCAGCATTGTCAGATCTAATGATTTTATCTTGAAACTTAGAATATTCATTTTTTTTAAAGCTCCCATTCCTGGGGTGGTTTGTTTATGTGAAAATCTAATTCCTTTCAAAAAAAGTAAGTTTTTAGTCTCTGGTTGCACTGAGAATCCAGAAAATATGAACAGCAGAAAAGAACCTAGTGCCTAATATACAAAACCATTTAAAATGGTTTTTTTTTTTTTCATTCTACACCATTATCCTGGACGCCTTGACTTATGCTTTTCAGTGTTTAATCTTGCTGAGGTTGTCTGTATGATACCAAACCCAATAGATTTGCCATGTACACTAGAGGAAACTGCTGAGAGATGTATTTTCTTTAAAAGTGGGGTAATTTTACTTTAGAGGAGGGAAAAAAACAATTTATTGGTCTAAGTGTGAAGAGAAAGAAAATCAAATAAGATACTTGTTTCCTCAGGGTTACCATTGCCACAGCTAAATGTCTTACTAATAAAAATTCACATTGACTGGTGTCTCACCAGTTCTGTATGTGAAGATATCCTTGCAAGAGCTTGTCCTCAGTACTCAAACTATTGAATTCATTACAAAAGCATTAGAATGTAAAGCTCCAGCCCTGGCCATAACCTGCAAGATACCACTAAATACATCCAGTGCACTTATTAAAGCAAAATCCAAAGATCTTGGGAGTGACTGGAGGGGATAATCCATATGAAGAGTGTCAGTGAGAGGAGAATAAACTTAGTTCTGCTGCTCATGCAGTCTGCAAAGATAAGACTCTGTATCAAAGTGTAATTTGGCCAAGTGTTAGAAGCAATCACCTTTGGTAAACGGAAAATGACAGCCAGATTTTGACAGATACTGCTGGTTACCATTTTCATAGCTTTTAAATAAGGGGGGCTAAATACTGCTCCAAAAAAGAATTTTCTAGCTGATTAGCCAGGGCAAAATGATTCCTGCTGAAAAATATCTGTTCCAATGCCTAGGACAGAGTACTACAGATGAAGTGAGGCGTTATTCAGAATAGACCTGGAAAGCAGGAGTATTCCACTGTAACTTGCTGTTCAACCTTAACTTCCAGCACAAGCATCACACAAAGCATAGCCAAGCATGACTTGCTCTACTGCAAAGAGATTAATGAAATTCTGTCTTTCAGCAACACTTCTAATGCTCATTTGAAAGTGTAAGACTATAAAGGCATATGTGTTCATGCCTGTCTATAAATATAGTGCTATATACATGCAACTTGAAACTACTTGGAACAAAATAAAGTTGGATGTGCTTTGGTTTTATTGCATCCACTCAATACATTATTCTGGGTTCTTATCAGGACGCTTACTGCAGACAGTCACTCTCCTAAATTATCTAGTCATCCAGTACAATACTGATTTCTTTTAACCATTTGGATCAGCAATGAAAATACTGCAGCCTTTTAAAGTAGGAAAATGGGCTTCACTTAAGCACCAAAACACTCCCAGTCTACTAAGTGTTCTCAGCACAGTAGATTCCAGCTAACTGATTTGCTTCGTGCATTGAATTAGTGAAATTAATAACAATTGAAGAATGATATGAAATAGGAAGCCATGAAACAACAGAAATCAGAATATTCAAGCCTGGGACTTTTATCTAGAAAAATGATTGCTTTGTGGGATCTGCCTTTTTGTTTTGAGGTTTGCGTATCTATTCAGCAAGGCCAAAAGCTTTGACCTTGAAACTGCAACATTATGTTAAGACTGTGATTTCATAGTTCCACATTACAAGTAGCTGTTTTCCAAGCTTCTGCAAACAGAACTGCCTATTTCAGCACTAAGTCTAATAGGTACAACACTGAGGAAGTTCATATTACTTAGGCCCTGCTCCAGATAACCAAAGAGGGGCACCAGCAGCCAGTAGATACTGCTGAACATCTGTGTCTCAGCTTATCTTCACTGCCACAGAAAATAATTTTCTCTAGAAACTCTGGACACTCCAGAGAGTAACTGGATTCCACATGGTTTTCAAAAGCTGGCTCTGCCAGTAGAAGGTCCAATGTACAATTAGATATTATTAGTTTGCCTTATGTTCATGCAGTTTTGGCTGTGTCCCAACAGGAGTAAGTCTCCTGGCTTTGCACGCTATCCTGGGGGGACACCCAGCTGTTCCAGCTGCTCTGCAAAGGGCACTCAAGCCACTGCTATTCAGTGTGCCAACACATGTGTTCCTCACTGGGGTCAAGCTTTCTTGTCCCTTTAGCTGCTTTCAAGTTTGTAATACAACAGGAAAATATCCTGTACATTCTCCTCACTTGACTCCTCTCAAGGGGTTCAGCACGGATGACAATAAATGCCTTCTTTGGGAAGATGACTATCTCCTCTATCTTTAGGAAATGCTGTTTGAAATCAGTTCATCCTCCAAGTTCATAGCAATAATGCAATAACTATTAAGAAAAAATAACCAACCTAATTCCTCTTTGAATATGAGAGAAGCCTTTGAGGACTCTTCAGTCTATTGCTGCAGTCAAATTCACAATCTGGTATTTTAATTCTGAGTAAATCTAATTGTTAATTTCATTGCAGCATCAAGGCTATGAACTGCATGTGTTGTGTTTGTTCCCATAGTCTGAGCCCCTCCTATTAGTACTAGTATTTTCCCTTATAACAGATTCAACCATATTTGGACCCCTCACTGCACACTCTGTGCAATAGAGGCAAAATAACAAGTAATTACTGCTCCAAAGAGGAAAGCAGAGAAGAAACAGTAACAGGGGAAATGATTTGACCAGTAGCCAAACTGGAAATTGGAGGTCATCCTCCTAAGTCCCAACATAAATATCTTGTAATTTTGACTAGATTGTTCTTCACAGTTACAAAACAAGTTCTGTTAAATTTCTTACTGGAAAGAAAACACTACCACCAAGAAAAAGATGACACCTCCACATCTTTCTCGTAACACAAAGACTCTGGGGTCACTAATTGGTTTAAATCACATTCAGTTTCTTCAGACTGATTCTCATGGTGTTTGCAGAATAAAGACCCAAGCTTAGAAGTTAATTGAAATAGTTTATTTTAGTTACACTTCTGCCCCAGACAAGATAATTATGTGTTGGCTGTAGAAATAATAATTCCCTTGTCTGTTCTTTCTAACATCCGCATTAATATAATCCCAATATTAGTTTAGTTTCCTCAAATGTGCTAGTTGTAGTAATTATTTTGTAAGCCCAGGCTTCTTCTCCATCCAGCACAGCAAGTGGGGACTCACTCTGTGATCAGAATACTCAGCACTCCTTAAACAAGCTCATCATACTGTAAATCAGGTTAGAGTCTCCTTCTCAGCAGGCTGTAAACCTTTTGATTTTTATTGCATCAGTCTGTAACCATAAATCCAGGCACTGGAGTGATCCATAACATCAGGTTTCCAAGTTCTCTAACCATCATTGGATTCAGCAGAGCATGCTTTAATTATTCAAACACCAGCAGCACTGCGGCCACAGTGATTCAGCAGTACCTGCAGCACTGCAGCTGGATCCCACAGCTCCAGGTACGCAGGGAGCACAGACTGCCACAACACTTCCTAACTCACTCACTCACCTGACAGCCAAAAGCGATTTCTCCTCCACAGCTCTTCATTTCCTGCTGTGGATTGGGATAACAACAACCAGGAGCCAGTTAGGTATCTTGGTTCCCTACACTGAGGTCTTGTTCTGCCTCTGCTTCTGCCTAATCCACTCTATAGCCTCACCTTGTAGACCTCTCCCCTTGGATTTGTGAGCAGGCAAGAGCAAGAACCAAAGCTTGGGTTTTTTACTATTACATGAGGTCATGTATTTTTTTCCACAGAGGGAATTGCCTGGCAGAAGCTGTAGACCAGGATGCACTGCCCATCTATAACCTTGAGAAGTCCAAAAGGCTGGAAAACAGCATCTTGCCCAGGAAATGTCAACCTTGAGCTTAGAGAGCAAAATTCCTGTGAGTTTTGCTTCCAAAGAGAGGTCTCCAGATAAAGGACTGAATGTTTTCTCTCTGAGTGGGCCAAAAGACTACAAGAAGAGCAGGCTTGCTGAGATAAGCCTCTCTACTAAGGGCTGGATAGCACAAGCAGGCAGAAGGCAAGTCAATAGCCACAATCCATACTGATCTCATCTGCTCCCACTTCAGTGGACACTGGCCTCTGTCCACAAAACAACTGTGTGGATCAGAGGGAAGGATCTGAGCAGTAAGTGGGCCAAACAAAATCTGGATCTGCCAGGGTAGTTTTAACAGATGTGAGCTGTGACATTGCCATGGAGCCTGGCACATTCCTGGGGCAAAAAGATGATGGTCTGGCAGCTTATCCTTCAACTGCAGAGTGCTAAGCAGGTCCAGGTCCTATATTTAGGGAAACTCTCCTCTAGGACTCCAGTAGGTGTCAAGCATATTGTTTTATGAGTTCCTTCTCTGAGACTGTTTAGTGTGGGTGACTGAACACAAAACAGTCTTTGCTCAGAAGCAATCACTACTGCACCTAGGCTGGATTTAGCTGGGGAGAGGTTTCAGATCCTTTTTGTCCATCACTCATTTGTTTGATGATGATGAGCCAGCTGGTTTCCATAAATGGGAATAACAGTGTTTGCATACAATGCCTCAGTCATGACTTCTAGCTGGGTTCAAGGACTTTTATCACTTTGGCTCCAGAAATAATATCACTTGCCTTTCTCCTAAGTATGCTGTGTAAGCAACATCTATACATATTGCTGATGTACATGCTAATTTCCACTCTAAAGCTTTGTAAATATTAAGCTCTGTAGGGATGACACAATTCTGAAATACCCCATACACTGATCAAGCAATACTCATCAGCAAAGTGTTCTCCAAGCACTGGGACAACTTTCACCAGTGTTCACTGGGCAAGCACAGAAAGGAGATCATGAGAAATGCTGCAGGTTTGCCTGTTTTACATCTCAGCATCCACCCTACTTATAGATTGTGTGAAATCCCAAATGACACACCATGGAAAAATAGACTTCCACTTAGAGTCAGTCACATCAAGGACAAAGTTAGTACCTATCTCCATACAGCTACAGCACTGCACATCCAACATACTGGGAATAACAGGATTTTTCTCCCTATTTTTCCTCAGATTAAGAGAAACTTCTTTGCATGTCTCCCTCTGCTGTTTTCAGATAGTTTCAGTTCCGTTTTATACACTCCAGAATTCACTTAAAATGAGTTTGTTTGTTTGGTTAGTTGTTTTTTGTTGTTTCTGTTGTTTTATTTTCAAGAATCAGTAACAAAACATGAAGAGTCCATGGAGTAGGTGGGGAGCAGTTTCAAATGCTCAGCATCCTCAAACAGTTTTACAAGAGGATATTAGGTTTTGGTTAAATCACCACAGAGGAGGATACTGAAGTGTGTGATTTGCAAAATACAAATTATCACTCTGTTTTGTGTTTGCTTCAGCACTTATGGAACAAAAAAACCTCACAGTGGACCAAAGGGTAAAACATCCACTGCAAAAAGGTATTAGGGTAAATCTCTTGCAGTAGGAAATTAATTGGCAGATCAGAGTCAGAAATAATTCAGAACAAGTTTTCTAGACCATATTTTAATTAGGAAGTCTCTTAGGGTGCAACCAAGTGAGACACGAAGAGTCAGCACAGAGCAGACCCTGAAGGCATAACAATAGTTCCTTGATGATCTCATCCAGTTATCTATAAATAATATAATTTTTCCTTGTCTAGAAAATGTAACAGTGAGTTGCATCTGAAAGCCAAGGTGGATAGAGAAGATATATATTCTGCAGGGGAATCTCTGATTCAGTGTTCCTGGGCATTGCTACATTTATTGATGCATTTGAAGATATTATTTTCACTAGATGAGATTTATATCTCTTGTAAGGTAGGTTAGTGCAGCGTAACTCTGAGATCTGATTTTGTTTATTATCCTAAATGTCATTACACTTTAACTAATGTTTTCTGGTAAACTAAGAGGGCACTTGGCCAGGAAATTTATCTTTTTTATCTTGTGAGTGGCACATATCTCAAGTTCCTTCAGTTTGGATTCACAGTTAGTGATTAAATAAATGTCTTTTCTGTACGCTCACCTGTGCAATTGAGGTCTGAGATTTAGCCTCCACACATTAGCCTGGCCTTGGAAGTGCTGAACCTTAGATCCTTTGGAAAGAAGGTACTATAAGAAAGCTGCAGTAGCACTTACCAGAGCCACACAACTCCTCACTATTATAACGAATATATTCTAAGCATTGTCCAAAAGCCAACTTTCTTAAATTATTTTAAAGAGTGCATAATAAAAAAGCAAATGTATTGAATTCTTGATCATGAACTGGATATAGATTTGGCTGTATGACCTACAGCTCACCCACACTTTAAAACTGCAGTCTCAGTCCCTTCCATCTCAAAAAGGAAAAGGGCCAGAGAAAGGCAATGAGAATGGAATGACTTCACACAAGGACTAAGGCAGACAGAACTCCTCAGGATGGGAACAAGCTATGGCAGCAGCTGCAACAGAGGTCTACAAAACAGTAAGTGGTAGGAAATGAGTAAATGTCAATCAAGTAGCCAGCAGCATCCCTTCCAGTGAGAGAGCTTAGGGGCATCAGAGGAAACCAATGGGAACCCAGTTCAAAGTCAAAAGGTGAGTCTCTGTGCAGTAGGCAGCAGACAAAAGAATGCCCAGACTTGATAGCAGAGAATACAGTTTGCTTACACGAGTGCCACCTGCAGCTCAGGAAGCTCTGGAGCAGAAAACAGAAGCCAGATTAGCCTTGGCTGTTTGTTTTCTCAGGCTGTTGGAACAGGGCACTGGGCTAACTGGACTCAGGACCTCCAGTCTTGTATTTTATTATAAGCCTATAATTTCATATCTGAAGAGAAGTTAATAGATGTATCCTAAACCAAGCAATTTTACTGTAACATTATAAACACTCTAAGAGAATCCAGAAAACGAGCCATTGCCTTATAGAGCAGAAGGCAATAAAGTAAAGGAAGCATGAATTGCTTATTATTTCTGGTGCTACAGAAGTTTGAAATAGCCACTTTGCTTCTTTGAGGTGGTTTATCAATTTCAGAAACTACTCAATATTTCAGGCACTAGGCTCAGTCTTTATACATACAAAATATTGTTTCCTTCATTGCTGAGCCAAATGTTCTTGTCTTATATCAGATCAATACCAGGCACTCATTTTGTTACATTTATATCATACATTGTAGAATTTCAGCTAGAGACAGGTTCTGTAAATCCTGATATGTTCTTTGATTGTATAAAAGTAAATCTGCAGTATGAATAAAGTCTAGAGCTAGACACTCACCACTAGCCTTGTGCTAACTGTTATTCTGTCAGAGTCCATGATAGTTTGAGTACTGATTGAAGCTGCAGGAGTGTAAAACATGTCAGAGGGTCTTGCTGAAAAAGCTCACTTCAAATATGTTCTAGTCAAAAATAAGACCTCATCTTCCCTTCATGTTCACAGTCAACACCGTACTGGCTTGGAGGTTTTATAGGTACATCATGGTACCTCAAACAGGAAGAGAAAGAAGTCAGTGGCAAGTTTGCCTCAAAGATCTGAAAATAAAAGCTCAGAATTCTGCTCTAGTTGTTGGTGAGGTCAAGAGAGGAAGTTATTTGTTGTGTTTTGTGCTGGAAGGCACTCATCACTATATTTCCCAAATGTCTTTGCTTTGTTCAGAAAGAGGAAGTACAGAGAAGTTGTTGAGGCACAGGAATTCCATTATTAGCCATTTATGCAAAAAACCCTTTCATGAGTCAGACTGTTGGGGCCATAATTTGAGTTCACTGAAAGAAACTAACATCTAAGGGGAATTTGGTGACAACAGCAAATATGGAATCTATCATTGACATAGAGGCACCCATATTTGGGTAAAAACATAGCATTTGAAGTCAGTATGTTATTCTGCCTGCTCTTTAGACAACAGTTGTAAGTGGAACATAAAGCACACTGAAGTCTGAAAATCATCAAAAGTACTGCAAGAAACATAAATTGGCTTTGGCACTTAATATTTCCTCTTTTCCCCTCTTTTTCTAATATTGGCTGCTTTTGAACAGGATGTTCAAAAGGATCAAGAATCTTCAAAGGGACTGATATTAGAGCAGGTTATTCTATATAAAACATAGCACATATTTTATATGAGAGACAAATATTCCTGATATATAAACCATTCACATACAAACTCACTGGATGAACTCTACCTCCCAGTGTGAAATCAGAGCATGTTCTCATTCAATACCACAGAGTCAGGGTCCTGTAACTCTCTTTCCAGACATTGGTGACAGAGAAGTAAAGAGAAGCAGAGGCTTGGAAGTTTCTGGCAGATGTTGTATATGGACTGACTAAATCAAAGCACCTTTATACTCTGTAATGGAGTGAAATGGCCCTGCTGCCAGATGGTAGCCCAGCTGCATTATTTCCAGGGCTTGAGTTGGTCACCTCCAGACAGAATTACTGTGCTGCACAGATAAATCAGTTCCCTCTGACAGAAATGGGGCTGGTTTTGCTGCATGCCTTCACACATGGTAGGTATGTCTGAAGCAAACACATCCTTCTTTTTCTGTCTCTCCTGAGAAAAATGCAGCCCAGAATTCTCTGCATTAGTTAGACTGTCAGACTGTGATATTTTCACTCTCTTGTTTGCTGCAGCAGAAAATGGGACTGTGGTGTGAATAATCTGCAAACATTGCAGAGATACCTGTTGCAAAGTACATAGAAAACACAAAGTGTGCTAAGAGGGGACAACTCACCATCCCTTACATCCACAACTATGCACAAAGGAGAAATCTAATGCACAGTAACATTCCTGACAATTTTTATTTGAAGGATGCTCCTTTGAAAGCTGACTGCACAATTTGCATTCTGTAAATATGTATAACTTTCCATGGAGAACACCAAGGCAATCTAGGATAGCAAGCAGAAAAATATCTCCCAACCAGTCCTTACAATGCTATTCACACTCAATTCCAAAGACACCCTAGGTCTTAATGGTTAAAAGTTCCAGCAACCTTTGCTTGTATTTTCCAAGGAAGGAATAGTGAAAGCTACATGATGATCTGAGAGCAATGTCACCTGTAAATGTATAAAGGTAAATAAGTAACAGAGGTACTAAAAATTCAGTCCAGTTAACAAAAAATGAAATAAATCTGGATGGGAAGAATAAATAATTCACAGGCCACATCACTAGAATGACCACAGGCAGGTCTGTGCAGAGTCCAGGCTGCACTGTACAAATAATTTACAACTCAGAAAGAGTGAACACTGCATAACATAAGTGCTGATTGCAAGCAATCTCATCAAGTCAAGTCAGCAGCTCTGCAAACATCAATACACTCTAGGCACTGCCATGGCAATGACTTCAAATGGGGCTATAACCTGATCCTGTATGTGTAACTCTAGCAGGGCCAAGCCTTCATTACCTTCTGCAGTGTTTATTTTAAGAGATAAATTATGATCTTGACAAGTTTACTGTGCAGAGAGAGGAAAATCCCCTATCAATGCTACAGAGCTAAATTGTTCTGAGGACTAGACAGAGTAAAACAAGTACATAAGGGATATGTTACCATTTTACCTAAGGAACCTGAGAGAGCCAATGATCATAACATGGGATGACTACAGAGCTACCAGATAGAAACACTGAACACAAAGACTTGTTACTCCCCAAACCAGCAGGAATTCTATCACAGACACTCTAAAAAACCAGCATCACACTGCAGAGACATCATGGGCCACTCTGCTCTCCCAAAAGAAGGCTGTATCTCTGCACAGATCCTCCTTCATTGTCCCTAACTCTGCTTGACCTTCTGTAGTTGTGAACATCTCAGATCTGCAAGTCCCTGCTCAGCAAGAATGTAAGGAGAAGGCTTCAAGCTTGCTAAGCCTTCAAGTGCTGAAGTTGTAGCTGGAAAGAGCTCTTTGCTAAATGGAATTATCACCCCCTACATTTGGGTTTTCTGGAATGTGCAGTGACAGATCATATTCTGAGTCCCGTCTGGACTTCCAAAGGGTTGTGATACTAGCCAATCTCCTTCTCTAGTTCCCAGTTATAGCTAAGATTTCTCATCTGCACCAAAATTCAAACCCTGTACACTGCACATGCTAGTGTTTTGATAAGAGGCAGAATGTGCATCTGGACAATGCTCTTAGACACATGGTGTGACTTTGGGGTTGTCCTGTGCATAAAGAGGAGTTGTACTCAGTGATCCTTGTGTGTCCCTTCCAACTCAGGACATTCTGTGACTGTGCACCTCAGTCCCTATAACCGATGTGCCAATCTCTCATGGTTCACTCTTTGGATGGATGTAATCTAGTGGCTGCCAATCACTAGAAGACAAGCTGCTTGCTTACCCAAGTAATTACAAGTCAACTTAACTTTTACCTCTTCATTTCACCAGGACTGGCTAAATAAGGTTTCATTTTTTTTAAGCTCAGCTCAGGAAAATGAAAAAATGTGAATTCAAGGCAGCTAAAGTACAGCAATTCCTCAGCTAAAAAAAAGTAATAAAGTACTGCTCATAGTGTGTGGCCTCAGTACTGGGAGAAGATTCTGCAAGGCAAGTTTCACCTCCTAGGTAGGTATTTATTTTCCTTTAGATTAAAACCTTTACATGTACAGAAAGAAACAAGAGTTGTATATGGCATAACTGAGCCAAGGATTCAGATGACTTAGTGAATATCTCTAAACCATTTTCAGTTGCACCACAGTACCAAATTCACCAGCACTTGTGAAAGCATCATGCATTGAACAGCAGTTCACACTAGTTTACAGAGCCATTCAAACAGGAATCTTTCTTTTTAAGAGAAACTGATTCTTGCACAAGCTTATAAACCAGTCTAGTTTAAACTAATTTCTGCTTAAGAGTAGAAAGTGGAACTGATTTGGGAATTACAGGTTGCATGCCAAGACTTTATACAGGGATGAGTTTTATGCATTTGGAAGCAACATAACAAAACGCAGCAGGTAGATAGGTCTGTTCATTCAGGTATTTCACATACTTATTAACATCTATACACCTGCTAGCCAGGACTTGATCATTTCTGACACCAGTGACTCAAACAGATACAAACTTTTTCTTCCTTTGTGTTTTTTGGATGCTGGTTCATAGATTGTTCTTTTCTTTCATTCTCTTTTTCTTTCTGTCAGGGTGAGTGTTCCCAGAAGTGCTATTACATCTTTGTCATAGAGACCATCTGCGTGGCTTGGTTCTCCCTGGAGTTCTGCCTCCGATTCATTCAGGCAAGGAGCAAGTGTCAGTTCTTCAAAGGACCCCTCAACATCATTGACTTCTTGGCTATTTCCCCCTATTATGTTTCACTCATTTTCTCAGAGGATGACTCGAATGAGGAGGATGATAGACCAAGCAGCAACACCTATTTGGAGAAGGTTGGTTTGGCACTCCGGGTTTTACGTGCCTTGAGGATCCTGTATGTAATGCGCCTTGCCCGACACTCCTTGGGCTTGCAGACTTTGGGCCTCACAGTTCGGAGATGCACGAGGGAATTTGGCCTGCTTATACTCTTCCTGTGTGTGGCTGTCACTCTCTTCTCTCCCTTGGTCTACCTAGCTGAGAATGAGTCTGGGAAGGTGCTTGAATTTACAAGCATACCTGCTTCGTACTGGTGGGCTATCATTTCAATGACCACGGTAGGGTATGGAGATATGGTACCACGGAGCATTCCGGGCCAGATGGTGGCTCTCAGCAGCATCCTTAGTGGGATCCTCATCATGTCTTTTCCTGCAACATCAATATTCCACACATTCTCCCATTCCTACTCAGAGCTGAGGAAGGAACATGAACGATTGCAGTCTCGGCTGAACAGAGGGAAAAACGACAGTCACTCTGGTGAAAGTGACACCTTCAATGAGACAGACAGCTTGATCCTGGAGGATCAGGCATCACCAATCAAATACATTTACACAGGGAACTAAGCTTGGTTGGAAAATATTCCCAAGAACAGGAATAGGAATTTACACGTATGTGTATCAACATCATAAAAAGCAAGATAGGTTACAATACTCTTTTTCTCTGCCACCATAGGTGTAATCAGCAGCCATGCCAACGCAGCTATCTTCAACACTTCATTATGAAGCTGGAGGTTTTCAGAATGTCAAAAGTCAGTTTGCCACAAGTCAGAGAATGGCAAAAGTTTCACTCTTCTCTATGACCAATCAGAATAAACTTTGTCCCTGCCAGTCATGTATCTTGCTGAATACCTGATATTGAACGAGGAACAAACAAACCAGCTTCTGTCGGCACAAATACTCTTTATTTAATTTGCCTTTGAATTTCCAATGTTCTTGCAATTAACATCCTGAGCCAAGCATTAGAATGCATTCTTTCAGGGTTACACACCAGTGTTGCTCATACAATGCTCATCTACCAGGCACACAGAAAAAGCCTCCATACAAGTCTGAATTCTGTATCTAAAGCCAGTAACAAGCTTAAAATTAAGGCATTGTATGTGAAAGCTTTCAAAGTTTGCCTGTAGCCAGACTATAAAGAATCTATAAATAACAAATTGCACTGCTATTGTATAAAATACCTAGTGTTTGCAAGAGAATTTGCTTGAATTGCAGTTGTGATCTGCAAACTGTAAACATTTCATACTAGACAGCAAAAGGTTTCAAACTTCTTTTTCATATACTGATTTAAAATAATAAGGATGAATAAAGATAATGAGGAATAAAACCTCTGAAGTTTATTGATCATATTAAAAAGAGTTGGTATAATCTTTATCATTGAATGGTGATGGCTTCTCTGGAAGAAAGATAAGAATTATTGAAAATGAGATGATATCTCAGAGCTATCCAAGTAGTAAAGAATGAGGTGAGTGATTACTAGAGAGGCAGTGGGAGTCATTTCTGAATGCAAGTGGAAGATGTCCCTTTGGGATGTCCCAAAGGGACAGAAGAGAGTGGCAGGACTACACAGAAGTCAACAATACTACTCCATGGGATAGTCTAGATGATCTTTTAATTTGTCCTTGTAGATGCTATGAATACAGTTGGTGAAAGCTGATTCCAAGACATGAAGGCCTGGCTTGTGCAACCCCTTGTGTGTAGGAGCTGTGCCAGATCTCAAGTCCACAGCTTGTAAGCGGTCCTGTTGATACCTGGAGAACTTTGACACCCTCAATGTGGAACATGTATTTAAATATTGAGATGAACCAAGGCCCAAATTATTTTTTAATCAGATTTTCAGCTTTCATTATTGTATGCCTCAAAGCTTACCAAGGTCCCCATGACCTTGTGATGGAGCAAAGCTCAGTGAAATGACCATTCAGTTCCAGTTTTCTGGCACAGGACGGTGCAGATGGAGCCCAGGGGATCCCCCCAGGTGTTGTGACCTGTCTTCCATGTGGATATACAAACACAGTCGCTTGCAGAGTTACATGACTCCATGCAAACATTTGGGAGCTTCAGTTTTCAGATCCTGTCCTCACTGTGCTGCACAGCTTAAGCACAGAAAAGCACAGTTGTTGGCACAATCTGGATCATGTGACTTAAATTAATCTCCTGGATTTATCTTGCTACTGACCTTATGACTTAAACCAGAGAAACCCTAGCAGCGTGTAGATGAGATATTCCAGCACAGCTGGAACAAGTTGAGATGAGAGGCATTTATATTTGCCACATAAAAGGTGGAATTTCTGCTGCCTTACACATAGGTCCAGTTTTTACTTTCTTTTTCACAATTAGCACTGCCAGCAATTCTCTACGGAAGGACTACTGAGATGGTAAACAAGACAAAATCCAGCCCTGATCTGGACCATGACCCAGACCTCTCCTATGCATGGTGATGCCATCTGCATTTCTTTGGGAGAGTTTGTATTTCTTTATTCCAGTATCTTAGGAAAAACAATTGCACACTGCCACAATACCCAGTATAGTCCACTTCTGCCCATCTGGTCTGGCAAAGCAAGTATCCTGATGCAGAATAGCCACACACACTTTGGAAATACAGACAATTAGGTAGTGCAGCTGATTTGCTTTTTCTCATCCACAGTTTTCTTGTTAGTTCAATACAGTCCCACAGAAAATTAGCCCAGCCATGTTGTTCTAGCCATGTAGATAGCTGGAAAAATATTGGGGCTTTTACTGTGTAAGTACATCTAACAGCTCAGTGTCCAACAGGTTCTGTGATATAGGTTGGGTTGTGGACATAACATGCACTCAAATTCACATCAATCTAAACCTTAACTCAGTCAAGCATTGAAGCTTGTGGAAGTTCCTCCAAAACACAATGCAAGAATGTGCTGCAAGATAGAGTTAAACAAACAAATCACCAATTGCTTGTACTTCCAACAGAATCAGAGCCATAACATACATTTCTGTTTCTGTCTTCATTTCCTCCTATAGCCAAGTCTAGACTGCATCAGCTTTCACAGAAAATGTCCTTCATGATTCATTGTGTTACTGGGGAGGGAAAAAAATATGTTGAGAGGAACATTTAGTTCCTGTTTAACTCAACTGAGTAACAACTTCAGAACAAGCAGTTACAATTAGCAGATATTGGTGCCAAGATCATATCATTTCATAACCAGACTTAATTAAAAGAGCAGTTTAGGTGCCTGGCATCCAGTTTCTCTTAATTCAAGGCCTTTTCCCTGAATCCAAATCCTAGAAGCAGCAGAGGAGCAGCACCCATCATCCAGAGGGCAACCATGTTCCTCAGTCCTCATCAATACACTACATCTCTTTGTAAGCTTCTAACTGCTACTCTGATACAGCAACGACTCCAACTGTACAACGAAGGGACCCAGAGAACTCCCCACCACGCTGCTCTGTTTGGGGCAGTGGATAGATACCCTGCTCTGCAAACCAGCTACAGACACCAGAGTGTGTGACAACACAACACAGAAGCCTTCCTGTTACTGATCTGACCTGGAAGCAAACCACAGTAATGGGGTTTGATCATGGCCTAAATGCAAATTTTCTATGAAACTGAAATTGCACTGAGAGGTTAAGACCTTTGCTTTGACCTGACTCCTGTTTCTTCAGGGATTCTGCAGATTGTTTCAGATTCTCACTGCAGCTCTTGTACCTCCAAGCTATTCTGCAGCTGTTTTCTCCTCTCTGACTTTCATTAGTTCCTCTGCTAGAGAAGTATTACATAAATTGGACATATTATTATTTCAGTAATGAATTCTCATTAGTTTCTTAGGTCCAGGATTTTTTTCATTTCCACCTACTATTAGAACTCCTGAAATTTGTTTTTCATCTGACTTTGACAATCTGAAGTTTGCATCCAGTCACTGGTATTCATAATATAATTATTACTAGGTTTATTATTTAAGTCACATAAATTCATTGGAGGGAATAGTAATATTATTTTAGGGGTAAATTGCAAAAGAATTCCCTAAGTGGGCTGCATATCCTATGCATAAATTATAGCAGACCTATTTAAAAATTGTATTGGCCAATATTTTTAGGTCAAACATACCCAAACAGTACCCTGCAGTTAATTTGAACAATTAAGTACATCTGCTGATAGAAATTACACTCAGCATGTTCTCTTTGAGTTTATTCCTAAGGAAAGTTCCCCCCCCCCTTTTTTATATTTTTTGTTCAGAAAATTATTTTAATACACTGCAGTAATCTATAAATAATGATGAAAATCTAGAAGGTCAAGGAAATTAAAAGTACAGCACATTCCCTGAAGGAGCATTAGAAAGTTTTTATTTCTACAAGTAATAAATTTCTAGTCACATGTTAAAAGTTAAAACCTATAAAAGGCAGATATAATACTCATGTTTCTTAAATGGCATCATGGTAAAAAGCTAGATATTCTAGCTCATTTTACTGAAAGTATTAAATTCCTTCCTGTAAACTATTTTACTTCTGTAGCAATGGCTTATCTGAGCTAAATGAGGCTTTCACCACTTCCCTGACTCGTAGCCATGGCACAAGCCTCAAGAAGGAGGACAAGCTTGTGAATATATCAGGAACTCAATATGGATGCTGAATTCTCTTCTGGCCTCTGACATGGGGCAGTACACTGAATTTTCCCAACCAGCAAAGCAGAGAGACTGAGCCCCCTCCCCTTTCTATCATTTTACTTCTGACAGAAGCTAGGTCTCAAACACTTCTTTTCCCCAATCTCCATGCTTGATTCCTGCCCTAACTACCCCAGTTGTAAAGATCAAGCATATGTCTGTAAAAGAAGGGCTGTAGAAGACTCTCTGGGTATCTTTCTTCTAAAAGTGATAATCTGTTATATCACCAGTAATATCTTCAATAACTAAGCAATAAAACTTAATCATCCTGAAACTTAAATGAAAAGCTCTACTGCTTCATACCTGACAATTTTGTTTAAAGAAGTCCTTAATGTATTATTAGCATAGAACTCCATACATGCATATAATAAAGTCATGATATATTCCTGCTTGCCAGTTCTAGCATTTAGCCAAATATTACTCGGTTAGACACTAATGAGGAGACAACAGGCTTTAGCTTGGCTTCTTCAAAAGAATTGCTCTTCATCAGCATCTGTGTGACTACTGTGACTATTCTCAGGAAGAACTAATGGAGTGAGCCAAAACTGTGCTTCTGCCTAAAGTTAATGCAGATGAGGTACAATTTATACTGACCTTGCAGAGCAATGAAACCCTCACAATACTTCTGTGAGAATCCAGTCAGGATTCACTTCATTTCAAACAGCAGGATCATCTGCTGATGTTCCACCATTTCCACATCCAGGTCCATCCATCACTTCCCACACAGGATGCAGACCAAGTACCTTCCTGCTTCTTTTGTTTTCACCTGCCCACTTTAGGACCCCACATCAGGAATTATTCCTTTGCTACACAAAAAGCCATTAAATTAAAACGTTTTCTAATTAAAATTCATAACCTTAAAGCTAGTGTGTGACAAATCCTAAAGGGGATTGGATTGCACTCATCAACAGAAAATACTAACAAAACAAAGGAGGTGCTTTTATGTCTTTCAATCAACAGCTCTTGTACTGTCCTGTAAATGTCTTTTAAGAAAGTACCTGCTACAGTTTTCTAATTAAAATTTCACTTTCAGATCTCTGTTCTTCAAATACCTTCAGCAGAACAACAAAGAAGGTAACAATCATAAAACTTTATGCCTTGAGGATCTCCTTCTTTAAATTATGTCAGTATTCATTAGTCTGATGTTTTACCTAGCTGTCCTGAAGCTTCCCAAACTGCCTAGTTCCACACCAAATTAGTTAGAGTTGTTCTACTTCTGAGAGACTTTTATATGAGAATTGCACAAAACTCATCTCAAAGACAACAAACTCCAGGAAAGCTTCAGAGAGACAAAAAAGCTATGAGCTACTCATGATGAAAGAAAATTATTACACAGCTCAGCAAGGCTACCTGAATTGACTCATAAAGTACAATGACTATGTTTTTTGCAGGATATTTTTAGGACAGAGAGGGTGAAACCATACAGATTGAAACCAGCTCTAGCTGTAAATCCATATCTAAGACATAGGTGCATACCTTGAATGATGCTTGCAGGATTTAGTCCAGTCATTTTCAGAGTTGATAAAGATAATGCTATCAGCTCATGAAGGTGAGTATGCATGCTGAAACAAACTAATTTCCTACTGACACAAAGATACCAAAGGGAAATTGAGAGTCAAAGAGATTTATGCCTTTATTCAGAGATTGTGAAATGCTCTACCAGAATTTAAAACTGCATTTTGTCTACAGAATTTTGCATTTCTGAATCAAACTGTAGCCCAGGGTCCTCAGTTATTACACAAGTGGCATAAAAAAGATTCCCAAAGCAGACATGCATTTCAAGAGCAAGCATATTGGAGGGAGCACTACACAGAGTGAAAGATAAATCAGTTTCAGATGATCTCCCAAAAGAGGAAAGGATGTCAGCAGCATAAGCTTGCTGGTCTTTAATCACTGTTTGTTGAAATAACAGGAAATTAAAGGCCCATTTTTACAGGCTGTCAGGCAATTCCTGGGAGCTACTAAGTGCCTCTGGCTTTGTGAAAGCCTGAAGAGTTGGAATCACCCAGTATACTGAAAACTCTAAGGAGTGCAACTAAATATTATGATAAAGTAGTTAAATGTTATTCTTGACTACACTTTATTTCAGTGAAGTAACACAGATTCTGACTGATTTTCAGAAAGACCTGTTTCACACTGCCTGCCTCTGTATTTGAGCTTGAAAGAGAAAAAGAAAGGAAAGCAGCCTAGATGTGGTGTAAATCAGTATCACTCTTAAAATCCACAGAACTAATGCAATTTAGTGCAGTTGAGAATGAAGCATTTCTACATTGTCCCAATATGTTTCAGTGTAATTCTCTTCCTTCATCAAGTGATTCTGAAATGGAATCAAGTCAATCAAAAACTAGATCCATAACTAGATGGATAGATGAGGGGAAGGCAGTGGATGTGTTTTTTCTTGACTTTAGCAAAGCTTTCGATACTGTCTCCCATGGTATCCTCATAGCCAAACTTAAGAAGTGTCGATTGGGAGACTGTGTTGTGAGATGGATTGGGAATTGGTTGAAGGACAGAGCCCAGAGAGTTGTGGTTGGTGGAGCAGAGTCTAACTGGAGGCCTGTGACTAGTGGTGTGCCCCAGGGCTCAGTGCTGGGGCCAGTAATGTTCCATATATTCCTCAATGATCTGGATGAAGGGGTACAGTGTACCCTCAGCAAGTTTGCGGATGATACCAAGCTTGGAGGAGTGGCTGGAACCCTCGAAGGCCGTCTTCTCCCCCTTCAAAACCACTTTGTAAAGGCCCTGCATTGAATCCTGGTCTGCCCTGGATGATCTCCCAGAGGTCCTCACACTTTCTGTCTGACAGCAATCTAGTGGTATCTGCACTATGTAGCAAGGTGAAGGAGCAGCTAGCTCACTGCTCACACAGATAACATCCTCCTCTGTTAGAGCTAGAAGTTGTTCTGGGAGGATGGATTTTTTACTATATATGTAGCTTTATTTATTTGCCATTAACCTATACAAAATTACTATGTATTTCTAGACATTAAACACATGATCACAAAGCTGTTCATGGCTGTCAACTTGTTATGGCTGCCAACTTCACTCTCTGCTGCATCCCGTTTCAAGCCTCTACCTTCAATACATTCAAGCCCTAACTCAGTTAAACTCCTCAGCTTATCTCAGCAAAGATGCCTTGTAGAGAACTTGTAAGCAATGCTTTCCTCCAGAAGGGATACATGAAACCCTACAACCAATGAATAATGCAAGAGAAACTACTTCTAACTTGAAAGATTAACTCCCCTTCTTTCCTCCAGCCTAAATTCTCTACAGAAGACACTCTTCCTTCTGACTGCCAGCATGCTGACCACCAGGGGTCTGAACTTCCCATGCTGTTCCTAGCAATTTATAATGATCCCAGGAAGCTCTCATCCCCCAGCCTGATTCATTAACATCAAGAGTTTCTTCACTTTTTGGCTTTTTGTGAAGTACTGCAAGCAACCAAAAGGAAAAGAGAAAAGGAAAAGCTTTTAGCTGTCACTCATCCAAACATATATCTTTATGTGGAAGATAATATCCTTAGGGAGGAAAAATGACACAATAAGCTTCCCAGGACACAGTGCAGCAAAGGAATGCTGTGTTATGCACTCTCAGAGAAATCCACTTTCAGCTTTTTTACCCCAATTAAAAAGGGCAGCAGGTTTGGACATAGACTTTAGAGTAGCTCCTTGCACACTTCAGAAGCATCACTCACAGGGAGGTCTCAGGACCATCCCTCCTTCTCAATGAATTCACAGTGACAGAAGGAAAAGGACAGGATAACTGATGTCTACTTTTCCAGGATGGAAGCTCTCAACTAACAGCTCAAAAGCTACCTGGGACCTCCTGGTGAAACAAATTACTTCTCTTTTTTTAATGTATCCCAGCAAGTGGACCAAATTACAGAAGTATTCAAAATCAGGCTAGTATTTTGTCATTTACAAATCCAAATACAATGTGTGCAAGCATATGGAAAAGCAAACAAATTACTCCCTATCCCTCTGAAATGTGACAAGGTGGGTGGGAAGAAAACAGAACAAAATGAATTGGTTTGTCCTCTTTAAAAATATACATATATTTTTGTCATATCAAGAAAAGATATTCATGATATTCTGCAGATTTTTTTTTCTATTTATAGGGCTTGTTATCTTTTACCAAACAGCTGTTTTTCTTTCCAAAAGAGTTACAATTGTTGATTTATGGGAAGCTAGATTTGTTTTTTAGACATAAACAACACCTGCAATTAACAAGTTTTCTTTTCTTACTTGTTTCCTGATGAAGTGGAAGCGTGGACTTTTGGTCTGGTCTAAGAGAATAGAAAATGAAACCCAGTTAGGACCTGACCTTCTGTGATGAAGATGTCTGAAATAACTAAGAATACTGTGATCAAAAAGTTTACAGAACAGAAGGAAAGAACATTGAGGGGACAAACAGTTATTATTTTTTTCCTCTACCAGCAGAAATTTTAACAGAAGCTTTTAGCTGGAAGCAGTAAAACATGAACAGTCTCTTAGGCTGAATTATCATTACAAGTTTCCTAAGGATTAACTAGTATGTTGTTGTTAGAGTAGTCAGTGATTCAGTATGCCAGAAGACTGGAAGATTAAACAAAAGCTAATCTCTAGAAAAGTAGGACAAAATCCTTTGTTTCTTTTTCAGGAAAAAAGAATTGACAGCTTGCAGGTTCTCAAAAGCTGATTTCCCACTTGCTGTCTGGAGAAGACAAAGCTTTTCTTAACAGCAGTGCTTTCCCATCCACCTTTCCCAGAGCAATGCAGCTTCCAAAACCTGTGTGTTACAGAACATTAGGGATCAGGAAGTACCACTATTGTTTATTTTATTTTTTGACAGCTTAGCACTAACAATAAAGATTACTTTCTACAAATCAGGCAACTCTTTTGTTGCACTGGTGGACAGAGTCTGACATGTGGCAAAGGCTGACACATCAGATTGCTGCCAAGTTGGAAGAGGCATTCAGCAAACCAGTGATAAACAAAATGCTGTGAGAAGTCTTTATGTGTAAAGAAAACTGTTTGCAGATTCAGCATTAACTTGAATGCACAGTACAAAGCAGATTTCAGGTTCTTGTCACTGACTTAGCTGTAAGCTCTAAGAGAAGGATGAGATGAGATCAGTTCAACACATCATATTCTACCCCAAAGCCCTTGCTACAAGGGATATTGTCACTCTCACATAACTGCCAGTGCTGCCAACCTTTAATTATCTGGAAAAGAGAATAACAATCTGAGTTTTGGATGCAAAACCTGAAATCAAGTGATTCTGGGTTATAAGCAATGGCTCTTTAATTCTTTTCTTGTGTTTCCATGATGGCCTGCAAACCTAATCCAAAGCAGATGCATGGTCAAGTCTTAGCTCTTGGAGCTCTGTTTCCAAATGTAGAAACAATATACTCTTGACATCTTGATGGCAAAGGTTATAGCCAGTTCCAGTGTAGGCAACAATGTCACATTATTCAAAAAAAACAATGAAATAGATAAATTTCATTTAGCATGATATTTAAATAACATTTTTTTTATATAAGAAAGACAGTGAATTTAGAGCCAACTTCCTAATACAATTCTACATCAGGTTTGCCTTTCATATTCACATTTTCAGCAGCATCTCTCACCAAGTTCTCTGCTGGAAATATCCGTGGCATTCAGGACTCTGATAAAAAGGCTAAAGATAACAATAATAGATATAGTTCTTGGTAACATCAGACACAAACAGAGAGGAACTTATATGTCTCCTACACAACACTTAAAATTTTCAAATGTGATTTAGGTTCTGAACATTTTAAAGAGATTTTTAGGATTTAAGGGACCTTTGACAGCTATCAACCAAAAAAATCTGTGAGTTTAGCACTCAACTCCTGCAGAAAATTATGAACATAGTCTAAAATAGCCTTTGAAATGTTTAAATATCTTCAGTAGCTCTGTAAAATATTTAGTAACATGCTATATGTCAGAGAAATGCCACATTTTAAGTAGATCCTTTGTATACTCCTATTAAATACTCTCTTGCACTGGAAGAAACTTCCCATCCAAGAGCAGGAGATTGGCCAAAAATGGCAGTAGCACAAATATTGCAGCATCTGGGAGGATTTATCCAGGGGACAGCAAAGCTTTAAAACATTTGCAATTCATACCTGAGTGATCTCTTACTTTCCTCCAGGCTCCCTCTGTAGCTGTTTCTGCTGAGAGTCCCAATTAAGCAGATGTATCGCTGTTAGAGAACTAATTTTAGCAGCTGCATCAGTTCATGCCTCTACTTGGGATCAAAGTCACCTCAGTGTGAGAGACACTCTGACAGCTGGAAAGGTCACTTAGGACATCCCTGCTCATCTGTTCTGGGGTTAAACCTTTCCTGTGGCAAGGTCTGGACCCAGCAGTTGGCAGCAGGCACTTTTTGCCTTCAATGAATTTCTGACGTGGATGCAGTGATCTGCTAACAAATTGGCAGCAGGAGGACTGGGGTCTCAGCTCTGCACAGTACATGCCCTTCCCTTGAACTGTGTAGGAAAATAAGAACCAACTTAGACTTCCTGAATTAATTAACTGTAATATTCCCTGACACTCTTGCAGCACACAACTGTCTGTCCTTGGAGGCTGAAACTCAGCATAGACTGACAAGCCACAGACAGTGGCAAGCTGCAGGAAGAGAAATGCTATGACTACTTATCAAAGTACATGAAACATTCATCTCAACAGGATTAGGCAAATCACAACAAGCTTTAAGGTCCTTGTTCCTTTAATCTCTATTTTGCTTTGCTCTTCATCTTCTACATATCTCACTTGCAGGACCTGACTTAACATTGCCTTGTACCTCTTCTCAAGAAACATGACCCAAATCAGTGTTCAGTGAACCCATGGGAGCCCTCCTTACAGATCTGTAGTTTCAGTGAGGCCCATGTGTTAAACATTGTTGCATAAACAAGAGTGTGAGCTAGCTTTAAACTCAAGATACTCCAGGCTAAGGGATAGTATGGAATGTTCATTAATCAGATCATCTATTCTCTTCACTAGCAAGTTCATGTATCCAGTCCCTTAAAATTAGAGTAACCAATCCTCAGTAATGAATAAAGTTTCTAGAGTTTCAGATCTCACAGTAAAAAGAAATAACTGTCATCAGCATTAGAGTATTTAGCATCTGCTGCGAGTCACTCATGGCTAGGTATCAGCTCTTCTGTGGCTCCCTAATGATTTTCTTAGAGAGGGAAAGGCAAGGACAAACTACATTGGATCCCCAGTGAGATGATTTAGCTCATGCTGGCAGGCAGAGCTAGCAAATGTTTCTCTTGAGTGACGTTTTGGATGGACATTGCTGCAGTAACACTTGCCAGAGCAGCATCTGTAAAAGAGGAAGGGAAGAGCACATCTATACCCCTGTTCTGTGCAGGCCAGATGAAAAAGGCTGTAAGAAAGAACTCAGCAGATGTTACTGTTTGCAAACAGCCATTTTGGAGGATTACTAGCTCCTGTAGCCTGAATAAAATAGCAGAGTTTTGTTGATGTTGCTTTTTTTTTCCACTGGAAAATAACTTCCCTACCAAACCTCAACTCAGAAAGCAGAAGATCTGCTCAATTTTCCATGCACCATTCTCATTTCAGTGAATGTTCCACTTTGAAATCAAAGGTATGAATGAGCAGCATCATTTCCAGGGTGTTTTGGCCAAAATGCACCTGCATATATTTGATAGGCAGGGCCTGGAATCCTTCCCCACTGAACATATCTCAAAAACCACACAGACTATAGTTTTTATTCACATTCACAGGTATGCATTCCCAAATCCAAGGGAATATCCATCATACCCTCAGCTACTGTAAAACTCCATAACTCCACTAAAATAATCAAAACCAACTACTAACAGATTCAGCTAATGATTTCCTAATGGCCTGTATGAGATTGCCTCTGTGCAGTTCATTTCTAAGGGACAAGAAAGATGACACAATGCTGTCTCATTGCTAATAGGCTACAAAATGAACCCAAATTTTACCTACTGAAATTATTAAATGGTGATGACTTACTTCTTAGCAGCTGAGCTCATTCTGTGATTCAGGTAGGGTTACCTGCCTCCTCAAGTTAGTTAAATGTTCATTGAATAGCTATTCTGGCTGACAGTGATTCCATTGTATTTTATTACTCTAGGCTCACCATTCACTTGAATACAGAAGTTAAAAAATGGACTATTAATGTAAAGATGTATGGAGACATGTAATAAAGTGTTTTGTTAACTAAACACACAGCAAGACTTAGGAGTTATGATGACAGTTCTTAGTTTTCTGAGACAGCTGGAAACTATAAGAATGCAGAATCTGGATCGTTTGATGATCTTTTTACTAAACATAAATTAGCCATGAAAAATCATTTCCTACATACTAATTCACAGTGACCTGAATATTCAGGCTTGAAAATAGGGATAATTCTTTCAGAGACATACCAATTTTTCTTTCCCAAATCATACATTAGCAGTTCCTTGGTGGGCAGGTTTTTATCCTGAAAACATTGCTGATTTATAATCCACTTTTTGTATCTCTATGAAGTTAAATATAATAAGAATTTTTTCTGTTTACATCCAAAGCTGAAGTGACCAGTTAGGACCTTAAGAGGAAAACATCATGGGCACAACCCAGTTACACATCTCTCCATCAAAACCCAAACACAATCCAACACAACTGGTAGCTCTTAGAGTAGATCTGACCAGTGAGAGAAATCTCACCAATATGCCATATCCATATGGAACTACTCTTCAGCCTCTGACTGTTCCTCAGGATGAGATGCATTAATAAGGCTCAGATTGAAAGGGTGTCAGAAATCAAGAAACCTGATTTTTATTCCTTGCATTTGTCAGAAGTCATAACAACAGGCTTATTCTGTACTCTGTCTACTAAATGAACAGAGAAATAATTACAATTCCCTTAGTTGTGAACGATTGATTACTCTCCTTGATTTCTAATTTTGCCTGAGTAAATATTTCAGGTTCTGGTCTTGAAGTTGTAAAATAAATCATAATATCATTATGCCTTGCCAGTGTTTCAGAGGAAAAAAGTGCATGAATTTATTATTTCTGATAAGCAGTCTTATAATAACAGAAGCCTGAGGTTTACCAGCATGACAAACAAATCAACTCCTTCTATCCATGCATTTCATTACAGATTAAAATGCGTGAACTCAGAATTTTAAACCAAGCTACTTCATTCTGGAAGATGAGCAGGCTAGTGCTTATAGACCCAGGGATCAAGCAGCAGGGTAAGCACTTGTACATTTGGAGGGCAGCTAGTCTCAAGCTATCAAATACATCAAGCCAAACAGTGTGCACTGAAGCATTTTATCTACTGTCAATGGATATAAACTGCTTTGTTTTACATAATGAAAGTGTAATTTGTAAAGGGAGTGTTTGGAACTCAAGACAGTGGGTTTATGTTGTAAACTGCTTGATTTTTGGCTGTCAAGCTAAAAATCTGTCTGGAGAGGATGGAAGTCAAAGGTTGAGATTCACTCAAATTCCAGAGCAAGAGTGCCATGGCAGATTGGATGTAATATATTCTGAATATTTGGAATTGGGAGTGTCATTTCCCTGTAACCTCATCACTGTGCAGCTCCAGAGGTGCCTGCCTCTTCCTTTCCTTTCCTTAGGCACACAGGCAATAACTCTCCGCCAGTGCATAAACAGGAGTTGGCTTCAGTCAGCAGGCAGCAGTAAAGTGCAATGTGGAAAGGCTGAATTAGCTTGAATACTTTTGATTTACCAAGCAAAAACATGAAGACTTGATCCTGAATTCATTCTCAGATGCAAGAGGCAGACATCTCTCTTGGACGTTTTCCTACTCATCCTGTTGTTAGAAAAACTGAGCCTTATTCAAGAGCCACAGTGGATAATAATCTAGCTGTTTGAGTTAAAGCATAGCCACTCAGTCAGAACAGGACTCTGCTTGCCAGTAATCATGACCCCAGACCTATAAGAGCACTTCATGTCACTAGGCATCTAAACTTACTGTGAGAAATGGAATATTTCAGTGGATCCCTAATGATTCTGCTATGAGAGTAGGAAAGGCAGAGACCTGAAAACCTAAATCACACATCTCATTTCTATTTGAATGAAAATAGTCCTGCTGCCTGTTTGCCTGGCAGGCAGGGTGAGCTGCACAGAGTAGAAGGTGGCAAGCTCTCACTCATTGCTTTTCTCTAACCTATTTTTATCAAACAACAACTGATCTGGGAGACATCTGGCATGTTACCAGAAAGCAAAGGGAAGTGCAGCTGAAGAAGCTGGAGTCCATTTATTCCATCAATTAAATGTTCTGTACAATGTATCTACACAGGTTTAAAGCTACTTAATGTTAGCCTGAGGTTAACATTCATTGAAAGCTAAAGGTAAATGTCACAGAATTTGAATGGGCAGTAAAGCCAAGAAAGAAAAGTTTACTATCTGGAAAAGAAAGTTTTGAACAAAATCTTATGTTAAAAAGCTACTGACTATTTGAAGATATTAAAAAGATATTTCATAGGCTAGGTAGGTAGGTAACGTAATTTTGCAGAAAAGCCATAATGAAAGAGTTCAGATAGTGGTCAGTGGAAGATTAAAATAATGAAATTTTGACCTCAGAAGATATTTTTAAGCATATGATTGGGATAAAGCAATCTCATTACCTGGCTCATCATCTGATATTAAGTGAGGAAAGTAGCTAAGACCATTTTGGAGAGTGGATTGGATGCTGTGAATAAAGTCAGGGTGTGGAAACCCATCCCTTCCTTAGTCTTTGAAGAAAGTTGGAATGCTGAAAATAAAGTTGGAGTGACACTGAAACTCTTATGTGTGTTGGAGTGACAGAGAAACTCCTCCATGGATGGAAGGACAGATATAGATGCAGATCCCTAACAATTTCCTTAATGATTTCCTGACAACTTGGCATCCTATAAAAGCACTGGAACCTATGAGCATGAGGATATCTCTTTAGCAACAACCATCAATAAAAGCATGTAGAATAAATAATAAATACTAGATTCTATAAGCACTCAGACATTCAGAAATCTCATTTTCCCTTATGGGAACTATTAACACAATAAAAAAATCAAAATGACATTACCCAAACAGCATTTTGCAAACATGCCTGCTACAGAGCCCAATCCTATTGGCTGTGGAGAACTCCCAAGGCGACACACAAATCTCTTCCTCACCAGAACACACCCTGGTGACCAAAAGGCTTCATAGCAGATGAATCTGAGCCCCAAGATACTCAGCACAATTTCTGCTATTAAATGAAGTCTCCTTCTACAGAATACCCCCTTGAAGAGAAAGAATTGTCCCAAACTTTATTACCATTGAAAACAAGATAGAGTTTTTTGACAGCAGGTTCACAACTTAGGCAACTCAAGTGCTAGAGGAAAATGAATTTGCTGCTAATTCCTTTTTCACACTCAGTGTTTATAGAGAACACAGAAGCATGTTTCAAATACCAAGGAAAAGGAGTTTCATGACAACCACCAGAATCATCTATGCTTTCTTGAAAGAGAAAGTTTGAGACATCATCTCATCCTTCTTGTTTTTCTTGCTTTGTCAGTAAACCACCAATGTTAACTCTACAATACCAGTCAATTCTATTTAGCTTTCTATTTCAGATAAGACTTATCATCTCATTTACACCTCGGGGGCTAGCATTGACCAAATATCTTCCTTTTCAATGCACATGCAAAGTTGGCAGCAAGCAGTATTGATCATTCTATTATCATTCTGTTATGCTTAATTTCCTCTTCATCTTTTCACTTCAGTGTTTTCTGGTGTGGATTCTTGTTAGCAAACTGCCTTTTCCTCATCCCAACCTGATCTAAGCTGACCTAAGGGTAGGGAGTGCACTACCATGAAATGATGAGGATTTTGCCTTCATGTTATTTATGCCTCTCTTGGGAGTGCTAAGAACAGACTGGGAGATGATGATCACGTTATCAAAAGGTCTATTCCTCCAAGAGACAAGTCTTGAGAGTTTGTTTACACCAGATGTAGTGATTGGATTTCACTTGGCATGTCACTAACATCCAGTCTGTTGGCCACAGAATAAAGTGAATAATTTAACAGGGAGCTGCTGTATATGCCAAGCAACCAGGTTGTAAAACAGTTCTGCACAAAATCTGGGGAACCAGCTGTCTAGAGCTGAGGCACACAACAGTATTTATTGCTTATGCATCATGCTGAATTGCTAAGAGCATGGCCCAAAATTAGGAAAAGGATGATGAACATGGAGGAATTGTTTTTTAGCACATGGAAAACCACAGGGAACTGCAGGAATTACATATGAGGTTGCTAACATTTGAAGAAATGCACACTAAAGCAGATGAATTCCCATTGTAAACAGAGGAATATCACAGTCCACCTACAGCAGACATGATAACTGCAGCTTTCCATGTGATGCAGAGTATGGGCAGGAAATCAAGAAGTCGTTCTAATGAGCAATTTGGGAAGCTAAATGTAGATCCATATTTGCCTGGATATTGCAGCTAGAAAATCTTTCCTTTCCTATCATGATACTGAATAAACAAATGTTGGTTTTATGCATTGCTCAGTGGGTGGATTTTGCAGAAGAGCTCAGCATTGACTTAATTGTGGTAGCACTGGAATCAATGGGAATTCAGCACCAGAGTCAGCTAGAGCAGGATTTGGCTATCACTGACCCAAGATGTCCAGTGGCATAGATTTACACATTTTGCAAAGCTTTTATAACTATCCCATTATGCAAAGTGGCTGCACAACCATGGAATTCCTCCCTGGTTTGGTCTGGCCTTTCCTGCTGCCTTCCATGCTTGTGCAGGTTTCCCAGCTGGCACCTCTGTCCATTTACAAATGATACTTCTCTCTTGGCTTTAGGGAGTTGGAATTGGAAGGAAATACTTCAAATTTCCATGAGGAAAAATGCTGACTGTCCTTGATTTTAGTCTAGGATATGCAGTTGTAAATTTGCAATTGATTTGCCAACTTCTTTTAACTTGATAACACAGAGAAAAATCATCTCAGTGGAGCAGACCCTGAGAAGAATTACTTATTCTCCTCTACACATCAAGTATTTATAATTAAATACATTCAGCTTTGCCTATTTGAAGTAGCAGAAATGCCAATTAATTCCTTAAGAAATATTCAAGGAAATGTCATCCTTAAAATCTGCAGCTAATTCTGGGTAGATAGTTAACATTCAAAAGGTAAGACATTCCTAAACTTAACTGCTTCTCCAGAAGAAGCCAAGAAATAAAGCAACACTTCATTATTGTGCACAAACCCCTAAAACTGGGAAATAAATCATATCTTAGGAAAGAAATGAAGACTTCAGCAAACAACTTGTACATGGAGATATATTCAACAGACAGCTGTAATTCAAACAAATATGTATAATCATTAGAGCAGAGAAGCTCCTTTAACAGAATGACAAATATAATGAATGGAGTTAATAGAGATGAGAATAACAGTACTGATGTCTCTCAGAAAACTCTAGGAATTAACCATTCTTCAGGAAAAGAAAGATGAAATAATCTTACCATGTAGTTATAGTCATTGTCTGGATATAGTTTACACTACTCAAGGCTCAAAAATCATTGGCTAGAGATTCCCCCCTCACCTCACTGGAGTCTGTAACCTCCAAAGCACTTCTCTTCCTGGACCCCACACAGGATTTTTACACAACAGTAAACCAATGTAATTTGTGTCCTTTCCTAAGATTGCTGTTATAACCTTGCATTCAATTTATTTTTTGCTCTTCAAAGTTTCCACCTGAGAGTACATATTATCACCTCATTTGTAGCCCTAACATCTCTGAGAGCACTTTTAGTACTTAAACCAGAAACTAGCCAGTGTTTAATTAAGTGTCTGGCACACTCTGTAGCCTACAGTGTCTTCCCCAAGGAAAGGCAAGGAATTTTGCAGGCTGTGTTTTTGCTGCCTTCTATGTGACATTGACCTAGCCCTGCAGAACAAACATGGGTCGAGCCTGGACTGTCCTGAGGTGCTCAGCATCTGCAACTCCACATGACAGCTGCAGATAATCAGCAATGTGCAGCGTCAGACTCTGTACCTATTCTTTTTTTCAGCAAAGAAGCAGACAGGGCTAATTAACAGGATAAAACTGTAAAGGCACAGGCTTATCTGTCTATAGTTAAACCGTAAAATAACTTCATTGTACTATACCCTTGTGAACCTTCAAGTAATTCCTGGCTTGCCTGATTAGACTCAAAATGCACAGACTGCAAAACCACCATTCAGCTGTTCTACTTGTTATCATTTCAGTATAAAGCCACCAGCAACCTAGCTGCTGCCCAAGTGCAATTCCAGTTCCTCCAGCTCACAGTAACTACTGCAACACCAAATTCATTCTTTAGCACTTACTGCCTATCCTTTGCTTTATTTGGGAGCATGAACAGCAAGACTCCATGCTCAAAGTTAAGTTCAAACTGGTTTGGCTACACCTTCAAAACCAACATGTTGCCATTGAAGTGGCTCAGATATTAGAACTCCAACCTTGAGTGCTCAGCAGCAACACTGTAGTACCAACCCAGTGTCTGCAGATAAAGCACTGAAATGTCTCCTAAACCCTAAGTATATCCCTTTGGAGCCAAAAGCTAAATCTTCTCCCTGCAATACAATCTACAAACCAGTCTTATCTGTCTCTGCTCTAAAAGTGCAGCACCAGCAAATTCCAGAACTCAAGAGAAAAGAAGATCACTTCCAATGATCCTGGACACAAGTTTCATACCTCATTGGGGCCTTGCAACTCCTAGGTTAGGATATCAATGATCACTCAGGTACCTCAGAAAGCAGCATCTCAGTGACTTTAACAGAGGTAGTGATTTGTGCTGTAGAACAAGCACCAGCACCACAGCCAGACCCAGCAAGGTACAAACCATTTCACTGCCACCCCCACCAGAAGAAGAAACTGAATCTCCATTAAGAACTTCTCTCTTTCTACATTGCAAATCTCCTTTTGGCACAGAGAGTTTCAGCCAATGTTACTACTAATTACTTGATTGGAAAAATCCAATCACTTACATTTAATTAGCATGACAAAAATTAATCCTTGTATCTGTAGCAAGCTTGCCTTTTTCAGGAACCTTAATGAGATGCCCTCTGGAATGCTTATAATTGAAGGGAAAATGGACTTCACATCTGTACAAATGAAGGTCTTCAGGCATGATAGGTCAGAAATGTCAATGTATGCACCCTTTTGGTGCATGGTCCAGAATGTACAGAGCTATGATGAAAGATTCCTAGCTCTACATTAACATTTTATCTGTAAACTACAGAGCTCATTCCTTCCCTTCCACTGAATTTGAACTCCATGATTTGTCACAGAAAAATCATCTGGTATTTTGTGCTAAGAGCCAGTAAATCAGGGCTGGACCTGAAACTGGCAGTGAAAGAGAGTGCTATCAGAGAGGCTGTTATCAGAGAGACTTATCTCTGTTATCAGAGAGACTGTTATCTCTCTGGTATGGTAAACAACACCAAACATTTCCATGGATTACAAAGCAGTTATTATTAGGTCACTGATATTGCCATGCATTGCCACACTTCAGCATTGTTTCTGACTGTTTTCTGCTGCTGAAAGCCTTGGAAATCTAAAGGAAGAACAGTGGAATATCCTTCTTCCAGCACCTCAGCAGCAGCCTTGAAAAGGTCTTTTGGCCTTGTGGTCATTGCCCATCAGCAAACTCTTTCCTTTGGGAAAGCACAGATTACACAAGCTTTTCTTCTCTCAGTCACAGAGGGTTTAGCAGCAATGCTAAGGAAGTAACACTCTGAAGTGTCTGTACAAGAATGAAGTGTGAGAGTGTAGAGGAATGACACAGTGAAAGAGTAATGAATGAAATATGATAATATCTCATATCTCTACCTTGCTTGCCTTCCTTTACTCCAGCCTCCTCAGCTGAAATCTGTCTGCACTTAGTGAATCCTTGCTTGTCTTTCTCTTCTGTCAAGTGGTCCCAAAGAGCTGAAGTGTTCAGTGTAGTATTCCTTGATCAGTTCTGATGGAATCAAAGACTGGAAATAAAAATACAGGAGAAATTAGCAGAGCAGAATGGCTATAGCAAAAATAAATTCTGTTTTGTAACAGGAGTTCACTTCATGTGAAAACCACTCACACAAAAACTATTTGGTTAAGTTGCTGAAAAAGCAAAGGGAACTGTTTCTGGTTTAATGCCAATCACTTTCACATTTATTCTAGACCTTATTTAGCTGTTGCCATAATTTGTGCTGGATCCAATTAAATATTCACATAAGTCATGCCATTGAGCATTTACTTGTCCCTTGACAGTGGTTTTCTAAGCACAGTTCTTTGTTTAATATGTCCTGACCTCATGGATATTTGACAGCCTTTAAGGAGTGTTATTCCTCTGGAAGCAATAAATGAGTTCTATTTGTTATATATTGACATTTTCCCCCAGAATTTCTGCCAGGAGCAACTCAGGCTGCAATTGAGACATTAAAATTTCATTCTTGAGATTTCATCTTAAGTCTTTGGCTTGAACACACACACAAAAAAAATCTCTCTGTGATTTTATATGCTGAGAATCATAAACTGAGCACACTCAAATGAAGGAGCAGGCAAGAACAGTTTGAATGCAACACTCAGAACTACCACAATTATCTACAAGTCATCAGGGAGCCCAAATAAGATCTGATAATCAAAGCAATTAAAGTATAGTCACTATTTAGTGCCTCACAGAATACACAGACATCATAATAACTTTTCATAACAGTTTGGAAATGAGCTAATCCACTGGAATTCTACCAGGTCCTCTGGAAGAGCTGCTGTTTAAAAAGGATATAAATATAGGACCCCAGCTCTTTGAGGTCATTCCAGAATTGACAAGAGCGGGTTTGGTAAGAACAGGGTCCTTGCAAAAAACCCCAATTTGCTGCAAAAATTGCCTTTGGGGAAACTGTATTTTGCCTTTTTAACCTTCTATTTCATTAATGCTTCCTAATCTCTGTGTTATGATCACTGGAAAGAAGGTCTAACAGCAAATATGCAATTAATTCTGCAGCATTAACTACTTATGGTGATTTTGGCATTAACTGGAACAAAAAATAAGCTGTTAAATTAATAGGCTTTTATTCCAGTTGTTGAGCTCTAATCCAGAAATCTCTATCATACTTCCACAAAGGCAAAGTTCATTTTGAGTTCTCTGGAAAACTGAAAATGTCTCTGCTTCTGTACAAAGCCTGACCCTGACTTACTGCTCTAGGAGGGCCAATCACTCTCCATTGGAACTAAACATCCCTGCATTTGAGAGGAGTTTCAATAATTGGTTTTAAATTTATCTGTAAATTTCCCTTGATTTAAGGAAAAACAACAGTCTTTTTGTAAATGTTAAAGGTCCTTCTTCTCTGTAAACTTTGAATTAAGACTTTGTCAGTAAAAAGCCAGCAAGAGAATTGAGCCTTCTACAGCTCATTCATTTTAGTAATCTCTGAACATTACTGTGAAAGGATCATTAATCCTACCAGTCCTCCTTGCATAGCATTTCCTTTCAGGCCAGTCTCAAAAAGGAGACAAAACCCTGCAAAACTTCAGTCAATCATTGTTTAACTATGCCATGCTAGGAAGCAAGCCAATAACAAAAATGTTTTATCCTGACAGGAAAAGAAATTCCTAAAGTTAGGAGAACAAGTGTGGAGCCATTTGACACTTACTAAAAACCTTCATGGCTGAGGAATCATGTTGTTAGTCAGATCTGACTCCCAACATAACAAATGCTGTTACACCAGTTTAGTGGACAAAACCATCTAGAGCTTGTCCATACCCTAAAATGGCACATGGCATTGGGATGTCTGAGCTAGAAGAGTTAATTTCTTAGCATGTTTCAGAACTAGAAGCTGTATTTACTTTGGAACAGACAACAAAATTTCCCCAAACTGCCACTAGGAAGTTGTTTTTATGACTAGTGCAGTGCTCCAAAAGGCACATTAATAATGCAAAGGCCTCACAACTGACATTTGTTACTGGTTATGGAACAAGGCAGAGTGTGTCAGTGCATCCTATTGGCTTTCAGGTGAAATTAGACAGTTGAGCATGATCTGCTGCTACTGGGAAACATTTGTCATTGACAAATTCATATGCAAGGGGTTTGTTAATTTCTGTTTAGATCTTATTTCAGTATACAATAACCAGGCTGTCTAAACATCAACTCACTTATCAAACACATCATAGAAACATTTAGGTTGGAAAAGACCTTCAAGACCACCATGCTACTAAATCATGTCCCTCAGCAACACACCTACATGTTTTTCTAACCCCTCCAGGGATGGTGGCTCCACCACTGCCCTGGGCAGCTTGGGCCATTGCTTAACCATTCCATCAGGGAAGAAATTTTTCCCAATATCCAAACTAAACTTCCTCTGGCACAACTTGAGGCCATTTCCTCTTGTCCTCTCACTAGCCAATTGGGAGAAGAGACCAACCCCCACCTCAGTGTAATGTCCTTTCACGTAGTTGTAGAGACTGAGTAGGTCTCTCCTCAGCCTCCTTTTCCCAAGGCTAAACAAGCCCAGTTCCCTCAGCTGTTCCTCACCACACTTGTGCTCTAGACCCTTCACCAGCTTCGCTGCCCTTCTTTGGACACACTCCAGCACCTCAATATCCTTTGTGTATTGAGGAGCTCAAAACTGACCCCACTATTCAAGGTGTGACCTCACCAGTGCCAAGTCCAAGGGGATGATCACTGCCCTTGTCCTGCTGGCCACACTAGTGCTGATTAAAGCCAGGATGCTATGGGCCTTCTTGGCCACACAGCTAGCTCATCTTCAGCTGCTGTCGACCAGTACTCCCAGGTCCTTTAATGCAAATGACTAGTTTTGGTCTAAAAAGCCTATAAACTTAAGAAATGCTTATCCTGCTTCCATCCCCACTGCTAAAATCCAGTCTGCAAAGATTTACAGTATCTTAAAGGCTATGTAACTAATCTCTGTCAGACATGAATTTAATCTAATGCATGCAAATTTGTTCTTTGTACTTTCTTTCATGAAGACAATATGCCACAATGCCATATTCCCTTTAATCATCAATCCACTTACATAACATTTCCAGCTTCCAGGGCTAATCCATAGAGCCCTCCCTGCAGCAAGCCTCTTTCTGAAGCCAGATTACCTGCAAATGTTTGCTGGCTGCGTTTAAGGAATTAATTAAATGATAAAAAGGGGAAAAGCCTCTTCAGGCAGCACTGTTCCTTAGGTTTTGAAAATATATTTATAATCTCCCTAACGTGCAAAGTTATTTCCTAAGAGCATGAGCAAAACTATTGAATCTCCGGGTGAGGAAAGCTTTTATTCTAAGTGTAAGATTCCCTCTAAGCTTAATGCACTATGAGAAAAAAAAAAATCACCACGAAACAAACAAAAAAAAAAGCTGTTTTAACGCCTTTCCCTCCCATACCGCTGTGCTGGTAATCTGTTCATAGGAGACTTCCCCTCCTCTGCTGAGTTAGTAGACAGAGGCGCGGCCCAAGTGCTCCCAATGAGGCCAACAATGAAGTGGCCTCATTGTTGAAGAGGTCGGGCCTGCGGGGAGGCTGTCTGCAGCCTGTGGACCACGGTCCGCACGGCCGTGAGCAGGCTGGCACCGTGTGAGCGGGCTCCCGCATCCTGCCAGGGGACACGCTCCGTGCCCCTTGGAGCCGCCGCTGAGTGCTACCAGCCATGTTCCCTCAGCGCCTCCTCACCCCTCAGGCGCTGGAGCGCGCGAACTCCGTTTCCCAAGTACGCTCCGCGGGCGTCTTCTCTCGCGAGAGCCGAGGGGCGGAAATGTCCGTAAGAGGACCGGAAGTGGCGAGGTGCGGCCCGGAAGCGCTGTAGCCGTGGAGCTGCGACCGGATCTAAGACCATGGCTGAGACTGACCCGAAGACCGTGCAGGATCTCACGGCTGTGGTGAGACCGCTGGGAGCAGCCTTGCCGCTAAGATGGGAGCGGAGAGCTGCCCCTTAGCCTAGGGCTGCCGCAGGGCGCGGGGCGGGAGGGATGCAGGCAGAAAGGCTCCGGTCTTGGCGTTACCTCCTGGAGCCAAGCGCGGCCGAGCTTGGGTAATCCGCGATCCGCGGCTGCCTGCTCGGGTGGTGAGAGGAGGCTGCTGGGCGTGTGGTGGTGTAGGGGCCTTTCCTGGGTCTGGCTGTAAACCGTTGCCGAGCAGTTTCTGTCGAGTCCCTCAGGGATGGCTCAGGTCAGAGCGCAAGTCCGGTCGTGTTTCCCATCCAGCACTAAAGCCACTCGCGTACTTGAAGTGCTTTGGTAGTGCCGCTGCCTGGGCTGGCTGTGCCGGAGGAGTTATCCGTGTCTGGGAGGGATATAGTTACAAGCACGCGTTTGAGAGTGTGGAGAGAAAGGCTGTTATTCTGATACTGTAAACGTGTCATCATGTGATTAACATAGGATGCTGGAAGCAGCTGTTGTGGGGTTAGTCCTGGTTGTGGAATGCAGGCATTTTCTAGATCTTAAAATTGTTTACTGTGGCCTCTGTTCTCCTATGTGTGTGCATTCAGATTTATATGTAAAAATGTTAAATAAGGAATTATACCTCAGATTTTGTGCACAATTGAGCTCAGCAATCGAAGAAAACATTGTAATTACCTCATTACGTGAGATTAAATAGTGTAACAACCTCTTTAATGAAACCAAAACAGACTTCTTTTTTCCCTTTCTATTAGGTGCAGACATTGCTTCAGCAAATGCAGGACAAATTTCAAACCATGTCTGACCAAATAATTGGAAGAAATATCCTTTTTTAAAGTCAGATAGGTGCTTGTACACAAACTAGTGCAGCTAGCAGGAGTAGAGCAGTGATTGTCCCACTGTACTTGGCACTGGAGCGGTCACAACTCAAATCCTGGGTTCAGTTCACTCCAAGAAGGACACTGAGGTGCTGGAGTGTGTTTGAAGAGAAGTAATGAAGCTGGTATAGGGTGTAGAGCATAAGTGTTGTGATGAGCAGCTGAGGGAACTGGAGTTGTTTAATCAGAGGAGACCTCCTCACTCTAGAACTCCCTGAAAGGAGGTTGGAGTGAGGTGGGTGTTGGTTTGTTTTCCCAGGTGACTAGTGATAAAACAAGAGGAAACAGCCTGAAGTTGTACTAGGAGAGGTTTAGATTGGATACTGGGAAAGATTTCTTCCCTGATGGAGACGTTAAGCATTGACCCAAGCTGCTGAAGATAGTGGTGGAGTCAACATCCCTGGAGGTGTTCAAAAAACATGCAAATGTGACAGTTCACTACATGGCTTAGTGGCATGGTGCACTTAATGATCTTGGAGGTCTTCTCCAACCAAAATGTTTCTGTGATTCTGTACTCTACAGAATCATAAGTATTTTAAAGTATATTTACCAGTGGGATTTGTAAGATAAATGACCTTAAGAGTTTAAGCAAAGCTGTAGTAACTCTAATAATAAAAAGATATAATAATAATAATAATAAACAACAAACCAAAACCCCCAACCACTACTGGCTTGTAGTCCTAGTCCTTGACAGCAGTGAACTTGATGACATGAGCTGTCGCATCGATGACCTGGAGAAGAACATAGCAGACCTGATGACACAAGCAGGAGTGGAAGAACTGGAAGGCGAGAACAAGACTCCTGCTCCTAACAAGAGTTAAAGTGAGACAATTGCTTGCTAGCCTTGAAACTAAACCTTGGGTCACTTGGAATTACTGGCTTGAAAGTAGATGGACTTCTTCCTTTTGTTTTGTGAGGCAGACTGAAGTTCATGCAGAGCAGAATTATATACATAGAATTGTAGTATTTACAGAAAGAGTTATATGTTAAAATACAGGAAGATCTCCTTAGCAGGCCTCTGCTAGCCTCTTCACCAAGCATCTTCTCCTCAACAGTATTGAGAGGAGAGTTATTTTCTTTGTGTCTAGTTAGTTTTGAGGAAGTGCAATAGCTGTACTTACCCTCTGCTTCTCAGAAATAATGACTCTTTGCAGCTTGGGAAGAAGAGATGGGAAAACATCAGTAACAAACCAAGCTGTTCTCTTTTTCTCTCTTGCCATGTTTGAGTGTTCTGAAGAGAACCATGATCATAATTATGGATATTGCCATCATCAGCTCCTATTTCCATAGCTGGAAGGCTAGTGTGAGTGTGGTGCTACTCTTCCATCTTCTGCTGCATGCTGACTTCAGCTCCCACTAAGCTCCTAAATCCTGTAGACTTACTGCTGTGCAGAGAGGCTCAGGAGAGAGTTTCTGCCTATAGCTGTGAATGCCTCCTGTGTAAGTCAAGAGCTTGCTAGGAGTACCTGACTCTCACATGCCAGTGCAAAGCAGCAGGTCCTGGCTCAGGCAGTGTAGGACAGCACTCAGACATGAGGCAAAGCATGTTCTAGGGCAACACTCCTTGGAAAAACAATTCTCACTGAAGTTCAATGTGCTGATATTTTCTTATTCAAGTTCTTGACAACGTGCCACAATATTACACAAAAACATTGGAGAAGTAGATGTTTCTTCTACTTGGCAAGAAACAGTTCAAAATCGAGTACAAAAAACCCATGTAAATAAATTCAAGTGATCAGGTAGCACCCCTCACAAGCTTTGTTAACAATTGCTAAGGGTAATTCAGAAGCTGAGGCAGTGTAGGAGAGCCCAGACCCTTAGAGCATAAACAAGGGATGTGTGTGTGGTGATTAATTATATAATACAGGAATGCTAAGATTTCAGTTTCCATACATCTTGATTTTTGTAACTGGTTAATAAAGTACTATATGTATCATTTTCTAATGAGCATGAGTCTCTTCATTCTTCTCAGTAATATGCTTTTTGTTCTTGTTTTTTCCCCCAACAGGTTGCCAGTAACTTGAGGTGAATCCTGGAAGACTTCTCTGTTTTTTTTCTACCAGTCCTTGGAGTTACAGAAGAGCATTTTGCAACTACTGTGTGTAAAGGCATTTTTATATTGTTACAGAGCTTGCATTCCTGATGTATATTGTATAGTTAGGGGTAGGTTAGTTTCTATTTTGATTTGTGTACTGTAATTTCACTTTTGGAATTCTTGTTATGAGGATCAATTAGTTGTGTTATTAAAACACAGATCTTATGGATTGCAGCTACTTGGGTGTACTTTTTGGTGAAGTCACTTTTTTCCTCTTTCTTACACTTTTTCTAGATGTTTCATTGTTGATAGGTAAACATCTAGTGACTCTTATCAAATGGAAATCTTAACTTGTCCTATGTGACTTTGTGGAGTAAAGCACAAGACTGAAACTTAGCATTCATCTTAGCATCAGTCACTTAACTAGCTGAGGAATGTGTATTGTTTTCTCATCAATATAATAAGGTGATTTTGGAAACAGAAGGCAATGAACATCACAATCCTGTCTCCTACTCCTGGTATTACCTTACCTGTGTGTTCCTAGAGCATAAACCAGAAACAGAGATCTAACATCAGAGGCATCTGTGCACAGCTGAGCAGCCACTGCCATACAGATCTGTTACATTTAGACAGACAAGGAACTATTAACTAGGAGAAATCTCACACTGGGATTGAAGGGTTTTTAACACTGTAAAACTCTACTTTGGAGCTGGCAATGTATCATTTAGCATCACCTTTAAACAATAATTATGATTCAGTGAGTGATCCTGGACAGAAGAGAGGGATGGGATTGGGGGAGTGTTTGTGGTCTTTCATTTTAAAGCACTGGCTTATTGCACAGAACAGTTTGCTAACAAAGCAAGGATACACTGAGCAACCAAAAAAGGAGAGAATCTAGTTAGAATGCTGAAGCCTTGCTTCTCTTTGATTAACAACTGGCCCAAACTGTTCACTATATTTGTTTTAGAGAGGTGTTTACTTTTATAATGATATCCACATTTCTGAGCATGGAGTTCAGTGGATTACTTTAGAATATTTTGGCAATAAAAAGTGTATTTATCAGAGTCTGTACTATATCACTTGGGAAGAAAAATGACCAATGTCAGCTATTATTGACAATCAGTGCAATGCTCCTCCAGCTTGGAAAACAAATGTTAAGACAGCATCAGTGGTTGCATGTGCACCACAACTTCAGGCTGCTCTTTGAACACCACCAAATTAACAACTCTCTATTATGAAGGCAATATGACAGGTCATTTTTCAGAACCAAGGGGAAACTGTCTGAAAGCTCTTAATAACAGGGGACTTTTGTGAACCTAGGAAATGTATCAACCCACCTTGTAACACCAGCCTTGGGCTCTTTGTAATGTCATTTCAAAAATTAATAAACTATTATGTGATAACAAATAGTCAGTTCATATGTATGGGAAAGCAAAATCTAGCACAAGTATATCATTAGACATGAGATTGTATTTAGTTAGAAGTTACAGAATGTGTTCTGTATAATAAAAGAGTATGATTCCTGCCCTGTCAAATCTAGGTTTTACTAGGTAGTTGCAATATAGCCCAAATTCAGAGGATAGAATCTTAAAGTGGAGGATCATTTCTTGACTGTGCATGCACTATCCTATGTACAGCAGCTGTCCTGAAGGTTTTTGTCTCAGAATAACTTAAATGGAAAATGATTTCAGCTTTAAGAAGTGAGATTCTTCAAGTCATGGGAAAGTTTCTAATCACTTTTCAGTAGGGATAGGTTTTCCTCCTAACCTTTCAAAATCAGTTAAGTATGAAATATTAACAGTTCAATACAAAACAAGCTATACAGACAGGAAAATATTACTTGTAGCTCTTTCTATACTGCATATTTTTGAGAAACATGTTTTATTCTTACTCAGAACCAGTGATAGCTTCTGCATATGAATAGCACATGCAAACAACTCCTAGGCACAGCAGACCCATGCTATGGCAGCAAACTTGTCTGCTCTTTGGGTTACTGAGTCAGATTATCTGCTCACATCTGCCTGCAGGAGGAGAAAGGGTTTCTGATATGATAGGTGCTATCAAGGAGATGAGATAGATGGAAAATGCACTCTCTTGGACTTGCTACTTCATTCTTTTTCCATCCTAGCCCAAGCAGCAAGTAAAGGGGTAGCAAAGCTACTTTCTATAAGCAAGCAAGAGGTCTAGAACTACACAGAACAAGCAGTGTCCTGCATTTGTGGGGAAAAGGAAGAACAGCTAAGGGTGGAGAATGCAGAACCCTCCCTGCTCCTAAGTTCCTCAAGCTCTCCATTGTCTCTGCGCTCACATCTGACCACGCCTACTCCAGATGTCTATTAGCACCATCCTCTTCAACCCTGGATTTCTTCCACTCTGACTCTCCAGAGCTCAGTTGCAGCTGTAGCTGAGGTAAAAGCTGTTGTTTCCAGGGTGTCTCCAGATAAGTAAGTGTTGACACTCTTTCACAGAAGTTCTACGTTGGGGACAGCAAATATAATCAGGGGTTTTTTTATGACTGGAGTTACACCACACAATTACAGTTTTCCTAACCTATCATTAATAGCAGTATTGTTTTCTGGATGCTAAACTGAAGATCTGAGAACCTAGAAACCAACTAAAGATCTCAGGAGCTGTATGGCCTATATAAAGCACTGGGCAATAGAAATAAATTTGGAACTCTTGTCTCTTCTGGTGTCTTCAGTCCTATCTTTCTAGCAAGAATGAAACTCTCTTAGTATAGAGGAGCAGTCTTATAATCCATGTTTTGAAACACTCCTGTTTAGGCCCAGTCATAAGTGATCCAGAGCAATGGTGTCCTTAAGAGGATTTTTCATTTAATCTCTTCCATAAAGACCATGTAGGGTAAGTAAGACTGCACACAGATAGAACTTCAGCTTATACCATCTGGTCCATCCATGCTCTAAATAAAGCTTGTTAAAGGCCAGAGAGACTAAACTATGACACTCACTTGTCTGCCAGAGCTAGTTTCCCAGCCCTCCTTTCCCTGAGTTGCTTTGGAACAGAGCTCATGAGAAACCACTTGGTCTTCATCTTGCAATGTCACAATCTATTGTTGGCAAGGGAGACAGGAAACATTTATGCAATTCCATGTTGGTTGGCCTCCTCTAGACTTACCTCAGCACTCCTCGTGAACTGTCATTGGTTCCTTTCCTTAGATAGATGAAACACAAGGAATTGCTCTACCTGAGATCAGTCAGAGACCCATCCCACCAGCCTTCCAAACCCTGGGGTGTGCTGAAGTCACCCAGTGGTTCTTCCTCCAGACTTGAAAGCTGATGAAATTCATGCCTTTATATTGTAAATACATTTGGCATGTCAGAAAGCAAATCATTTTGATTCTGTATGGTTTTGCTGTGAAGCACCTGGAACTAAGGCCAGAGACACACACTGTCCTTCCTTTCTCTAAAATCCCACCTGAGGCTGCAGTTTTTCTGGAGGTATTCACAGGGAATTATTTCATGATGCTCTTCTCCTCAAGCCTCTAACTTTCTAGCAGATAGTGCCTTCTAGTGGGCACATTCTCACTCCTAGAAGCAACACTACTCAGATTAATTATTTGGTTACTTTTAATGTACAAGTTCAGATATTAGGACTTGAACAAGCCACATGCTGGTTTGAAATGGGCTATTACACAAGACACTGAGGCTTTGTTTACAATTAAGATAATTAACAGGATACACAAATCCCTTCCTGAGCTTTAAGCCTTGCTGTGTTTTGAAAAGTCCTGATGCTTGCTGAGATTTTTTTCTGACTCTGCTGTAGAGTTAATGAAGTTAGGTCATTAGGAAAATGAAGCAAGGAAACAGCAACTTTACATCTTGTAAGCACTCTGAGATAGGAAAGTTAAACCAGAATTGTTTCTCTGAAAAATGCCTATGTATTAATAGAAAGTGTTTTTATGTCAGTTTGCTACAGACCTGACTTTATTTATGAAGCTCTTGTAGTTAGATAGAGATGTAAAAGTTCCTTGAGTTTACAAAGCTGTAGGCTCTACAATCCTTGCTCAAGAGATGAAATCCTGTTCAAAACTGGAGAGGTCATGGAGTTAAGTGTTTCTCAAGTCCCAGATTCACATGTGTTCCTATGACAAGTATGGATGCAAGAGCTGTGAGCTTTTGTGCAAGCCCTCATACAGATGTGGAAAATAGAGCAAAATAATCCATCCTCTTATGGGCAAAACAGAGAAAGCAGGTCAAGGGCTACCTGAAAAGTGGACGAAAAGGAGATGGAAAAAAACCACCAACTTAAGGCTTCACAGCAGATTAGTGGTTGAGCCTGGCCTTTAAGTGACCTGCAAAACCCACTTGAGACAGACTAGGTAGGCAAAACCAAATAAAGTGCAGATTTAATCTCAGTTTTTACACACATTATTGAACTTGTGTTTCCAGGTTAACCTGCCTCATGTTCATGGGAGGGGATAGGGACACTGCTGAAGCACATTCCCTGAGGTTTGTAGTTGGTTCTGCATTCACTTGGGCCACCTAGAACTGGGGATAGGGTTCTGCTTCATGGAGCTGATGACAAGATGAATGGCTGAAGCGTTGGAACAAAACAAATCAGTCACCTTTGCATCTTTATCTAGAGACTCTTTATGTCCCAGTGCTGTTCCTTCTAAGGCTTGAACTAGCAGAAGTGTCCTGATCTTTTAAATACTGAGAAATTCACAGGAGCTCTGTTGTCTTCCAGTGATACAAGACAACAGAATGGAAATTTCTGCTGTCTTTACACATTTGTAGCCTCATTGATCCAGAGTGTTTTAGGAAATCCTGCTCCATCCCCTCAAAGCACTGAATAAAATCACTGTTTCACACAACACACAACATGAAACCCACATTTATTGAACCTGAGGCACATTTACAAATCAGAAGGCTTTCCATGCCCTAAGTTACTTTAAAACATCTTTGAAACTACTCCACAGACAGAAGTTTAACAATTAAATTGCATAATCACATTTCAAAAGCAGCACCAAAACTGTAAGGCATTTTGTTACAGGCACTGCTCCAGCATGGTTTGATTATTTAATGTTATGCTCAAAAAACCAATTTATATCCTATACCCTTGATCTCTATTTCAATTTCAGGATGTTAATGCATGCACCACTGCTGTATTAGCTGATAGGGCAGGACAAATACTTCAGGAAAAGTCATGATTAGAATTTGGAATCTCTCTCAGCCATGTTTAATGCCCAAAGGTACTCACCTCACTGGCTTTTCCTGCAGGTTTTCCTCACTGGAACTCCATGTTTTATACCTGGAAAGAATGATTACTTAACATTAGTATCAGGTGAATGTAGAGCTCTCCAGGGAGTATATAGGTGCAGTCACTCCTAATGCTAAAATTACAGAATCACAGAATCATTAAGGTTGGAAGAGGCCTCTAAGATCATCAAGTCCAATCACCTACCTATCACTTACCATGCCACTAAACCATGTCCTTAAGCAGAGCATCTAAATGTTTCTTAAACATCTCCACTACCTCCCTGGTATGGAGAATGGAGACTCCACTACCTCCCTGGGCAGCCTGGGCCAAGACTTAACAACCCTGCCAGTGAAGAAATCCCCCCTTATATCCAATCTAAACCTCCCCTGCTGCAACTTGAGGCCATTTCCCTCTTGTCCTCTCACTGTTAACCTGGGAATTACCAGGCATTAACTGAATCTCTACCAACTGAGTTGTCACATATCCAAAGAGCCTGTCTCTGGGCAGGGAGAGCAAGCAGTCACCATGTCATGCTACAAAAATCTTAGGATCCAGACAGCAGAGTCTGAAGGTGCCAGAGGCTATTTGCTCATTTACAGTTAGACTCCATCTTCAAACTCTTTTCCAACCTAAACAGTTTTATCCTTTTCCTCTTTGCATTACCTGCACCTCCAGTTTCTGCAAACTTGCCTCTCATCTCTGTGCTGACTTTATTTCACTAGGTACATCCCTGAAGTGAGAAGATATGAGGAGCTTTGGATCACTGAAGTACACAGCATGTTTTGAAGCCTCTAACATAGCCCTGAGTTCCATTCATTCCATCCTAAAGAAAACAAGATAAACAAGGAGACAGACTCACTGTTGCAGGATAAATGGTGTTGTATTCCAAGCACTGGCAAAGAAATGAGTGAAATCTGAGAAGCTTGTTTATAGGAACTTAGCCTTTAGGCAATGTTAACACAGAGGCTACCATTCCCTGTATCATTAATGCTTTATTAATTGCATGCATACAGCCAGCAAAGTGATTCATTACCTCTTCTTGTTTAAGACATACTGTGTATAAATATAGGCTGCCATTGGAATATGCATTTCCAAGCATCTCAGACTAACTGCTTGTCTAGCAGAAGGATGTAACATATACTTACACTCTCTGCAGAGGGCACAGGGGGGGCAATAGTTCCCACCCTCCCTGAATTCCTCCAGGAAAGGGATGTGGCAGGATTGATTGAAAGGTACAGGGAGATGTGAGAAGTGTAGGGCATGGACATCCATGTCTCAAAAAAAAAGATTGGCATAGATGCAAGTCTTTGCTCCTTCAAATGTATGTGTAGATATGATTCAGTGCAGTTTCCATTTCAGGTAGCAGAAGGACTTGCACTGGAACTGGGCTGTGGCTGTCTTGGAGAAGACAGAAGTGTAGTGCAAGGCTTTATATTGGCACAGCAAAAACTAGCAACCTTTTCTATGCCTGCAACAGTGCTGTCTCAAAAACCCTGCTAAATAAACCTGATTCCTATAAAAAGGAGCAGACAATTGGAAGAGGACAGCTTAGCCTAAGAACTAAGTGAACAGTTATTTTCACCACATACTCCAGATCTGCCTGATGTATACGTAATGAATCTTCATTCTGAGGACAGAAAGCTTTCATTTTTGGTACCGGTTAGTCTTTTTCTTCCTGTCTTACATCTTGTCTCAGAAAAAGATGGAAATCTCACCCTATAGCAGCTTCTTAATAACCACAAAAACGAGTAGCTCAATCTTGATAGCAACACCTCTGTGTTTTCAGTGAGGGTTTACAAAGCAAAGGGACTGTGACACTTAGCAAAAGTTGTGCAGCTTCTCTTGTTCAGGAAGAGAAGGGATAGCAAAAGTAGAGAGTTGTCCTTCAAGTGCCCTTGCCTAAACAAAATGAACAGCTTGAGTGCCTATCATTAGCAGGCAGAACACCTCTGCAGGAGGCACACGGCTTGAAACCCAGAGAATTCTGCATGATTACAGCTAAGAAACTCCACCAAAATCAAGCAGAAAGTTGTCCTGAGGGAATTTATCTATGAAAAATTGTTTACACTAAGGTTAGCTTGTATTAATTGAGGCTGAAGAGAAATACTGTTCTTGGGAGATAAACAGGGAGTTCCAGCTCTCAGAGGGAGGAAGGGTTGAGGGCACATGCCCTCACTGCAAGGGCACAGATGATATATGCTTCACCTCAGGGTACTGCAAACAGTATCTCCAGCTCCAAGGTGAAAGGTGAACACACTCCCAGCAGAGCATAAATATATAATTATTGGACATTTTCTTTAAAGACAGGAAAGGTAATGCACTGCACAATGCAAGCCTGACTGAGAACTGTTTCTGTTAAATGGGGATTGCTAACCATGCTAAGGATTTTCTAGCTCTGTTTTCTATGATTCAGCCTTTAGAATCATAGAAAAATCTAGAAAGTACCTTGAGAAGTCAGCTCTGTCTGCTCCAAAGCAAAACTATGCTATGAAGTCTGACAGATTTCATTTAACTGTTCTTACACATGCTCAGTGATATTCTGGAGCACTCCTACTTGACCATTGTCTTAGACCAGCCTCAAGAATGGTGCTCAGCCTGTAGTTATTTGGATGCTGCGTGCCAAGGTGGAAGAGCAGAAAGAGTGAGAACAGGTCAAGAAAATCAGATTTTCTATAATCATAGGATCCGATGGAGGATCATCTAGTCCAACCTCCCTGCAGTGGGCAGGGACATCCCCAACTAGAGCAGCTTGCCCAGAGCCCTGGCAAGCCTCACCTGGAATGCCTCCAGGGATCGGAACTCAACCACCTCCACCACCCTCATGGGGAGGAACTTCTTTCTAATGTCCAGTTTAAATCTACTCCTCTCCAATTTAAAACCATTGCCCCTTGTCCTTTCACTCCAGGCCTTTGCAAACAGGCCCTCTGCAGCCTGCTTGGAAGTTCCCTTTAGGTACTGGAAAGTCAGTAGTAGGTCCCCCCCAAATAACAAGGCTCTTTTACTTCTGTAGGAGGAGATCCTACAGATCCTAAGTACACACAGTATAATTCTTCAGAACTATTGCACAAATGTCACTAGAAGTTTTATTTAACGAAGGAATTTGGATCCATGATTAAAAATCCTCTAATCTTGACCCAAATACCTATTGCTGTTTAAACACCAGCCCATCTTGCTCGATACAGTGACTGTCCATTAAACTCTAGGCTTATGGTAATGTTCATTGATTCTCTAATGCACAGAACTGAATTGTCAACTGAGTGGCAGCAATCTTGCTAACAGAGGAAATACCTCTATAGGTTCAGGAGCAGAAAGATGGGCTTTTTCTGAGCAGACCATCTTCAGACTGGAGCTACATTTCTATTACAGGAGCTTATTACAGCTGAAGTTTTGCTTCAGTGTGAAATGAGTCCAGATTTTTGAGAATACATGTAAAAGCTGGCTTTCATGGAAAAGAAATCAATCTCCTACTTTAGCTACTGCTTTGATTTTACCACTTTTCAGATATAGTTGTAGAAATTGATTAGCTTCTGAAGAGATCACATCAGTGAGCTGACACATAGGCCAGACCTCAGCCTAGCCCTGAATTTTAGTAAGGTTCAGAATCAAACTTCCTCATCTCCACAGCCTTCAGCAAGATTGTTCAACAACCTAGAGATTTCCAGTTGTTACACTGGAGTCAGAGCCTCGTGATGACAGCAAGAACAATCCCTTGATTTTTCTTGTTCTAAAGAGAACAGATTTATTGCCTGAAGGGAAGGAGTGAAGCAGCACTAAAGCATTTACAGCTGCCAAATCTAGAGCTCGTGGGATAGCAAACCTCCCAGGATACATGAAAAGAGCAAACTGCATTCATTTTCCCCTTTAGATGCCATGTGTGTATAGCCTTTAAAAACACCCAGGACAGTACTAGTTAATTAATTCATTAGCTATAGAAAACCTCAATGTTTGTTTCAGTTACAGATCAGTCTCCATTTACTGTAGGATTCTGGCCCACCAAGTAGATTCCATCTTCCCTTCCTCTCTCAGAACAGCCATGTTCTCTGTTTGTTTGTCAGTTTAACTGGGAAGCTTTCAAGTTAAGCAGCATATACCATAATCCTTCACAAACAGCTAAGAGTTCAAGAGCTATACAACTGCAAAAAAGCCTAAAAGCTGATAGAAATATATGTGATTCAGATAAAGATTAGACATTTTCTATGAAACCTGTCACATAGTCTTCAAAATGACACTAAACCATGCAGGAAAGTGGTTGGAATAAGGTGATCTCAAAATTGCTTGTGTGACTATTCTGTACTACTAACACTGAATTATGGTCCATTATTTATTGTTAGAGGATTCAGCTCTAGACAGAACATAGAGGATGACTGAGAGTGAACTGAAGGAGTGGAGAGTGCTATCTTAACTGACTAGTCAGAGACTACTAGGATGAATCAATAAATGTATAAGATCATTTCACTGTTTTGAGGAAAGCACCAAACCACATTGTCAGGCTGCTTCAGTAGATGGCACTGCAGCCTCTGGAATGAAGCCATGCTTCAGCACAGCAGTTAAGGGAAGAATCAAGTTCTGGAAGAGAAGTACAGCTGAGATCCTTACTCCTTGTAGTCATTAGATGCTCAGATACCATGGCAGTAAGTGCCACTGATAGACCTTAGCAGATGGCAGGATCCAGGGTGCTTTTCAACTCCAGGCTTGATAGCCCAGTGACCCAGTTGTAGATTGGGTATTGACAATCTGCCTCCCCAAATTCCTGTGAAGCTGAAATTGAGCATAATGGCATCATTCATTTCCTGTCCTAGACTCCTTGGTCATTTCAGCATCACTTCCCAATCCAGCAGTGGATTGTATTCCAGGCTGTGGTGGGTGACCTCTGGATGTGCAAATATAACACTTGGTAATCCACTGGGGATAAAGAGACATCTTTAAAGATGTCAAAGGTATTTTGCTCAGGCTTAGGGGAGCCACTTTACAAGTTACCTAATTAAGCAAATGAAGACATAGTCCTCAGTTTTTCACAGCCAGTCTCCCTCCTGGTGTGCTTCCCTTTTTTCAGGTCTTTTTTTTTTTGCTAAGGGAAGTCATTCTCTAACCTCAAACACATTTCAACAGCAGCATCTTTGTGAACGTGACCTCTTGTTGCAGTGTGGGGTCAGACTGAAACCAAATTCCCCAGGGTGGAAAAACTGGACAGAATGGTGTCCTCTACATCTTAAATCACTGCTGATAGCAGTATTCCTACCCAGTACCTAGGCTGCACAGCAACACATGCAGCATTTTAGGGATTTAATGGGGTGGGAAGGTACTGCAAAATTGAACATGAGCAGTAGAGTAATTGGAAGTTCTTTTACTTAAATTTGATGACTGAAAAATCAAATGGTTCAAAAACATAACACTGAAATTTACATTGGCGACCAAATAGGAAGCAGCATTTCTGGCCCACTTTGTCCTATAGAAACAGATACAGGAAATTTGAAGCTTCTTTCCAAAGAAAAAAAATCTGTAGCATTTCTGTGTTCCTCTGCAAAAATCCTATTCTATTATCTCAACACAAATCAGAAACAACTCACTTCACAATGAGGCAGAATCAGAACAGTGTGAGGAAATAAGTCTTTTTGTTTGTGAGATCTGTCACCATAAGTGAGGTGGATGGATGGGTAGGTTACTGATGTCTTCCTCCTCCTCCCAGCTCAGGTGACAGTTCAGAATATTAAAGACCCATGACTCCAGGGATGGTGAGGCAGGGTATCCACAGATGAAAGTCACACATCACAGTGCCATCTCACTGTTGGATAAAAACAACCTTCTGTCTTCCTACATTCACTTGCATTTCAGATCTGATCCTGACAAACACAGACTAAGCACAATTTCTGATTACAGTGAAAGTCGAATTTATGTTGTACTTTTACACCTGCATTGTTCCACTCTCATAAGAGAATACATGGTCAAGAGAGATGATGTTCCACTCATCAAGCTACTCTCATCTCCCAGGAAAAAAAGAGGAAAGAATGGCAGATTGAGCATTCTTCTGGTGAGAATTCATCCCTGCTCCTCAGTGTTCTGGAGTTTCACATCAAAAAACCCCCCAAGCCTCCACTTTAGTTTTGAATAGTGTTTTTTTCAGAGTGAACTCATTCTGCCATGACTCTTCTCATGACACTTTCCACGTTTTTTTTTTCCACATCAGCAACTTTCTAATAGCAGCAGAGAAGGCAAGAAGAGCTCCATAAAATAGTATTAAACAAGGAGGCTCATTGGTAATTAAAGTGGGAATGGAGATAAAGAAACAGTGGGTAAAGCCTGCTGGAATGCCTCTTTGGGATATTTCAAACAGGTTTTTGAAATAACATTTCTGTCTTTCTACAGCTAATTATACATTTGCCACACACTAAGCAGAAGGCTAAATTAACTGGAAGAACAAAGGTAATTTGTTGAGGGTTGGAATGAGGCCATGGATGCTTGTCTCCCTTGTGGGAGAAGAACTGATGACCTAATCTAGCTTTGTCATTGACAAAAGGTGGGATGCAGGACCAGAACATGCATCCCACCCAGTCCATCATGGAGCAGCACCATCCTCCAGCCTCCTCTCCATCCCTAGCTGTGCCAGCCACTGGGACTACTCACTGGGTAGCAGCAGGTGGAACATCCCTCTGCCTCTCCTTCCAGCCTCCCTCCATTCTTCCACCATCTGGCAGTAGACTGCTTCAGTAAGAGCTGCCAAATTCCACATGTCAATATTAATAACCAGAGCCACAATGGAGTATTTGGGAGGCCCATGCTCACGTTCTGCCTGTCAAATAGATCACCTCCTTTGTGCTGGTTCTCCATAAACAGCTGGAGATTTTTAAACACCTTATTAAAATAGAATAGATCAGCAGCAGCTGGAGCATTTCAACTATGAATGGGCTTCTTGCCAGTAAATATGGTACTTGCCAAAAAACAGGTGGCAACTATAACTGCAACACTCTACAAGACTGCTGCCCTTCCTGCACTATATATTGAATTGGACAGGCTTTACCTATGGGACAGGTATGGAATACCTACCTCTTCCTCCCAGGTTGTCAAAAATTCCAAATATAAAGCATGTATTCTCAGTCTTCCAGAATGTCCACTTAAATGTGCAGCAATTCAGTGGTTCCTTTTTCTGATGGAGGAAAAAAGTAGGATCAACAAAAATCTGCTGAACATTTGAAGCAAATCAGTTCCTCTAATGTACAAGAGAGCCCAGATTGCCATATTGAAGACACTCAAAAATATACATTGCAAAACATAAAGATGCCTACTGCGTGTGTAAACTCACTATTTTGTTCCCCTGAGAGGAGGATTTAATTGGCTCCAAGTATTAAATCACTATTTTACATAGAGCAATCTTTCACTTAATACCCAAGAATCCATGTCACATATTTAAATTACAAGTTAAACACTTACTAATGAGCTAATGTTTTGCAAACACCCACAGAAATATTTGAACTTAACAGCTTTCCTTTTAAGCAGGACACAGTGTAGAGAGGGAGGTAGCTTGCTTAGGTAACTGCAGTGACAGAACAGGGTTTTAAACAGAATTGTGGTCCTTCATTTTCCTTCTAGCATTTCCCTCTAATCCACTGTTTAACTTCAGGAAAGACACTTAACCTCCATGTGTCTCAGTTCACCCATCTGTAAAATAGTAGATAAGTCACCTAATTCACAGGGATGTTATGGAGATTAATTAACTAACGTCTGGAAAATGGCTCCAGATCCTTCTGTGAAAGGCATTATAAGGGCAAGGGATAGTAGTATAACCATATGCAAAAGGTTTTATCACTTGGCACAAGACAGTTTGGTTTCATCCTCATTCCCTCTGCAACATCACTGAGTCTTTTTACAGGGCCCATTGACTACCAGCAGACTCAGGCAGCTTTGCAGGGTACCATTATCTTAAAGTCAAAGGACATGTTGTTTCAACCTAAGGAAAATTGCATTTAGTTAGCTCCTGATACTGCTTCAAGATCCCCGATGAGATCAGAGCCCTGGCAGGCTAGATGCTGTACAGAGAGTCCTTGAAAACCAGCCCTTGAATATGTAAGAAGGCTGCATCTATTTAATATAAGAGATGTTTTTAAACCAGTTTAATTGAACTGACAAATGTGCTATGTGGGCTCTCTTTAGCAGTGGTGTGTTTTCATGACCAGCTCTAGGTAGAGGTGAAGCAGGCTCTTGCCTTCAGCAGCATGCAGCTGTGAGTAACAAACTGCCTGTGGGCTTCCTGCCAACTTTGCCTGTGCCAGATCCATCAAGAAGTCTGACTGACTCTTGCTGCTTCCTGACAAAAGAAGAGTTGGGATGGGCTGGGGTGTTAGTGACCTTACTTACCCCCAAAATCAGTGGCAGCAGACTCCCAGCATTTCATTTGCCATTCTGAATATTCTGTGTTACTCAAACTCTAAGAACAGCCTGCAGCTCTCTGACATAAATTCGAGTTGATCAGTTGATTTGAAGTCAGTCCTTGTCTTAACCCAGCTTTGCAGTACCCACAGTCACTGCTCTTTGGTGCTTGCCATATGACTAGGAAAAAATGAAGCAGAGCAGGGTCAAAGTGGGGAAATTATATGTCCTCAGTAGCATACTCAGAAGTAACTCCCCGAGTCCCTCATGCTTAGTGCCCTAACTTTCTGGTCTAGCTGGTTCCTAATATATTCCTGTGACTTGTCTTTGTCTACCTGATTTTCCATCAACACTTTCTTGTATTATCTGATGGAACTTTTATCCAGGAAACTGAATTCCACCATGTTGTCTTCTCCACTGACCTCCTCATGCAGCTTGACATGCTCCACTCCCCTTCACTTGTTACCTGCTCTAAGAGCCAATTTTAAATGAGAAAAGTACCTGTCACAACCATGTTGCTTTCAACTGAGGCACAGCACATTGCAGTAAATTCTTGTTTTAGGAAGAGAATTGGAAAACTTCCTTTTAAAGCAGCTGTTTATCTTCTTGAGCTATCCTGATTCATTTTTCTCTTCCAACAGCAGATCTGGAAAGGCAAAGAAATGGGGAGAAAGAAAGGTTTGGTCACAATTTAGAGTCATTTGTTTCTGTCAGAATTTATATGAGCTGAATCTCAAGCCTGGACAAGCCTTAATAACTATCATATTTAAAGTTCAGCTTTACAGGGGAAGACTGTGTGGCCCAAGGGGATATGTAATAGAATATAGAATAGTTCACCTTTCATGTGCCCATTCCTACCCAATCCAGCAGGGATGGCTGGTGCTGGCCTTTCAGAGGCATACACGACATGAATTTAGCAGTCTCTAGCTAATCCCATTGGACTAAACTACTGCTAATTGGTGTCCTAGCTGGATAAAGTCACTCAGTAGGTCACTAAGAAAGTCAAAGTCCTGTGCTGGAGAAACAGGAAGTCTTTCTCTACTTTCTTGTGATAAACTGGCCCACTCAAACAATTTTTAATGTTACTGTACATACTTTGTCTTTACAATCACACCAGGTTTGTTTCAAGAGAATGCACCCTACTGAGACTAATCTAAAAATGAGGAAAAGCAATACATGGGCAGAGGCATTTTCTTTGGACTGAGGTACACTGCGGATAAAGGGAAAAACCAGATCCAAAGATTCTCCTGCACTGAGATGCCACAGGTCACAAAGGGAAACATCCTCACAGAAATCTCAGTAATGGCTTTAGCATATTTTTCCTACTGCAGACTGCTCAGAAATGAAGGATGGCAGAACAAAGCAATAATCTGCCAATTACCTCTTTGGAAATTGGCCATAAACAAAAGATGTGTCTCCTATTATCAGCCTCTCTTAAGTTCAGAACGTCACCATTCAAGATTACAATATTATATGTTCTTGTTCCAGAACAGAAGAGAGATAATACAAGCCATGGGCTTTTACCAGAAATGTTTCTATTTTAGTTGAGAGAGGCCAGTGCTTTCTGCATGGAAGGTCCCAGAGTTGGTCCCTGCTGACCTGTTGCTGTGAGGTTTAAAATCAAAAGGCATGAAGAGACCTGCTAAGAAATCTCCTTTCCCAAAATCATTTCTGACCCCACGGCAGAACTGAAAGCTAGTCTGTAACCTATTTGTTGTTAGTGGTTCAGTCACACAAGACATCCACAGTAGCAGCCAGCATTCCCTGTGGAACTTCATGGAAGAGGCATTTGGTACAGATGGGTGTCTTTTCAAGAAGGAAGTGAGGAGGGGTAGAAGAGAGAAGAAGAGGAGGGGAAAAAAGGTAGGCAGCAATAAGTTCAGTTGGGCAACAACCTTGGTGGGGATGTGGATGAATGTGAATGCTTGAATTAGTCATGCATAATGTGGTGTAAAGAGGTTCAGCCCAAGAACCTTTGTGGTATCTTTCTGGAACAAGAAATCTCACTAAAAACAAGATCTGAGAGAGAGACTGATCTGGTGATAAAACAAGAGCAAAAGGATCCTCCCACAATAGCTGTAGCTAGAGAAGACATATTTCTCCAGCACTAGAAATTGACATCTTTCCTCAGTACTAAATTTGTTTTGGCAAAAGGACAAACATGAAGAGAAAGTCTGACATTCTGCATTGAGTCTTGAACCTCTCCCTGTGTCACCAGCTTCTGCACATGAGGCAGCACACAACCAGATCAGGGGAATCCTGACAGCAGCTTCTACACGCAAGCTCACCTCACCACACCATACTCCAAACACAACCAGAGCCCAGAAGTGCAAAGTCTTGTTATTTCTTATTGATGACCAGAGAGCTCCCTGTTTGTCAGTGCTGCCAACCATTTCTGTTGAGGAGCAGCAGCAAAGTGTGAGGTCTGCAGACCACTGAACCTTGTTCTTCAGTACAGCCATGAAACTGTCACAAGGTAGCAGTCACACAAAACCCTGCCTATTGTATTAGTCTGCTGATTGGACTTGAGGGGACTCCCTTTGCATCTCCCAGGAGGGAGCTAGGACCTTGTGAGAAGCTTTCATCTATAATGTGCTTACTATTAGTGAGACTCCACAGTGAAGGACATGTGTACATGAAAGATATAACCATTTTATTGGTTTAAAATGAATCTTATTTGTTTGAAACTCTGTTAAATTGAAGCTTATGCCAGCTTTCAATTGGTAACACCAGGTTTGCACAGAAGAGAGAAAGAAACAGCTCTAAAATTAGAAGACTAAAACTTGGGCTTAAAAGCATCACAAATGCTGGGCTTGTAAACACTCATCAAGAGAAACACAAGCATGCTTGCCATGTAATTGCATATTCAAATACAATATAGAGAGAACATTTTGTGAAGAAATGCAAATGTAGCACTCATGAAAGGTCCTGTCTGGACAGCTTACAGAACAAAGCTGCTCTGCTGACTCTCTATGGTGATATGGCAGTAAAGCAGGTCAGTCTCCCTTCAGTTCTGCTCACAATGAAACAAAATCAGTGCAAATAGCCCCTGCTGGGAGAAAAATACAGTGGAAAAATTACAAAGCTCAGTATTGCTGACAGGCCTGTGGTGACCAGAAGAGACATGGAAACTGGGTGAAAGCCCAATGATCTGTGCTGCCCTGCTACTGTGGAGGAATGTGGAGTGGGGTCCCACATTTCTAGCCTTTCCTTAAACCATCACAGCAGATCTGTGCAAATTCACTGATGGTCCTTAGCCACTGTGCCTCAAAAGAGAGCTTGTCAATGAAAGAGAGGAAACTACTTGGTGTAGTAACTTCACTTCCTCAGACCTCCAGGCCACACGACATTCAGACAAAATCCTTGCTATGTCTTTCATTCCTAGTAACTCAATGTTTTTCCAAACTCTTTTCACTGAAGAAAAATGAGTAGGGATGGGGAAAGATATTTCAGGATGAGGGAACAGAAGAGGTTAAAACTACTTCAATTTTCAAGCCCTTCAGGGGTCTGGTGTAGGCTAAATTTATCTCCAAATATCTCTAAGGGCTTCTGCTGGGAGGTTCAGGATCCAGACAGTCACTCCTGTCTATTCAAACTGGAACACATTCCAGCTACTATGAAACTGAGATGCTATTGCAATGAGCTAAGCTCAGACACTCCTGCTGGTGGGACCTTCAGATCCAAATGTTGCAAATTTGAATGATCCTCATTTTTTTTTTCCACACTTCCATATAATGTTGAGTAGGGGATAGATTTACAGAGCTGCTGCTAAGCACTGAGCAGAGGTATATTAGGAAGTTTCTCAGAAAACTTTACTCTGCAGCTTCAATGTCTCAAAAGGGCATTGGCTAAAATAAACCAGAACATTACAGTTTTAAAGCCCTGCTCATGCCTTTCACATGAGAGCAGAGATCAGCAGAGAGCTACCAGGTGGTGTTATATGCATTTACTGAGCTGCAACTTAGGGACCAGATCAAATTGGCTTAAAAAGCAATGGCAGAACCCCCCTGTACATGGTGTAAATAATAAATTTGCAACTCTTGCAATACATTCATACACAACTTGTTCTTTAAATAAAATCTGAGTCTCTGCTATAATCAAAGGATATTGAGCAGCACATTATGCAGCTTAAAAATAGATCCAGAGACTGGTTGTACCAGTTGCTGTAACTTTAATCTGGAAGAAACTTTTCTACTGAGGCATAAATAGTGCCTGTCAAGAGCATAATACAAATCCTATCTGGTAAACCTTAGCATTTACATCGCTTTTGAATATATGGCCTCATTTACAGTGTGAAAGAACCAAAGCAAGCCCTGCTGAACAATGTTTTCCATGTTAAGCTGGAGCACTATTCTTCCAGACTCATTCTAGTGAAACACTGGGAAATCAAGGGAAACTACAAACAAGGGATGGATAGCTTTTATTCTCACTGACTTTGTTCAGGTTCTTTGGTGATTGCATTTTCAGTAAGAGCAGGATGGAGGTGGGGTGGGAAGAAGTAGGCTTTGGAAAGGCACTTTGAAAATCCGTCAGTGAGCACTTCATGAGATTCATGTCATAAGATCACTTGCAACTGTCTCTCCAGCTGTCTCAGTCAGAAGCAATAGGGAGGGAAAATGGCAGCAGTGGAGGTCTCCAACTGTTTCCAAAAGGAATTCTCCATTTTATCCTTCCTGTGTGACATTATGTGCTTGTAACAGTGCCCCAAAACTTCAAAAAAGCTGCCCCAAGGGCCTGCCATGCTAAATTCCCTAGATCTACCAAGGTCGAGACATACCCCGAAAAGCTCAGTCTTATTAAGCCTTGCTAGTACAACATAAAATATCTGTATTGGCAACAGTAACACAGGAAGAATAAAGATTTTTCTGGCATGAATGTGTTGCCCATCTCATTGAACAAAGCAGCAAGGTTATATGGAGCTGAGAGAGTTTAACAGACTCTCCCATGATTAATCAGGGTATGAAGAAGGGGCTTTCTCCTGCCTCTGATAGAAGTTAACACCATCCAGTTATGACAGAGCATCCTGAGGAGTTCAGCCACCTCACCCTTAAGGCTCTTCCATGCAGACAAATAAAATCAGCTTCCCATTCTGTAGTACAGACACTTGAAGCAAAATTTATGAGTGATGTTCAGCCAGAATGTTTGCTTGCACTCACCACAAACATGCTTACAGCTGAGCTCAGATCTAATGTAGCACAGAGTATATGCACTCCCTCTGAGGATTAAAACAGGGCTGGAAGAGAACCTCAAAGGTCATTTTGTCTATCTCCCTGCCTAAAGCAGGCTCAGCTACACAAACTACTCTTGACAGATGTTTCTCTAATCTGTTCTTGAAAGCCTCTAAGGAAAAGGACTTCACTACCCCCAAGGAAATCTCTTCCATGCTTAACCACCCTTGCAATTCCAAAGCTTCTCCTAGTAAGTAAAACCTCTCCTGGTTTGTGACTCATGAAATAGCAGAGCAGTGAAAAACAAGGTCAGAGAGACCTTCTTGTCTCCATCTTGTAGATTTCATTGAATAATTTTTAATTTATTTTACGTTTTTTTTAGCCAGAGTTCATGGCCACAAAGCATTTGATAAATCCCTGTCTTGCCTCTCCAAGATGCCAACCGATGGACAGGGATGTCATGATGAACTTCTTTCCAGTTGTGACTTTGTCTTTCAGATTGTGATGGAACAATAGAAAGAGAGTTTGAAGTACTGCCTGTAAAGATAGTGCATCTGTGAACTGAACTGAATTTGAATTTCCTCTTAACCTGCTTGTTAACTAGGTCCTTTTCACATTTCAAGAGTTCACTATGTTTCCATCTGGTTTTGCTGTGACACAGGTGGAAGAGAATATTGATTCAGAAGAGATTCTTCTGGCAATCATGTTTATATGCACTCAGTTTTTAAAGACAGGCTTTTGATAAGCTTTCCCTTCAGCTGAATAAGCATCAGTTCATCCACAAATCTCTCCTAAATCTCAAGTCAATGATAGAATCTCATATTGGATCAAAAAGAGGTCTTTCAGACAATTTCTCAGTGTTTCAGAGGGACATGCCATATGGTCAAGATACACAGATTTTATGGTCAGAAAGCAGCCCAAAAGAATGAAATTAAGGCCAGAGCAACTAAATAAGAGCCCAGAAAAGAGAACTCACTGCAAGAGTACAATGAGCAGCAGGACTCTGCAGAGCAGTACCCAAAGTGAGCCAAGAAATGCAAGGAATTCTGAGGACTCTTCCCAGCTCTGCCACTAATGAAGAGGACAGGAGGCCACGCCTGCAAAAGCAAATGAAAACAGTCCAGAGAGCTTTTGCATGTGCTAAACCGAAAATGACAGCAAGTCCCCAGCAGGCACAGGTTTACAAGTTATCACTTCTCCACAACATCCTCTCCTTCAAGCTGAATTTTACTCATCCGCAGCACTCCCAGAAACGGGTGCCTGACATCCAGAAGATGGAGCTCTTGGGCAAAGCACAGCTTCAGGACAAAACGTCTCCTCGAGATTCCCTTGGCTTTTACGGTGTAGCTAGGATTCCTGCACTGTTTGTCCTTAATTCACAGAGGAAGCCTGTGTAATAGTCACCAAACAGCAGAAAGGAAGGGATAAGGAGGCGGAGAGATTAATGGAAACAGCGTTGAGAAACGCCCCTCACCCCTGTGAAGATATACACGTAAACCATAAGATGGCAAAACTAAACCATTATGCCAGCAGTTTGATCAAGATCTACTCACCACCAAGGGGCTACTTGGAGTATTCCTCTAAAACCCAGAGCAGCAAACATGGCAGAAATTGTGTGGGGAAGAAAAACAAAACCCAAAGCCCGTGTCTAGCAATTTCCTCAGTCATCAGGGAGTCTTTCCTGGCATACTCCTCAGGGTGTGTACCACCTCCAGCTATTCTCCACTGAGGGTGGCTTACTCCCACGGAACCAGGAAAGGAAGCAGCTGTGCTCTGAAGCCTCATGAATCAGTATTATTTAGCCAGTGTTTCATTTTTAAATGCATCTATCATATTAACAACATTTTCTCCCAAGGATCTCTAAGCATTTTACGTTAGAAAGTAAATATTATTTACACAGCATACAGATTGAAATGGAATTAATTTCACTGCAAAGAAAATCTGTTTTCATTCCCTTTTAAGAGACCAAAACAGCTATTGTACTGTGGAGAAGATGCATTGGAATAAGCTACTGTGCCTTGTTCCTAAATTTCAACACACTCCAGCAAGACAAGACAACTGTGTTTATGTAGCTAGATCTCTAAAAGGAGATCTAGTTGTGCTTGCATCTGAAACAGTGAAACCAAAAGCAGACAGAAGATTTAATGGATATTAAGGCAAGGTTCAAGTGACTTTCAAGGTCAGAGACTGAATTAGTGGCAGTGCTAAGGGGAGGACATCTCTCACATTCAGCTGAACCCTCCCTGCAATTTACTTTAAGCCCTTTGTTTCCAAACAAACAACCACTTCAGCCAGCCTTATCGTGGGCACGCAATGAAACTCAGGCTGTCTTTGTGCTACAATTGGGCCACCCAGTGAAAAGCTGAAAGCTTTAACCTAAAAAGAAGTTAGTAACTCTCATACTTCATTTCCTGTGTGTTTGTGAGGTGTTGGGCTTTAAAAAGAATAACCTTGTACCTCAGCCCTGGGCTGGAAGAAAAAGTCTTCACCAAAAATAAATTAAGACCAGACCAGCAGGCTCAGAAACTCTCTATTCCCTAAACTAAGAGTCAATTAGTTATAATCAATTAAATAAAATTAAGGAAAACAAAGTCACATGGGCTTGGGAAAGGAAAAATGATAAATGAACTACCAATGTAGTACCATTGGGGAAAAAAATGTCACCATCAAGGAGAAAAAAATGGAACCAATTAAAAAAGTTAAAGACTTTCTTTCTTGCAGGGAGACAAGGGAGTGTGCCAACCCCCCAGGGTTTTCCATCAGGACTTTTCCATTCATTTTTGTGCCTTTGCTGACAGTTTTTGGTGGGCTGTGGGAAGTACTACAGCCATGGGGCCCAGAGCCTTGCAGAGTGCCCTACTTTGCAAACCCAAGTGTAGCTGCTACTGCTTGTGCTAACACAAGCCAGATGCTTACAGCTGACTTCAACCCAAATGCTTTGTCCCCGTTCCATTTTAAGAATGCCCTCCATGGGCAAAGAACAATCCTGAAGTCTACACAACTGTCAACTTGGGGAAATGGATATTGGCAGCCAAGCAAATGACTAATTAGACTCTATGACTGCTTTACTAGGTGCATTTTTCAGACTCCACATAAGATCCAGTGAGAAAATATTTCAGATGAGGCATGCAAACTGCAGTAAAAGCAAACTCCAAAGTGCCCAGGACATGGGGCATCTTCTTGGTGATATGTTTAAAGCCTGCACTGTCTGGATTTGAGTCCAGACACATTTGACAAGTCTAGTATTAATACATCTCATGGAGCTTCCATGACACACTGCCAACGAGAGTGTCAATGAATAGCAGCCTTGGTGGTAGGTTTCAAAATCAATATAATCAGCACAGTGTTCTATTCACAGCTTATAAATTGCTGTCACAGTGGCTAACTTCACAGTGCTATCAGTTCCAGAAGCCTTGTTAAAACTCTCTATGAAGTTTACTGGACACGGTTTTGTCAAAGGATATTCTGCCTGCAGCTTAACACAGTCACACTCTATTCAGTCTCTGCTCAAACTCCCCACCTGGCAATGGCAGAGAAGCCACAAAAGAGAAAGAAGACATGCTGACAATTTTTCAAGAGATAAGGTAGGAACCAAAATGGGAGATCTGGAAACGAAAGTTGTTTCCTTCACCCCCTCGAAGAGGCATTCTTAAAGGCCATGAATTTGGGAATTTTGAACAGAAGGGAAAGGTAGAAAAAGAAAGTAAATATCAGGTAGTGTTTTCTACTTCAGCAGTTCACATTAACACCACAGACTTCCAGACATCTAAAAGCACAGAAAGGCTGAAACAGGCTAGTTTTCACCACAGGACAAGCCTACACTGTCCAAAAAACATATATCCTTTCAACAAAAATTCACATCATCATCAACCAATTAATTTAGTCTTTCACCTATCAGGTAATTAGGTGAAGATCTCACTACTCTCTTCCAGGAAGCTCAAATAGTATTTCAGGATTCCTGTACCCTGTTGTGCCTTGGATCTGAATTTTTCAGTATTTCCTGAGCTTTCAGTCACTGCTCCAGAAGTATCTCATTTTTCAAACAATTTGAATAAATCAATTCTTGGGATAGCTCCCTTGATTTCAGTTGAGTTATATCTTTGTTTCAAACTTGTCAATATATTCTTGAAGTTTTGAAGAATAAAGTGCATTTCTTCCCCCAGATAATCCCTTCAGGCCATAATGTTTCATCATGACCCTTAGTGGTGAAGTGTCATTTATTAAAATCTTTTTCCTCTATTGTATGCTTTATCCTGCTGCTGTGAAGATCTTCTGAAATCAAACCACCACCAAAACAAGGTAGAAAAGTACTCTTGCAAATCTCCAGAGAGGGAAATAGACATAGACATTAAGTGGTTTGCCTGAGACAGCTGAAGAAAACTGTATCAGGGCTGGGAAATGAAGTGATGCCCCTTGGCTCTTCATTCAGTGTTTTATTCTTGGGATCAGTCTTATCTTTCTCAGCTTCAGTAGCCTGGAAACACAACGTTTAAGTGCCTTGGGTGATGTCATCTGCTTTCATTCTGTCCTGCATCTCCTAGAGCAATGACAAGCTCAGAAAGCAGGAGTCACTTTCACAGACAAAGCAAGTTTTTTGCTTTTTAACAAGAACATTTGCCTCAATAACAAGTTTTAGTTTCTTTCTTCCCAGATGACGTCAGGAATTTTAAACCACAGACAGACACCCATTATTCTTTGAATTTTCTCTTTCCTTCAGTGTTGTTGTTTTCTTCAACCTGTTCTTGTCAAACTCATAATGCCAAAACACCAAATTGCTACAGCTCTGAACTGCTGTAAGAGACCATAGAGGAAATATACAGTATAAAAATGTGTTTAAAAATATCATATATATATATATATATAAATCAGTCTAGTTTAGATTCTTAATATCTGAATTTGGAACTGATCTGGTCTTTTCTCCATTTCCAGAGACAGAAATCCTTGGAGAAGTTGTATAGAGGCACAAAAGGAGCTTGCAGGACAAAGGAATCACAGATGACTATCACCTGTCCGTCATCTTTCCTTCCCTAAAGGACTGTAAACATACACAGTCCTTTTTGGTGATATTTTACTCTAAATGCAGGAACATGCCTTCACTTTCTTTCCCCCTGCTGATCTGTTTAGGGGCATCTCTCACCTGCAAGTGTTGGACAAATACTCCTCCTTTTGTACTTAACTAAGTGGAAAGATGGAAAGTGTCTGCCATACAACCTGACCAGAAAGCTGAAAACCATACTCATTTTCATTTTTTTCATCTCAGTTCTGCACTCTCTCCTATGAGCCATCACATACTTACTGTGAATTTTCCTATATACATCTACCTGAACTTTGTCATTATTTTTTTCTGGACTATTTTGCTGCATTCAGAATAGAAGTTACATGGCTGCACTTTGTTCAGATCCTTATGCATCTATTATCTCATAGAACATCACAAACATTAGTGCTCAATTCAATACAAATGCTATCAAACATCAGTTGGCACTGTTCAGAATACCAAATCAGATGAAAAACAGATCTTGCTAGATTTGTTCTAGCCCTTCTTAATACAATCTCAGATATCTAGAGATTACTCACAGATCTGTAGCAAGGTAGTTCTATTTAAATATAAACCTCGACAATTTCTGCTATAATTATCCACTCTCTTCCCCCAAAATATAAGTTCTCATTACTTCAAGCTGTATTGCTACTCATTTTCAGTGTGCTGGCAATACTGCTATTGAGGTATTTTGAACAGGTTTTTTTTTTTTTGTACAGACAAAAAGATGTCTCCATTTCAGCCTCACATCACCTCTACACAGGTAGACTCAAGGTCTCTTTCACAGAGGGACCTTATCTTTCCAACAGGAATGCAGGATATTTTTTTTCCTGCTGAGTGTTACCAACCTTGCTGAGTTACCCCTACCATCTAGCTCCAGATAATTAACTTCAAGTGTCCCATATTGCATGTTTGAATCCAAACCCATGGCCTGCAGCAAGCAAACCTTCAGACCCCTGCCCCTGTGGGCAGTGATGGATCCTCCTTACAGAGAGACATTAGGGATCAGCCTTGCAGAGAGGTGGAGCTGCAAACTGCTGTTTTCCAGTCACACAGGGCCAAGACCTGTCAAAATACTCTGTTTATGCTCACAAGAAAAGCTCATAGACATCCTTTTACTTTCATCTAAAGCATCATCTTGCAGTACTGGCTTTCAGGCACTACATGTTTGTGAGCCTGCATTCATATAGTCTTGCTTGCTCAGAAACAAAGAGAAATACTAAGGTATCTGCTTTCCCTACAGTGTACACCTCCAAGGAAGCTTCTAAGCATTCTCAGAGGTATGCCAGACTGAAATATTTGAAAGCTCAGTGGAACAGAACTCTACCTTAAATGTTGGCTTGATTAACTTACACCACAGAGTCCAAAGATGTTCACTGTCTCCTTAGGGTGAGATTCAACTCATCTGCTCCACTCATCTGACTCGGATATCAAGCCTAAGCTAGTCACCTGCACTGCCTCCCAGCAAGAGAGGCACAGAGGCCTCCAGGGACCTATTCATAGACTCTCTTAGCATGGAACAATCACCTTCTTGGCATGCCCATCTTCCTATTTGCCTATAGAGAGTGAGCTTAAAGACAACAGCTATCTGAGGACAGGTAAACTTAGCTGACTCCACCCTTAACTTCACTTCCATAGAGCATCCTATTATAGTTCACACCTTTCTGCACTGCTGAACACATGATACTGAAGACTGACACAGTATAAAGATCTGTTTTTCCAAGGCAGTAATTGAGGTAAAATAAAAATCCATGTTCTTTGGCTGCCTTTTGCCACTGACTGTGTATGTCACCCTGAGCAAGTCACTTGATTTCTCTTAGCTAAGTTAGTTTCTCAAGTGTTTCATGTTAGTGAAAGTAATGAGAGTGCCTCACAATAACAGTGCCCGGTGTAGAATTACCATCTAGAGAGATCATTCAATCCTCCCATGAAAGAGGCAGGATCAAGACAAGGCATGACTTACATGGACATTTTAAAGCAGCAAAGGCTATAATGCATCTTATTCCATTTGACAGGCATCACAGATTCAAATGAAGTTACCAGGAATTCCAGCAGAGATTTTTCTCTTTAATTATGTAAATTACTCTGGTTCCAACCACTGGATATATTCACATAAATGACCCTTATTTTTCAGAAACACTCCTCTTTTTCAGGTGTAATTTTGCATGCACAATAAACTGTGGGTTTCAGAAAAGCACTTTAGGCATCTAAATATCAGCCTGTGCCTACAAATTGTTTAGACAGACATTTTAATACTGTAATTTGTTAGTGCAATTACTTAAGTAGGGAAGACTGTGTGCAAGGAGGCAGTAAATAATTAAGACCACCAAACTGGAGCCTAGGGCACCATTTAAAAATCTTTTATCTAACATCTAAATTCAGCAAGTGGAAGGAAAAGGTGCTTAAGGAGAACACACAGAGCCAGCCAGCACATAAGCCTCCCATTGCACCATACAATCTAGTTTTTCCCTTATTGCTAAAGATTATTTTTGAATGCTCTGATTCTGAAGTTATCAAAATTGGCTATTGTAAGTAGTTGATGCTGCTTGGCTTTTCAAAGCCTCATCAAGTTTTTCAAAACACAGATGGCTGTTCTACAATAAAAAACCCAGAATCTACCTGCAGTGATGCATTTATGCCAGAATAATCAGGCTGTAAGGAGAGAGAGAACAAGCCATATTCAATACAGAAAGGTGCATCCAGGAACTCTAGTGCTAACTGTCAGTATAAACAGGTGCTCTGCTGAAAATGGAAAGCCTCATTAATGCATCAGTTAATAAAATGCCCCATTTTCTTATATTCCAGGTTTCTTTACATCTTCTGTTAAGATTTGCTTTTCTAAGTTACTCACCTGAACCCAATGATGTGATAGATCCTGAATCTCAGAAATGGCTCTGACTACAGCAGTTGACAACATAAAGCATCACACAAAAGAAATACTAAAACCTTTCTGTATGTGATTAAGGCTACTCAGAATGCTCCATCTATAGCCCTGAAAATGAAAAGCCTCTTGCTGCTTGAAAATGTTGCTCCAGCAACATTTGAAGTCAGCCACGTTGCAGGAAAAACAAAGAGACAAAAAGCCTTCAACAACCCCCTGGCAGAAAACCCATTAAACACAACAAATTTCACAATGTCAAATCAGTAGCTTGCAGCTTTTTCACAGGCTCAGTATTTGTAGTGGGGAAACTGCCCAAGCATGGTATGAGAGGGACAAAAAAAACCCTTGCAGAATCTATGTGGGAGAAATCCTGGAGCCAAAGGAAATAAGAGGCAGTGGGGTGGAGATAAACCCACTATTTGGAAAATCATTTCTATGTGGCCACTGGAAAAATCTCTTAAGAGTCAGCAAGCTGACAAAATGCTGTCTGCCCTATCAAGAGGAGGTGGCAGTGTGGTCTTTGCCTGTGTATGGACACAGTAATACAGTTTAAACCTCTGGATATCAGGCAGAAAAAGATGACTGTGTTGTTCTGACAGACTTTTTCTGCAAAACAACTGATCTACCCAGAAAAGTGAACTGCAGCCTTAAAACATGAATCTTTTTCCTCACCTTCTAAGGTTAAAATAAGGTTCTGAACTGCTTCTGGATTTCACAGCTTGAAAAGCTTACACTCTGTAAAGCCTGAGAATTCTGGGCTGGGAGATGCAAGGAACCCCAAGGATTTTAGATATTTAAACAGGAATTTTCCTTCTTAATTGAAGAAAGGCCAATTAAAGAATGCTATATGGAGGAGGAGAGAAGGCCAGAGACTGATAATTTGCAAAGTATTCAGGGATCTTAAAATGAGGTGGCACAGCATTCCTGCAGATTTTGCTAGCCAAATCCACACTCACCCTTTAATGAACAAAACTCACAGCAACATCAATAGTGTTGCCTGTCAGACTATCTAAAAGTTGACAGATTTTCTACAGTGCGCTTGTCATGCTTCTCTGTCTTAAAGTATGCCTATCTTTTCTTCACACCTCAATGTAAAAATAAACAGAATTCATATACAACTCAAAATCCAAGTGATTCTTACTGTTAACACCATTGATATAGTATATAACTACTATAGTAGTGATTAAATAGAGTTATATAGCTATTAATGTAATGTAATTTAATTCATTGGCTATTCTCACCTGAAATCAAAACCACTTGAGGCACACACTGAGCTTATACATCCTTCTGCAATGACAGCCATATGCACCCAGGTCCTAGCTATTCTATGTGTTCTAAGGCATAGAAGACTCAGAATCAAGTCATATCGTGTTAATAAAACCTTATAAGAGAGTTCTTAGCCCAAAAGAGCTGCAATATCAGAGGGAAAACAAGAAGAGGAGGGAAGAAGTGGACACACCAGAGGAAGAACTCACTTGGAGGAGGAAACATGCTGCAAAAGCTTTAGAGTCCCTACAAATATTTCTGGGAAAATCATTCTTGCTATACAAACCTTGAACAGTTTGCATCTATATTATACCTTGTAAGAATTGCTTCAGTCTTAAAGCACCAGCAATGCTTCACTCCATTACCTCTGCAGGGACTTTCTGTCATGTCACTACTGACTGAGAAGGAAAAGATGCAAGTACGTGCTATGCAAAATCCATTACTTCAGAGAAAGGAGCAATTCTCTTTTACTGTGAACCATTCATATTTTTCAAACAGAAGAAAAGATGTTTGCTTAAACATAAGCCTCTTAAAACCAGATAGCTGATGTACACTTTGGTTCAGTGTGTAACAATTCTTGGCAAATTTCAGAATAGAGATAATTATTACCTTTTAGCTAAAGTATTTGAGGGTGGAGAGAAGACAATAAAGTGTCCTCAACACTAATAAATCTTTCAACAGTAGCATTAGCAGAGCTGCAGATAAACTTCAGCTCAAAGACAAGACCCACAACTAGAACAATTCCTACTGAAGTGCAATCTTTGATAATGATGATTAATAACAAATAAAACAAACAGGAATCCTTAATGCTCCCTTTGCTAGCATTTTCCTGAAGATTATTCTTCTGTGCAAAAGGCTTAACTCATGCTGAATGCTATTTTTACTTTAATCAGGGAGAATGAGAAATTAATATTCTCCAATTGCAATTATGAAAGAAAGCATGTAACATTTTAGGTGCTTCATTTAGAGAACACTCCAGGTTAATGACATGATTTTTCTAATGAAGATATTTCCATGAATACTTAGGATTGTTGCATTCATCTCATTTGGTACTGAGTAGATTGATACACAGATGACTTCTGCATTTCATTAAAACAGTTCCAGAAGAAATGCTGAAATTCATTCAAGTGAGTTAAGAATGCTAGTTCTAATTATGCTGCTTCCAAAGTTTAATTAATAAGTTGTATTGTTACAATTAATCACAGTCAGGTGGTTACAAAAATTTTTTATGATCCACATGCTTTCTAAATGCACACTGTGTTACATCTGTATCATTCAAGTCCACATGCAGTAAATCAAACAATATTTACCATCATCTTCAAGTACCTGCTATAACAACCATGAAGCTGCTGTGAAACTCTTTATGTTGAACTATATGCTAACCTTCTTTTCGGAACAGTTCTAACTAGATGCCAACCTTAATGATGTCAGTGACTATAATAGGAAGTTGTGTGTAAAGGAAGCAGGAGTGGAGTTCCAGGCTCACCTCCTGTCAGAGAATGATCACAGAAAACAGAATGCAAAGTTTGAAGGAGCAAGGGGTAGAATAATTGAATGGCGTCTGTAGTGGGTTGCTGAGTTTGCTCACATACACAGATAAGAGGAGGAACAAGGACAGGAGAACATCAGTTTCTCTCTTGACCCTGCTCTTCCCTCGGCTGCTAGAAGAGAATGGTCTGGCTATGATCCATGTGTGTTACTCACTGCATAAATTAGTAGTAGAGGTTCTCACCAGTCACACGTAAGCAAGTGTCTGATCACAGTACACTTGGGTGGCCATGCCCTGCAACTCATCACAGCAAGCTCCTCTGGCTCTTGTTCAGCTCCATGCCCATTTATTCTCCTGGGTGAGGGGCTCTTAAAGCTGTGCAGACATGAAAGTTTAAGTGGCAGTGCCTGAAGTTGGGGCCAGTGAGTGTCTCTGCATGGAGCAACAGGGAGATCAGAGGATCCAGAGGCTAGCTACTGGATAGACTGCCCATGACCAGCTACTAAAGGGATCTGTATCATATATAGGTATATATTTTTCCACTAACAGGCTTTCATCCTCATCAGTGGTGCTGCTGCTGTTGATCAGGGTGGCCCAGCCACATGCATGTGCATTGTTTGCATGCATGGCTAGTGGGCAAACAGGCTCAGAGTCACCCCTGACTGGACCTGAGGACACAGAGCCCCTATTAGGCTACTGCATTTGGCAAATCCTAACACCAGTTATTACACTTGATTCTGCTCAAAACAAATCTAATTGTGGCTAGGGAGTAATATGAATAATATTTTTAAAGGAGAACAGGAGCTTTCCCTTACAGGTTTCTTCTATACTATTTTCTCCGAGTGCATGAGGAAGCAGGGAATTTACAAGCTCCTTCCAGCATCCACTAAAATTTCTAGGTAATCAACCATAGACAATCTGGCCATTTCCTGGCACTTTCACAAGTGCTGCTTCTGGCTTTCTGTATGTCTTAAACCCAGCTCTTCACACTCTTTCTTACCTGTCCAATTTCTACCCTCCCTTTAATTTATGTCATAGACATGAGAGTAGCAAAAGCACTTCAGAATACAGTTTACACTGACACCCATTACTTTCCTTGAACTGCAGTAGTAAAAGTCTTACTGTCACTCTCAGTTGAAGGCTTAGTTCTAACTGTAAAACAAGTGACCTTCTTTTGACCTGCTCATAAAACTTTTGGTTTTCTACTTTACTTAGTCACTTGAATCTTTCTAACTCTCAGTCCTTTATGGTGTGCTTTAAAAGAAAATCTTTTGACAATGCATCTGAAAATGAGTTTTAAAGAAATTTTTACAGAGAATAAATCAAGGGCCTCATCTAAGGGTCAGATATGTAAATCAAAAGACTCCATTTGTCCATTCAGATCAAAACTTTGGTTTACCAACAGGTTTTTAATCCTTTCCCTGTGTACTTTTGTCACATGTACTTTTCTGCATAAGTGAAGGACTTGCATTGTAAAGAACTTTATCAAAACTGGAAGTCAAAATTTGTTGACTTTTCTTTCAAGAGTTGAATCTCCAAGAGTAACACGATTGAAAGGGATTATTTCAGATTCCTTTCCTTTGTTTCCAATTACAGTTAAGATATTAAATAACACTGAAATTGCAGGCTCTTCTGAGATCAAAGATAAATTGCTTTCACTGGATTCTGACTGGTTGAATACGAAACCTGTGCTAATGTTTACATATACCTTTATCTGCAAAGAACACTGAGGTTTCATTTCTGCTCCAGTGTGATACATGGTTTTCTAATAACATTCATGGAAATGCTGTAGTTTGCTCTTCATTTCAAAACTGCCACAATTTGGGAGCTCCTAGTCCTGTAATTTTTTGAAGGATGAACTGTTATCAATGTGTACTTCTGTCATGCTACTTATTTTGGAGTGGACTTCGTAAAGCAAAGAGAACTTGAATAACTAAGCCAAAGTTATTATTTGATAATGGTTTTTTGTTTGAAGATTTAGGCCAATTAATTTTACCACTGGATGCCTTTGTGCTAGATGTGATCATATTTTTATTCAAAAATTTAGTGATTAAAATATGTATTTTTTCAATAAACTAGACTATCATTGGCAACTTTTCAATCTGGTCAGAAGTGGCTTGATACATATAATTTAAATATTCTTAATGTTTGCCTCAAAACCAACTATTGGCTACAGAAGGGTCACTTCCACAATTGTGCAAATAAAAAGTTACATAGGAAAAAAGTGATTTTTTTTTATGCAAATCTTGGAAGAGGAGGAAGAGAAGAAAAAAAACCCCCTCCCACTAGCCAAAGTGCAGAGCAAGCTTTTTACTCTTTCAGTCCTGACAATCCCCTTTAATCTTTTCTAGAATCCTATCAGCCATGGTAAAAGTGACTGGGCTGAAGCAAGGCTTTGCTGCACGACTCCAGTCCTGCCTTGCTTCTACAGCCTTTGAGATGTAGATGCTTGCTTTAAAGTTGTTAGCAAATAATTTAAGTTCCCATTATCAGATTTGCTACTTGGACATACCTTAGAGGTATCTGGGTTTGATATTTCATACACAGATCTGCTGAAGGTTGAACTAGAATATTTCAGAACTTTAATGTATTCCAAAAATCTAAGAGAATTCCTTGGCTGAAGTATCCCTACCAGGATTTCTAGATTTAAGTATTCATTTGCAGAAGAATCTAGGTGAAGCACTAAGCAAGGATTGAGGAGAGAACAATACATTCAGTAAGACTTCACTTGAAACAACTACTGAGTCATAAAAAGAGAAGTGAAATCCTTATTGTTCCTGCCTTCTAAGAAGTGTCTTTTAAGACAGTTGGGAAACAAGTGTTCTGCAGAATACACATATCTTGCCTAGATACAGGACTAGAGGCAAAAAACTAGCACACAGGAAGTTCCATCTAAACTTAAGGAGGAACTCTTATCCTTTGAGGGTGGTGGACCACTGGCCCAGGCTGCCCAGGGAGGTGGTTGAGTCTCCATCTCTGGAGAGATTCCAAACCCAACTGGACACACCATCCTGTGTAATCTGCTCTAGGTTATCTTGCTCTTGCAGGGGGGTTGGACTAGATGATCTCCAGAGGTCCCTTCCAACCCCTAACAGTCTGTGATTCTTAGATACACAAAGTATATGTATCTCCACCAACACAAGGTTGCTTGAAACATTTTTCACCCAAAGGAAGGAAACTCAGCAGTACAAAGTTTGAGGGTATTGCCTCACTCAAAAAGTATTTTTTCTCCTCCTGAATAAGCAAGGGCAGTAGATCAAACCCACCACTGACTTGGATGATTGGTCTTTAATACCAACTTCTCTACTAAGTATTGGTGACCTAAAATGCACAGCCAAGTTCCAGAAGCATTCAATCAAGTCCAGGAAGTGTAGCACCTTGGTCACACCAAAACCATATACACTGAGAATTTACTTTCTACAGCAGCTCCTCCAAGTCATTGCTGCTAAAAAGCCTTTCAAACCATTAGAATAGTATATGAGAGGGGACCTACATTTCTGGGAAGCTCCATTATAAAAAAGAATAATAAAAAGTGATAGTTTTGTGATGGCTCTCCACGTTAATTGGTTGATGTGGAAAAGGATGTGCAATCAAACCACATCACAGCACTATGATTTTTTAATTAAACAATAAATTAACAGTGTGGCGATCAATACTCAATTCCATTTGAAAATGCCAGATGGGTCCAAATTCAGAAAAGGTCACACACATTGTAGATTAGCTCTCCTGAAATAATTAGTAAAATAAGATGCAGCCTAGCCTCTTAATTTGGAGCACATTTTGAAAAATGTGAGTAATTACTTATTTTCAGTATTAGGAAATTAATACAAAGATTATTGAAGGGCTGGAAATTTTACAACAGCTTGAAAAATGTGAACTGAGAGTTGCAAGCTGAATGCTACATTTAAAGGAAGAATTTAAAGCTAGCTGGACAAAAACAGGAGAGGGATGAAGTGTCTGCACTTGTGTTCTGATCTTTGAAACAAGTGTCCAGCATGGACATGGAATTTCAAGTCCTACAGAAATTCTTTTCAGAAATAGTCAAAATGAAGCTTATCTATTTAAGCAAAAGAAGAGGTAAATAGAAAACTGGTAGGAAGGAAGCTACCTAAAACTATAAACAAATGTCACCCATGGGATTCTCAAGGGATCTGCCTACCTTTATAAATACTGAGATTGAAAGTGCAATTCTCCTAACTGCTACAGTGTTTGATATGCTACGTTTACTACACATATAATAGCTACAAGGAAGAATCATTCTACTAACATCAGTTTCCCCCATCTAGCTGCATGAGCAGCATTGTAGCAAGGCTGAGATTCAAACTAAAGATCATTTGATGCCAAAAGCACCAAGGGAAACTTATATTGGAGAAGAATTTCCTTAGGTGTCCTCTGACCATCAAAACTGTGTATGACATTGTGCAGTTTAGACTGGTTTGTGATTGCATGTGGACAGCTAAGCCCACTTCTTCCTGAAATAGGCCAAGCAATCCTAAACTCTGCAAGAATGTAATTTGGGAGGTTAGGACTGGCCACAGTAGTAAGGCAGATGCAGCACTCTGGTAATGCTGTAGAAGGAAGAAGTAGATGAGCATTCACTCCATGGACAGTCCAACCTACATAGTGAGTTTTCCATTGTGCAACATTATTGTTCTTTTCTATGAAACCTGAGCACATCAGTAGTTTGCTCTCCTACAGGGGAAAAAGGGAAAGACCCAAGCTGTGTCTCCCAAATGCTCAAGTTCTGATGGATTCCAGTTCCCTGGAAGACAGTTAGGTTCCCATGTTAGGCATTTCAGAGTTAACTTCAGAGTCTTGCTCTCTGTTTATCATATTAGGAGATTAGTTTCTCTAAGCTTCCAATATATATTACTAAAATTAGGCATTACTAATCTCTGCCTTTTCCCATTCTCCTAACTTTTCCCTGCTAAGGTCTCATATTACTTAAGCCTCATGGATTACAGACAAGAAAGGGGGTCTTGCCCTAGTGAAAAGCTCCCTAGCATAAATGACAGTAAAAGAGAAGCTTAATTATTTTAAGCTGCTCTATTAATGGGACTGCACTCCAGGATACAGGCAGACTTCTGAAGCTCAAACTAACCTGGAAGGACTTCAAGTTACTCATATTAAGAACCTTGGTCAGAAGTGCTGAACATAGATTAGCTTTGTTACTTGAGATTCCTTATGTTATTGATGAACAAGGTACTACATTCTTCAACTGAGCTTAATATGGGTGATAAATGGAAATGGACTCCCCATAGAGGATTTCTTGTGTTCCAGCAAGCTAGAAACACACCTTCTACCTCTCAAGTATCATTTCAGAATGGCTATGAGCCTGCAATTGTCAGGAAACAGTCCCTGTAGATAATTAGAGAAGTATCAAGCTAAAATCATTCTTCAAAATGAGAATAGCAAACTTAGTAATAACTCCATCATTAGTGCCCTGGTAGCCACAGGTCCTAATTACATCTAATATTTTGTAGTCTATTAAGTATCTGATGCAGTGTTGAAAGAAAAGTGCAAAGAAGGACACGGAAGGCAAGGAGCAGGAGACAAATGAAGCCTGCCTCTTTTATGAGAGCTTTTTTCCTCCTCCTTTACAAAGCAAACTCTGTTCTACAACAGATTGGAAGATTGATTTCACACAGCAGCTGATGCTCTTTTTTTCCCCCCTTTCTTTTCAAAAAGAAAGTGTTATTCAACCAAGAAGTAGGTGCCAGTCTGTCTGACACCTTTGGCAGAATAAGTACTCTTGCTCTCTCTTGTACCCTTTAATGGCCTGAAGAGAAAACTCAACTCTCAGGTGGGAGAAAACTAGAAGGAAAATGCATCTACTCACCTGGAAGGAGCACAGACTTCAGTCTAGTAGCAAGTGTACTAAAATTCCAGTTCTTTAATTTGTACTGATCTAACTAGGCTTTGAAAGAAAGCATTTTTCCATGGGGCATCTTATCACAGTATATGAAGAAGTTGAAACTTTCTTAATAGATTTATAATGTAGGAAAACCAGCAAAAATACTTGCATTCAGGTCCTAACAAAGACCTAGACACTCCTCTGTCAATTACAGAAAAGACAGGCTTTTCCCTTGCCTACATTGTACTACTTCAGTGATATTAGTGGAAAAATCTGTTGGAAATTGCTGCACCATTAAGGATAACTAAAAAAAAAAAAATGTAAGCAGCTGAGCTAACAGGAATGTTTGGGAAGGGGCAGAAGGAATCTGTGTATCTCTAGTAAAATTAGCATAGGTCAAAGAATAATCTGAGGCAGGGTGTCTCAGATGGTACATTGCAGCTCAAGCTCTTGAAAGGCCAGTTTTCCCTTAATTCTGTTTCTAGGTAACTGAATCCCTGTCACATAAAGCTTCTCACATTCTCACAGAGGACACTGACACAAGCAGCACAGAGAGACCACAGCTATCAGTAGGTAATGCTCTAGCTTTATCTTTTTATCCAATGACACAAAAATGTAACAGTACATTGTCACCTCTGACTAGGGCTAGAATAGTGTTGGGGCTGGGCTGCATGTGTTCCAAAGATTGTATGTGTGCTGCAGGAAACCATCACAGTCCTATAAAAGCACTTCACAGGGCTGGAAGGTAGCAACCTCAAGATCTGCAAGAGTTCTTGGTTGAGGAGAATGGTGCTGTCACAGGGATTAGCCTGGAAGCTGTGAATGCCTGGCAGACTTTGAGCTATTGCCATCTGCAGAATGAACAGACTGCTGAGAAGGCAGCTCAGAAGCTTGTCTTGTAGTAGCAGCTTTCTAGAAAGGATGACAGTTCTTACAGACAGTTACTCAAAGCCAGACTAGCATAAGGACTAGCCCATAAACAGTAGATGGAGCAAGTCACAGGAGGATAGATGATTGTAGCTTTTGGGGACTGAATAACACCACCCACTAACATGCAGAGAGCAGCATCACTTGGGCTCTAAGAGCAGAATTTGCTCCATCAAATCTGAGGCTGTCCCTGCAGCAAAGGGCTGTGACAATCTAGTGTGAATGGCAAGCAAGCAGCTGAGCTGCTTCCTAGCATGCTGATAGAGAAAGAGTAAACTGCCAAGAAATTCCTTGTGAACAGTGGAAGCAGACACAGCATAGAAGAGAGTGAGGATGAGTAACTCAGTGGCTGCAAGTTGTGTAGCTCAGAGCAGGCCACTGGCAATGTGATAGTCCTTCAGCTTCCCTGTTCCTGCTGCTGCTCACCTACTCCTCTTGGGTGCCTTCGAGATGAATTCCAATCGCAGCAGAGGTACTCATGCCAGATGGAATGCTATTTTAGAAGGCCTTTTCCATCAGGCAATCTATGTTCTCCATGCAGGCCTTATGACAGATGATATCAGCAGCTGACAAGCTTCACTTAAGAACCCCAAAATACAATCATGAATCACAATCCCATAACAATATCTTTTCGAGGCAATCAAGAAGATGTATACAGACTATCTGTATTTTTAAGAGTTACAGCACATTAATTTTCTACTTTCACTAAAACCTCTTAAGCCTAAAATGAAAATAGGCAACAAAGATCTACATTTCAACCAGGAGGGAGTGCCAGGAGGCATTATAGCACTTGATTACTTTCTCTAAGCATCCTCAACAAGCTCTATAATTGTTCAACACAAGGCAGTTCCTCTCCTACTGTCAAGACAATATCTCTTAATATTTCTCAGAGAGATGCATCAAGGCAGAAATTCGCCAAAAATAAGCCACAGATCAAACTACTCATGTGGAGCTTGAAGCAAATATTGAAGACCTATATCCTGATAAGTAACAGAAGAACCGAAGACTAAATCCAATATATTACATTAAATGTTTAAAGAATACAACCAGTGAATATTGGTAGCAAAGAGTACATTCGGGAAGAACTACCAATGCTTATGTCTTTCCTACTAAATTTTTTTTTATATGTATATCCCCATAAGCTTTTAACCTTAGAACAAAGACTTCATTGCAGCATATCCAAAATGTACATTTCATAAGCTTGAGGTAAGTGTTTGCTGAGGAATTTTAAATGTGTTTAAAAATGCATCAGAACTGGGTCAAAGAAATACAATGATTTCTTGATGAAAATTATGTCCATCAAAAAAATTACTTTGCACTCAGTCTACATCAAAAGCCCAGGAAGCCATCCCAGTTCCTCACAATGAGCTGGTTAGATCTATTTTTAAACACAGACAATAAGGAGAATTGAGTTTGTCTTAGAGTTCTTGACATGCTCTTTAAAGTTTTAAGGCTCTAACAGTAACAAAATCTTAGCTCCTCTCATCAGTGATATCCTCTCTCTCTCCTGTGAATTGCAACAAATGTCTTGGTTGTTAGCATACCAGATGATGGCTGATGATTTTATGACACTATGGAAAACCAGCATACCTTATGCATCACTACAAAAAACACCTGTTTCACTGCTGATGTGGGGTAGAACACTGATTACCACCTGCAAGACTACTGGGGAAGGCAAAAAAAGCTGCAAGAGGATCAAAATCCTTGAATCAAGAGACAACATACTTCTACTTTGTTTGAAAATAGCACTAGGAAGAGCTTTAAAATTTTTGCTAAAAACAAGACAGTATCTAATGTTTTTTTTTTCTGTAGCCACGAGTGTTTCTCAAAGAAATAAACTGGATAGATGTGTCAGGAACAGATTTCAAAAGCATGTTTGGTTCTTCCTCATTGCTTTTTTTCTTTTCTTTCACAATTGGTTGGTAACTTTTTCAGTACTTTTCTGGGAAGAGAACCTAGGCTGAGTTCCTCTTTATTTTCACGAGCCCTAATGTGATAATTAAATCAAGTTTCCAACAACAAACTACTACACTCTCAGTCCAGAAATATTATTTATTGGAACACAAAGGTGAATTCAAAATGGTTTTGACTCCTGAAAGCCAATTCATATACTACTGTAACCATTAAATGCACAGAGCATAGCAGATTTATTGTTTGCAATTTGTGTTTTCCAGCTCTGGGGTTTAATGTGATATTGTGTATGCATCATTATAAATGAAATTACCATTTTTTAACTCATGCAAACTCAGGGCATGGAAAAGTTGGTGTCTGGCAAGTGCAGAAATCATTTCTCTGCTTCTGCTAACGAAGACAATACTGAAAGCAAGTAATTTCTCATGGGTTTCCTGTCCCTTCTCACTCCACATTAGAGATTCACACCCAAGCTGTCAGAACTTTCCATTCTTGTCTTCCATTAGAACTTAAATTCATAAAGATCAACAATATCCTTTCAAAATATTATACTTTTTTTTTTTTAGTACTTCAACACTGCAGAGGAGTATCTGGAAATGCCACAGGTTAGGAGACAAATTCCATTTGCTGTTGGACCAGACTGAACCCAGAATCTCTATATTCCATATATCAGTGGAGGGTCCAGACTACAGAGCTTCACAGTATTCAGATTGCTTTCTCAAACAAAACTCCCCAAACTAAACTAAAACCAACCAATCAAAAAAGACACCTCATTTTGGTCAGAGTAGAATAGCTGTTTCTTAAAAAGCATGGTTTTTTGCAAGAGAAACCACTGCCAAGAGAGGCCACTGCCTGCCTAGGAAGACAAGCAACTGCCAGAGGCTGGTGTTCATGCTAATTTTTACAGCTAGCTTTCCTGGTCATAACTCTGCTGAGTGCAGACCACATCAGCTAGTAACAAATGGGGTGCTGGGTGGACATGAGCCTCAGGCAACTGAATCAAGACCAATAAACTCATTTCAAATTGGCTAATTAGAGGTTAATGGCAACTACACAGCTGTTCCAGTGCATTCATTTGCAGCTATAAATTAGTGGTTCCAAGGATTAAGGATGTAAATGATACCTGTGGTTCTTGCACCCCCAGGGAAGGGTTTACACAGGCAAAGCACAGTTATATGTCACTGGTACAGGTCATAAAGAACTGGCAAGGGAAGGTGCAAGAGCAACATGTGAGACTAGACATAAAACAGCATGTCACACTTCATGTACAGAAGGGAATTACACCAGTTTTGGTATTTATGAAAGGACTTTCCTTTCATGGTGTTATCAGATCTTTGTTTGGAAGTTGGGTTCTAGATAACACTAGCAGCATTTGATTTTTCTTAATCCTAAAACTCTGAAGCTGTAAAAAGCATATACATTTTAAGCAGTATGTCAAGCTAGGGAGGATTTTTGCTGAAACTATGGAATCATTCTCCTAGCTCTCCTTATTCAGCTATATGGTGACGGCTATTACAGTAATGCCATTTTGTCAATTGCCCTTTCATCTTTTTCCTTAACATAGATCCATTTTTAAACCTATCATAGGTTTTATGACACACTACTTTAATGTGTCATTTACACTCTCCCACTTGAGTTTCAGCCTTTGTCCAAGACTCCAAAGCTACACGATAGTCTGTTCAATCTTAGAGCAAAGCAAAATAATCCCATTTCACTGCCATATGAGCAACCCATTTGACTTTGAAATGTAAATAATTCTAAGTGTTGGAGAAATGGGAAAGAAATTTTCCCCCCACAAATTCCCTATCTAATAGCTTACAAAAGAAAGCTCTGTCCCACTGCCACTGAGCTCTAAAAATTCTGGCTACAGTTCAGCAGAATGGACAATACACATCTAAATCTTGCTGATCAATAGGGGATATATCTGCTTTGTCAGATCAAGATCTATGCAAATACAAAAGAGTTATTGGTACCTCCTTATCCTTCACCTTAAAAGTAGTGTCATTCCAATCCACACACAAGCATACAGATAACTAGCACACAGACAGCCCTAAACATTCAGATATAGACATACATATATATACACATATATATAGGTACACACATATGTCTGAAATCCTTCACAAGAGCTAGTATTTGGTGGCTTAGTGTGGGTCTGCTGTATGCTGTAGCAACTGGAGGGCAAAGTCATTTATTTCAACAAATGTGCTTACAGCTAGCTGCAAATATCCTTGGGGAGCAAGAGAAGCCCCAAGTGATCTCAATTAAACTAACATCCATTCAAAAGAACCCAAATGAATCCAGGCTGTAAGTGGAGATGGCAGTTAGTCATTTTGATAGAGGTAGTGCATTAATAAAATCCACAACTTCCTACAGTTCATAATTTCAGAATAGTTTTTGACAAAAAGATGTTTTAAAATATATTTGTTCTTAAAACACACTTTTAGTTGGAGCTAGAAGAATGATCTCAAACTGTTAATTTAACACATTCTGAAAAGCAATTCAAGTGTAATTGTCTTAAAACAAATGCTACTGTTCTGGAAATTCCAGAAAGTAGTTTTTGGATTCTTTGTTTTCCCACACTGCTTTTAGTCTCAGTCACTGTTTACTGTCATTGGTGCTCAGAGATGGAAATACAAGCCTAGCAGAAAAACCAGAACAGGCACCAGATAATTTCTCCAGGTTGGCACTCAGTTCTGTGTTATGTATAGAATACAGACAAAAAATGTCTTCATTGTAAAGCAAGTTGAATGTTCTTTAAAATGAAGTCAGATTATTGGCTGGAAAGGTTTTTATTATTGCTCCTATGCAGAGAAATACTGTAACATTTTATTGCCTTTTCAGCAGCTGAAGAAGGCCCTGTTCTTTCTGCACTTCCTAGTGTATTATTTTTCAGATTTTATGAGGCATTTCATTAGATGAATTATGGGTGGGAGATGTGACCTTGTTGCAGTTTAAATTAACCAGTCATGGGTCAACATTTGCCAAAACTGCTGAGCATCTGAAGTCTATATAAATTTTTGAAGCAAGTTATAAAATGATAAAAATTAGTCAAGAGCAGCAGCATTTTTTAATTCAGGTTGAAAGAAAAAGTGGAAAATATATCAGGATTGATGCTGCTGAACCTAATAAAATTTTAATTTCAACTCCACACATGCATCATCTTTTGTTTAATTCTGAATCAACTGTTAAATTCCTGCACAACTCAATGGCTATGCAATTACACTACCTTATCTAAAAAAATCCTCAAAGCTTATTATATGTAGGAAAAAATCAGCAAACTAGAAACTGTTCTGTATAACACCACCTCCATAAACAATACACTTTTTCCATGACAAAAGCCAACTAAAATGCTTTAGCACATGTTCAGAACTTATTTTGACAAAGCTCTGGCATTTTAGATCAAACCTCAGGCATTCATTTGTCCATCTGGATGAGGATGTATCTGTCACATCATTATAAGTAGAGGTTACTCTGAGGTGGGATTCCACCTTCCCACCTCTACTTCCTTACCTCCATAAAACCAACTATTACACAGGTCCAATCGAAAGCCAACAAAGAGAGTAGATCTATTCCCATTCTTTTGACAGGGTTTTAGATCAGAATTGTGCACATTCATGCCAGAAAACACTTCTATTACAGGGTTTATGAATGAGCATTATTTGGTTTTTAGAGGGAGGTATGAGCTATGAAGGAAATGCAGTCAAAAGATTGTTTCAAGAACATTTAAAATCAGGTATTTCCCTACCCCTGATCTCACTCAGTCCTTTTATTAATGATTGCTCCATAACACAAACTTCCTTGGCAGAGTATGACATTATTTTTTTAATATACTATCATTAGTTGATTCAGCAGTAGGATCTCTTGGAAAAGATCAATTATATAAACTACTAAACTTGCTTCAGTGGCTACCCTGACACCAAATAAAAACCCATACTGAAACAATTAGTGCTCACAAGCTCATTACACAAGACATTAAGGCCCATTGATCAATAATGTCATCAAGTAGATGATTATCACCATAAAAAAAAAAAGTTGCTTATCTCCAGGCAGCCAGCCAGAGGCTGGGGCAACAGACACTGCTTTTCCAGAAACTTCTATTTGGTACCATCTTCATATTTCTTCCCCTCTCACCTACAGTTCATAATAGTGGAGGTAGCCTTTAACAGACACCTACTGGGAGCCATTAAAAAGGAAAGTACACATCTAGGATCAGAACCGTCGCCAAACCGTGTCTTTTTCACCTTAGTACCTCTGGCAAGGATGCTATGTGATCCTTCCTCTCCCTTCTGGGAGGAAGGGAGACATTCTCAAAATAGAAAAAGCCAAATGCCATCCTGGCTGTTTCTGAGTACTCATTTATTTACACCACAGATTAAAATAAGAGACATTTGTTGCATTAACCTATCACTAAGGCTAACTTTAATAGCAAAGGAAATTATAACACATGAATTAATTCTCTTAGACTTTTATTATCATTGAAATGAAGCATAAGAGGTCATGGCAGGTTTTGTCTCTGCTGCTTGATTTCAGAACTGGCTAAATTCTACCTCCAAACAAGAGCAATAACTTGTCACATACATCATACTTTATCACTGTGGAATGCAGCTTTCAAAGTTTTTTATGCAACACTAGGTCAAACACTTGATGAGCTTTTCCCCTCTAAAAGCCCAAATAGCAGTTCTCAGTAAAGGGAGTATTTAGAAAGTGTCTTCATTTTACAGAAGAGAACATTTAGTCACTATATTACAGAGAATGAATTCTCCAGCATGCTTTTGACAGTAATGTTTCAAATATAGCAGAAAATCACCAATTCCAGGATTATGCTCAGATCAAACACTATTTTCATGAAAAATGAAAAAAATCCAGAATTCATGTGATCTACTTCAGTAGCATGTCATTAATAACTTGTCTGCAGCTTGGCACTGATGTGACTCCCTTGCAGTTGTTGCTCTTAACAGGCAAATGCTGCAATACTACTCAGAAAACTCTTCCAGGAGAAACATGCTCTGTAAATAAGTATTGCTTCTGCAGCTAATGCAGCAAATTAATGCTCAGAGCACTATGATGCCATCATCACTGAAGTAGTTTTCCTCTGAAATGCATTTTACTGTGTATAGCAGAAGGTTAACAGAAGGTTAGCTAAAGTAAAATGCCTGCTTAAAATATAAAGCAGTTATTAGGACAATAGCACAAATTTGTAGGTTGTTTCTGTCTTAAAAAATGCAAAGCACTGAGGGGTTTTTATTAACGCTTTATTCTTGCGTAAGTGCCAGAGCCCTTGAAAACCCTGAGGATCTGAATACACAGAATGTTTAATCATTTTTCAATATAGAATATTCTTAAAGTGATTATTATGCTAAATCACAGTGGGTGGCTGAACACTTAACACTGAGTCTTTGGGATGCAAGTTGGTGAAATTACCTTTGAACTTTCCATAATCACACAAACAGGGAAGAAAAATACTGGAGACACAGTTCATCCTATTAGCATTGAATGTTTCCTCCAGAAAAACATTTGTGTGGTTTCAGCACTACATTGCAACTGGAGTTCCTTCAGTCTGACTGTGCCTCTGACTTGGGGCTACATTGGGAATTCTGCCATGCTACTTGAGCTATCATGGATCAGGAGTACTGTCAATGATTTAGGAACAGCACTGGGATTGAGCCATATATACCAACCACATGAATAACCTAACATTTCAAATAATCACAATTTCATTTCAAAAAACATGCAATTGAATTTGGAAGTTACAATTCATTGATATCTCACCCATAAGCTAACCTCAGAAAGTTCAGCTTTTCTTTTGCCTAATAAAAGGCAATAAAGAAACCATAGATTTATTTACACACATCTATTTGCATGCAACAGTTAAACTACTACATAATTTGAGATCTTTGAATGAGAAGGCAGCAGAATCAAGGAGCAAGTTTATAGCTACAGAGTGGGGTTTAATTTCCTTGTTTTCTCCTGTATGCAGAAAAAAGGGCAATACACAGATGCAAAATGTGCATTAAATACAGATTTAAACTGAGAGGGTAGTACAACAGCCAAATGAAAAAAATTTCATCATTATTACAATGTGAGGCTCTAAACATCTGCACAATGCAACATGATGCTCCTCTGTATCAGACAGTAGGAATATGGATACAATAAGGCTTGATAATCCACAGAGGCTAAGTCATTGGAAAGGTTTTCCCATTCCTTGAGGTAATAAGTGTAAAGTGGTGCTTCAGTACAATTAAAAAAATTATACTTAGCATAAATAAGGCATGTTGAGGTGAAGGCAGATGGAAAATTCCATCATGTTTGAGCAGAGATGGAACAAAACAAAGTAAGTTACTTCCATTATAAAGCTGGAAAAGTTTAATAGCTAGACAACAAAAAAAAACCCAACTCTGCAGCTTAAATAAAACTAGTTTAATTGCTCATTCAGAGCTCTCCTAAACCAGCCATCCTGTGAAGAGCTGCATTTCTTCATCAGAATCTAATGACATCGACATCCTGGGAGAGATCCCTCAGAAACAGTCTTCAACTGTAACTGGAGTTAGATCAAGAAGAGAAACTATTTGCCTTAAAATTGAAGGAGTTACTTGCAACAGAGGAGTCAAAGGTAAGTACTAAAGCAAGTTTGCTTCTTATCTGGGCAATATAGCTTTTACCTATGCTCTCTTCCAGTCCTGCAACCCCAAGATAACAAGTTTAGGGGTAAATAAAAGTGAGTAAATGGCCACTTCCTGGCCTCACCAAGTCTGCAGGAATGATCTAGTATATCACATATCAATGTCTTTCCAAATAAATACAAAATGGTTAAGTATCATGTGCTGACCCTGCTGGAATCCAGAATAAAGCATTCAGAGATGTATCTTTTAGCTGTTATAAGAGTCAGGAAATTAGCTTTTAAAAGCAATCAGTATGAAGCTGATCCAGGAACAAACCTATCCCTTCTTCCCCAATTGTAATTATGGGGTGAAAAGTCCAAAAATTGCTAAGTCAAAGCTTTACTGACATTGAGTTTCCAGCAACTAATTTGCCTCATATCTATCAGATTTGATATTGATTTAGTAGAAACACTTGTATTCCATTTGAAAAAGTGAGAGAAACAGTCCCTTTGCAACTCTGAAACCAGATATCAAAGAGGAAAACCTTTGGAGAGCACATGCTGTTCCTGCATTTTCCCTCATTGAAAAATTTGGAAGAAATCCAAACCAAATAAACACAGCTGGAATGTTACCTACAGCATAACAATTTAAAGGAATTAATAAATCTAGGAATCAGCCCAGATATTAATTGCAAATAGCACAGATCAGGAGAAGATGCATTATGAAACATGCAAAGATGTGAGTAGCAAATGTGTGATGAAGATCAGTCTTCAAAGGAGCTTCTTGTGTCTCAGTGAAGGTGGAAACTGATGGAAGCAACTCCTCAGTTGGGAAATGGGCAACTTTTCACTTTAAAACCCCAAGATACTCCAGTGAGATAAGAAAGTGGCTTTCTTATTCCCCTTACTATGCACTGAATATTGTCTCTGAAGTGCAGTGCCTGGAGTTCAGAGAGCTGCAGTTTATCTCCCCAAACACTGACACTGTGCAAATTACTTCGAAAAACTCTCTCAAAAGTTTCTTTGGAAAAACAGAAAATAGCAGCCACTTACTTGGAAATACAGATTTTTTTCTTTTCCTTGGTGGATGACCAGCAGGCTGACAAGCCAGACCTTGTTTTCTTTATGCACATCTTCTTGGATATGTACTCCAAAAGGACAGAGTGTGAAAGAGTATGTCTTAAATACAGATGAGGCATATTACAGCTGACTCACAGTTAGCTGTTCTTGACTTCACCTTCTGCAGTGACTTTGGAGTTCAGCCCAAAATATGCCCAAAGTACTTCTCTAAGCACTAGGTGGAATACTTCCCCAAGCCAGTTTTCTGCTGTCACAACTGATGGGAGAGGTTTTATAGTTATACTAACTAAAATAGTCTTTCAGAGGCCTTAGCCATTTGCAGACACTGACCCACTCATTAAGGCTACTGAAAGCATGAACACTGACTCTCCAATTGCAGACCAGTCAAGAAACAGCAGCATATCCTTTATTCCAATGCAATTACCAGAAAAGTGGTTTTTTCCCCTAATAGTCTGAATAGTTTTGATTAAATGACATTTCCTAACTAAGCACTTTCTCACTGGGTTGTGGCAGGTTTTCAGTGCTGCTACATCTGTGGAATGTTTTCAAGTTGTTCTCTTAAGTAAACATAAGACTATAAAATGTAAATATAAACATAACAGTTCCATAACAGTAAAAGCATAATTTGAATAAATAGGGAAGCTAATGAAACACCATTACATGTAAGAGACTATCATCTCCTCTATGCAATGAGCAGTGAACTTGCAACTGCAAATTTGGAAGTAAAAGAATTCATTTGGCTCAATCTTTTCATTTTTATGAGAGTCACAAAAAATTTGTTCCTATACATTAGCCATTAAAGCAACCTTGCAATTTCCTTATTGTTATTACCTTTTCAGCCTTGACTTACCAATTGAGAGTAGATCTAGGAAATGAACCACTTATCTGCAAACTAACAGGCAAGGACAGTGGAAACAGGCAGTCACTAATCCCAACTGCAAGATTAGTACAAAGGTAGCAAAATATTTTTTAAAGTGAACAGTTAGTAGGTTCTTCAGTTGTTGTTGTCAACAACAGCTAATGTTGTCAAACATTAGCTCTTTATTTTCAAAAATATAAAAAAGAATGAAGTTACAATGCCTGACTTATAAAAAAGCCACCTACACAGTTTTTTATAAGTGAATATGTCTTTGGATCAATAATCCCTGATTTGAGCACAATAATTCCATTTATCCTTTTATATATAAAGAACATCAAGTTCATTTCTGAGCCAAGATTACTTTTGAACCTTACTCCCTTAAATATAAAATCAGTGTTCTCTACTATATATTTAAGCCTTTAGCTCTAGTTGTTTAGTTACAGAATCACAGAAATCACAGAATCATTAAGGTTGGAAGAGACCTCCAAGATCATCAAGTCCAACCACACCTATCACTAACAGACCACTAAACCATGTCCCTAATACAAGAACTGAAAAGTGACATCTACAAATCCATATAGCATTATATCTCTAATTCTGCTATTTTTCAATCCTAAAGTCTAGGGGTTTGATACTTTGTTTTCATACACAGAAAACATTTATTCATTAATCTATACAGTGTAGTAAAGGTGCATTGGAATATTCTCCTTATAAAGAGGATAAATATGTGAAAAAAGAGCATCAAAAGAACAAGACATCCCACTCTGTTACAAAACTTTCAGGATTCTATGTTACCACCTGTTGATTCTGCTTATAAAGCAAAGTGGTAGAAATCTGTTATGGGGACATAGGGGACTCCTTGGGGAAAAAACCCAAACCAACCAGAAACCACTGCAACTTCCAGTTATACAAAGAAACTTAAATCTGTAGAAACAATTAGACATGAAACCCCAAATACAAGTATTTCCGCTATTGCTTTGATAGCTTCTATCACAGTGATAAATTTGAGAGAGGTAAGCATAGTCAAATGGGTTTGTTGTGAGTAACTGTGATTGTCAATTAGAGAAGAGATCATATTGTCAACAGAAGACATCGAAGTCTTTTAAATGGCAGTTTGCATATGTTTACCTAGAGTGCTGAAGCATCTGAGACTAGATTTTCCTCATTTGAGTGCTTTACTCTTAAACCAGAATGTAAATTCTAATATGTACTTAACATTTCTTTTGTTGCTCTTTCTCTTGCTTTAATTTCAAGACAGAACCATTCTCTACTTACATCCCTTAGCTTCCTTCTATACTATCTTAGCTAATTCCACTCTCCCTTTAAGTACAGACATACACACTCATGTAAGAAAACCTCAGGAAAGGAAAATGAATTGTGCTGCCTGAAGTCATCTATCACATAACAACCATAAAATGTATTGCTCTAAGAGGTAATAAATGCAGCTTTGCTTTACAAAGCAATAGGGAAGAAAAACCAGGAGCTGTAAAAGAGTAGAATCTTTGCTACTTCATTCTCTTTGTGGCCTTCATACATTAAGACAAATTTAGAGATAGTGCTTTATTACTGAATTCTCAAACATGAAATGTTTGGTGTGTAAAACAGGGAAAGGGTCTTAACTGGCTGAAAAGCAGAAGAACAAATCAAACCCAAGAATGCTCACCTTCTCTCTACATTGAGACAAAAAAAATCCTTCCAAACCAGGAGAGCCTGGCCTTTGCTGTTGCACAAGTTAAAATGCTCATGCATGGTGCAGCACAAAATCTGAATTCCTCAACTCAGACACTAGTACTTCAGGTTGCAGACCCAGAATTGGCATTAGCACTAAGATTCTTGCACCCAGCTACAATCCCCTAGCCTCTTATAGTTACCCAAGAGCCATAAATAGCCTATTGATGGATTAGAAGCACCTTTTCCCACTAATCTAAGAGTGGCTGCTTCAAGGAGTAGGGAGATTTGGAGGCAGCAACATATTCAGACACTGCAAAAGCACATTGAGGTTGTCTGCCCTTAGGAACTGCTGCTGTAGCTTCTTAAGCAGGTCAGGAATAGGCTGATTTTGAATATATCAAGGAAAAAGTACAAATTCCTCATCAAGCTGAGCAGAAGCCCAGAACTGCTTCTCTTTTCTTTCTGGCTATTTTGTTAGGAAGAAAGGTTTGCCTGCCTCCACCTCAGTTAGGACAGAAGGTTTCCAGTCTAACTTAAGTTACTGACTCCAAAGTATATGTGTTTTCCTACCAAGTATTCTTGCCTGTTCTGAGAACTGTTAGGAATTGTCTCTTACTCAAACTGCAGGTTACCTTCAGGTCAGTTAAGTAACATTTCTCACATCTCTCCTATCAACTAAAATGAAATGAAAGCACAGTTAACTGAACACACAAGACGTGAGCAAAGCATGTCTTAATCTGCTGATGGGTAGCATAACACCACAGTCACAAACTAGTCACATGGTACAATGAAAAGCATAAAATAAATAATAACCTACACACATTTCCTCAATTAAGTTAGACTGGGAACAGAAGCTTGAATTCTAATTTGGCCTTTGTTTCTCTTATTATTTTACAATTCAGAAAAGTTTTACTGTACAAAACCATTATTGCTTCTTGAGAATTCGCCTACCATTGTGTGGTTTTGCTTAGGACTCCTACAGTTTAATTAGATTTCTCATGAAAGTGATAAGCTAGCAGGGTTTTATAAGCTAATGAATGACTGTCTTCCTGATGAGTCAATGCAGATGACCTTGTTCTAAGATGTATAATGATCAGAAACAATAAAACCTTTCACTTTATTCCTTCATAAACTTCTGATAGTTGGTGGACACCACACCAGGGGGATACTTATATTCACTTTGAAGATTTCTGGGCAGCTTTTGGGACAGCACATCCTCCTTAAGGGACATATCAGACATTAAGAAATGGGTAGCCTCCCAGTCTCAGCTGGAGGCAGAGGTGTTTCCCAGGTCAGTGCTGATGCTCAGTTTAGATTCTAACATTCTTAGCTTTGAATAACCATTCTAGTAAGTCAGACTCTTCAGACATCCTTGCAAAAACCAGAAGCACACAACCCACAACATACTGTTGCTTTTTAGAGCTAATCATAGGAAAGCAAGGATATAATCTCCTTATTAAGATTCACAGAGACTGACAGCAAAGAAGAGTGGGATATTATATGCTGATTACAAAGAATATCTTTCAAATTCTGAGTAAAAGGAACATTTTTTTTTCTGAAGAGTTCTGAATAATTGTTCAGAGGAAACAAGCTGTAGCCAATGCAACATGGCTCTTGGACTTCCCACAGGTTGGAAAGTAAGGAAATTTGTAAGACAGCTTTTTTTTTTCATCTCAATACAATTACTGTAACAGTTGTTTCTCTTTTTATGCTTAGGTGACAAAAGTGGATTATTTAGGGCTTTTTTTTTTTGCTAGCTTAGTAGGGCTATTTCTACCCATTATATCTTCTTTTGTTGCAAGATTACTATCCTCTGGGGGGGGGAGAAATTATAATTCCCTTGGTCTGGTACTAAAACACTTTATGTAAATTGAATACAAGACAGCTTTTGTATTAGGTATAGCACTTTCCACAAAATTAGAGCAATCACAAGGCAAGCCTTTTATAACTCACTTGGCTTCACATCCCTAGCTCTCACAGGGATATCATTATTTTTTATTTGGTGTTTTTTTCTTTTTTAATCTCCTGAACATTACAATCATTGAGGCAACTGCTCTCCAAAACTCCTAGTAACACAGTCCTTTTGGGGAAAGACCTTGTGAACATTGGCAAATGATGCTTAATCAACTGATAGCTTATTCCCTTCAATTCCAAACCTCCATAACATACTTACCTGTATCTTAGTTAAGTAGTAGAAAGATGATTTAAGATAGATCTGATTTAGTCATAAAGAAAATTTTCGTTTTCCTAGGAGAGGTTAGCTACCTTCACCTGGAAAATGCTGTGAATATACTTACATGGACTTTCCATGTTTTTCTTTCCCCCTGCCCTAATCAGAAGTAGTTCCTGACCTGAATCCTAGCAGACCAACCATCATTTACTGACACTTCATCATTCTCTGATGATGTAATTCTTTTCAGAGAAGTATGAGGAACTAAGCCTAAGAATTGAAGAACAAATAGCTCATGATAGTTTAAACAGACTCAAATGACAGTTGTGGATATATGGCCATTTACTCAAAACCAAATCATCAAGACAGCACCTTGATGAAACCATATCAGTGTGTATTCTTTGCTACAATCTACAACCAAACTGAGATTTAAAGGCAATCTGAAAGCATTGCAGTCGTTTTAGTGCCTAACATTCTTGGCCACTTAAGAGCTACTCCTTTGCTGGTGTGATTAGCACTCCTAAGGATTACATCAAGTATAGACAGAGAAGCTTTGGCAGTCTCATGTGAAAAGGCCACAGGGGAGTTCTGACTTCACCTAGCCTGGCTTTTCTTCATAATGCTAAATACCTTATTGGTGCATGCACTTAATTCACTCCAGACACATTAAATGTTCACTGGCAACAATTGTGACAAACCTGGCAATCTATTTGTAAAAGGTTTAACCTGATGACACAGCAAGATATGAGCTCATACTTTTTATTAGGTCAAGAACAAGGTATTTTGCAGACACTTTGAAAACCAAAATAGTTTAGTATTGCTTTTGAGTTCAGTGATTTTAAAATATTAAGTACATGGTATTAAACACCATGATAAAAATGATCAAGCTTGAGGTTTAGAAGTGAGAAAGCCTCAAAATGGAGATAAAAGCAGGAGTCATGCTTTCACAGGAACATGTATTAAAAGAGCCTACACAGAACCAGACTATGGTGGTATAAAAACAGACATTGCACAAACCCAGAGCAATAGTTTCTTTCCCCAAAGTAACACATGAAATAGAACTGCATGAAGCAATACATGCATCCATAATTTTGCTGAAATAGTGCTTCCAGTTTAATCCTTGTATTACTCATAAAAGCAATTAAGCTGGAACTATTTATTCAAGCTTAAATATCAGAGTGTTTGAAGCTTTTCAAGTCTAAAGAAGTACTTAACTAGAAGTATTAGGTCTCAAAACTGCTAAGCAAGTTCTGAATTTCCACATCTCTAGAAGAGCTTAGAAACAACATGCTGTCTTTGTTCTATGTTGTTGATAAATATCACAGATTCAGTGAGCAATGCAGCTAGCAGTTTGCTTGAAAACAATAATTTCAGAGGATTACAATTAATAAACCCTAGAGCTGGAAGTAATAGGTTGTTTGCTCCTTGTCTATTCTGCACACAATATTTTCTGGTTTTAGATCAACAGTATCTCTTAATCAAATAAAAAAAGGCCTGTGGATAAATGTGTTTATCATATCACATAAATATCACAGTCTGCAATGTACTCTTGTTTCTCTGAACTCCCAAATGCCAACACGTAATAAATAGAAAACACTTTTGCAGGAACTAACGCCTGTCACAGCAGAAGGGATTTTACACTAGATTTATATTTTTTTTTCCAGAAAGTTCCTTTCCTGCAATTGTGTAGAGAAGCTTCTTATTTTATATTGTTATTAAGATGTGCTTAACCGGAGAAATTATGTCTTTCCTCAGCCATGATATTAACCATCTCTAAATTCTTTAACTACAGACACCAGCTTTGTAAAGCTATTGCAGGCTACCTTCTTCTGCTCTCCCCAAACCCTAGAGAGCAAAACCTCAAATCACAGTACAACAGGAAACATTCTTCAAAATAAGCAGACACTTTCAAAGCCATCTTACTTCTTGGCTACAGTCAATGCCCTGAAGTCAAGATTTTGATAACCAACAGCTCTGACCTATGTTTGGATTAGTGTGATGAGTCTATGACGGCTCACGCTTCTGTGGTTGGACTTGATGATCTTAGAGGTCTCTTCCAACCTTAATGATTCTGTGACTCTGATTACAACAGAGAGGATGTCACTCACTCCCAGGGGGCTTCTTTAAGACTTTGGCATCACTAATCACCATATGCCATTTCGAAAAGCAACAGACATATACATTAGGAACTTAAGTCCAGAATCTCTCTTAGGTTTTGCTTCAAGCATTTTTAGTGCCGTACAATTTCTTCCCTCCTGTTTTGTATTTCCAGCTGCAACTCCGATAGTATCCTATTCATTAATTTACTTTAGTGTCACACATTCACAGTTGACTTTCATAGCATTTGGATTTCCTCTCATCTGGCACAGAGTGCAGAGCAGCCTGACCTCTTTCACTCACCTATGTGTATCTAATACATAGTCTGGACATGATTTGGAAAGAATGATGAAGATTTCAAATTAGCTTACACAAGCCTTTCATCTCAAACAGCCTTTGGTCTCTCTTCTCTTGGCTTTCTTTGGAAAAGGAAGAAGTCTTCAGTTTTTTCATTGATTGGCTTTGAACTGCAACAATTTTAAGTTTTGACAAGAACGGAAAAAAGTCCTTTAATGTAATAATTCTGTACTTCCTAAGTATTAAACTCCTAAGATTCTTGCTTGAAAAAGGGAGAAACACTACAGGAAAGAATTGAGGTAATGAACATTTCTGTCACTCACCTTACAAACTCATTTTTCTTCTACATTTTATTAGATGCTGCCTTGCTCTCCTCCTTAAATACAAATGACAGATTATATTGGATGCATAAATTATATGGATTATATTTCTGTCACCAGTAAATTAGCTGTTAAATTTAGTTTGCATGATGCTATTGACAGGTCCCTAGTTTAAGAATCTTTTTCTTTTCAGTCAATTTTCCCACCTTTTCTTTCCTCTTTTGTCAAGATCTCCATCACATTATGGAAGAAACATGTAACAGCTGCAAATGTGTTGCAGACTTACAAGGACAGAATGACTGTTTCTCTTAAAAGGGAAAGGAAAAGAAGCCTTATAAATGAGTACATATATTAAATGTTATATAAGCATAATTACCAATAAATATTTTAGCAGACTTTTTGTCTGAATTTTTTTCCATTTCTATTCCAGGTAGGAACCAGACAACTTCTGACACATCAAAAGAATTGTTCTGACTTAAACTTTATTGTTGGCTCCTCAATTGATTTTTTTTTTTTCCCAGACCTCAGGAAACAATCCTTCTAACTTTGAAACCATTTTTGACAGATCATGGAGAGCTGAAAAGTTGCAGCAGAATTCATTCAAGCACTATAGGTGCAAAGTTCTGCCACGTTAAATGCAAGCAAATGTCAGTAGGATGCATTAGCTTCAGCACAGAGAGATGAAATTCAGATTGATTTTTACTGGGGCTTGAACTTGCAAGTTCAACAGATAAGTACTCAGTATCATCCATGGCTAAATGTCACAAATGCAATAAATAGTTAAGAGACTCTGATTTCTATATAAACTTCCATTTGTTGTGGTTCATGCAGTACTTTGAGAAGAACACAGTCAGAATGTCCCACCCCAAATTACAGAAGCACTGTTTTCTCTTCATCCTTGCACACCTGGGCATCATGGCTATGCCTCAAGTTGTTGTTTGAATAAATTAACAAGACAAGTTCCCATCTGAAGGGGCATGCAATGCCAGATGTGCTGTAAGGAGCACTTCACCCAAGTCCAGCAACTTGCAATGCCACACTGTTCTAAAACTTACAGATTCAGCTCACTCTGCAATATTTTCATGCCAAATCCTCAAATCACCTCCCCTTTAATTAGATTGTTGTTGTGTAATCCCTAGGAAGTTATTGGCTTTTCTGATCCTATTAGATTTGTGAACTGCTAGAATTTCTATACACACAAAATTATAAGCAAAAGATCAGTCTGGAGATGAATAGTTTCTCCTGGGGTTCACTTTATGAAAAGTCTTAAGTATTTGATTGCAGTAAATTCAAGCAATTGACAAACAGATATTCCATGGAGCTCGCTCTTGACTAGCACAGAAATATTTATTCTTTCAGGATTGGTTCTTGCATTACTGTACAACCTTAAGGCAACTGTGATCAACAAGTTCCATGAATAAATAGATGGTTTAATGTCTGAGTTGAAGTCTGGCTCCAATGTGCAATAATCATCTCAAGCTACCTCATAAAAGGGCTATTACTAGAAATAGCTGCATATTGTCAAAGAGTTCACAGTGCTAGTGTTTCTAACAACAAGAGCTATCAACTAGGTATTTGATTTCTGGGTGATATTGAGAACTATTTATTTTGCCTCTGGTTCACCTAAGAAGGGAAATTTTGTGGCATGGCACAGCAGGAAAACAAAGAAAGAATTCCCTTAGTAACACAACATACCAAAACTGGAACTTTACTTCCAGAATTACAATGAAGGATCTGTGCTCCAGGGCTCTTTGTGCAAGAAAGGTGGAAAATGCATTATGAAGCAGTTAACTAGAATAAACACTGAAGACTGAAAAGGACTCTGTTCCTAAAGCTTTTCTATGGACATATCAAGAAATCTGTTCTAAAGGTTTGCTCAAAAAGAATTTATTACAAAAAGTTTTAAAGTTGGAACCTTAAATGTGTTTTTAGCATAAAACAAGTGCAGTAAAATTTTAAAGCAAAATAGCTCACATACTGTTGTTTTGTCAGTGCTTCCACAGGAGTAAGTATTCTATAGACTGAGAAATTTGGCATGCTCAGCTGCATAACAATCATCTCAACACTCTTGTAGCTTTTATGTTTCTTTTTAACCAGGAGTTCTGCTTGAATTCTGAACCAGTCAGTACATTGGTTTGTGCCTGCACAGTAAAATAGGGGCAAAGGAGGCAATAAATGCTAATTAAGACTCCCCTCTCATTTAGGTTCCTGATCTTTTGAAATGCTTTACAGTATAAACAGAAACCAAGACACCTGAAGAATCACTGGCATTTAAACCCTGCAGCACAACAACAAGCAATCATCTTACTAGTGATATGTATACCTTTCAAGGGTTTGGATTTATTTTAGGGCTAGTTAGATTTTGCTCATAAGCAGTTCACAAGTCCAATCAAATTGTATTTAACAGAGCACCAGCTGAAATTATCTAAACAGACATACAGACAGAAAAAAATCTTAAACCTCTCAAATTCCCACATTGACTAATCTTCTCAGAGTAGCAAGTTATACACAGTTTAAAAATAAAGCATACATAAATATGTCTTTTGAGTCAGACTCAACTTCTTGCATTCCCCATTTACGCAAGCATAAATTTGCAGGGGATCTACCTACAAGGAATATAAAAAGGGAGTGTTGATGATTTTGGCCCCTAACAGTTAATTTCATGTACCATAAATTAAAGGAAGCCAAAAAGAGAAGAAAAATTATGTTTCTTTTCTTGCAGGCCTACATGGTTTACTAGGGACCAAAGCAAGGATCAAGAAAGTGTTTCAATTCACTAAAATTCATGCGACACTCCCCCGCTTCAGGCCCCTTCTCATCTTTTAAGATTTAAAAAGTAAAATTCTAATCCTAGCTCTACCAATAATCTTCTGGATGACCCTGAGCAAATCACTTCACCTCTGTTCTTTCAGCCTAGCTGCAAAGCTGGATTAATTCTTACCCTCTCCTAGTGGTGTAAAAGAATGATTGTCATGCAGTATTCTGAAGCACCACAACATGCAAGAGATAAGGAAAACATACACCAGGCTTTGCATGAACTTTGTAAAGATAAACTTAGAAAGAACTGTCTAAGAGGTTTGTAGGGAAATCAACAATATTCTTACTCAAAAAAGTTTTCTTTTTACATTCCAAATGAATCCTACTTGAAATTCAAGCCATTTTAAAGACAATATGCTCATCTTTGATTTGTGTAAATAGGAGTAAAAAACCCAATTACCTCTTCTTCCCTTCACGACAAAGCCTTAGACTTGACTTAAAGTATGTAATACTTCATGCTTGCTTCAGCAGCCTCCAAAAATCCAAACAAAACATTGAAATAGCTCAATTTTGCCAGACTGGTCATGCAAATCCAGGTCACCATCCCAGTTCACCTGTAGCATGGCAAGGCACCAAATAGTGCAGGATAATGGCACAAGTGCTTAGTAATCTCAGTCATTTTTCTAGCCAGTAACCAATTAATTGATATTTTGAACTATACTCACACACTTGTTTTGCAAAATATTCCTATTAAATGCAAAGCTATATTACCTAGCGCTTCCAATAAGAATTTTAATTAAACTGTCAGCCTTTTGAAGCTGGAGTTATCTAAAGCCTGTTCTTACTGCTCTCTTATTACAGCTGGATTTTGTTTTCATTAGTTTCTTTCTTGTGGTGGCTTTATTCTCTGCTCTCATTACAACAAAGATTCATAGATCAAAATGACACTTTTGCAGGAAACTCCCAATTCAGCCAACACAGTGTTTGCTCATAAAGGATACAAACCTGCTTATCAGGAACACATTTCCTCTGTATAAATGAACACACAAGAATCACAATGACCTACAGCAGGAAAATTATTAAGTGCCAGTCGTTTGCATGGGCAGAGAAAAATTGTTCCAAAGGATTACAGAGCCTTATCCATCATGTACTTATCCAGGGGAATTATGTGCCCACATAGATGTTTGCAGGAATACAGATTTAACCACTTTGAGGTGATCATCTCCTGGCTTAGCTATTTGTTTGTAATTTAGAAAACAGATTTCTTACATGCATGTTAATATAGTTTGAAATGAGGAGTTTATCATCTCATCTCAGCATGGAGAACTGCTCACATGCTAGAGATTCCAATTTCAATAATTAAGGAACTGCCATTTCATTAGAAGTCCCCTCTTAGCAAGACCTCATTCTCATTGTTTGTCTGCATCTTAATACCTACTCTTCTAACAGACTAAAAGAAAAGATTTGTAAGGTGAAGAACTACAATAATCCGGCAGCATAAAAATTGCATCAAGAGGTCGTAAGACTAACACAGTGATGTTCCCAGATCCCCTCAGTCCCTTTAAATACTAAAGCATTCTGTGGCTCCTCATGCACCAGCCTGGGAAAAATGAAACTAGAACAAGAAGAATCAGTTTAAAGAGTCACTAGGTCTTCTGCCAAAGAAGTGATTTTTAGAAGCTGGACATCCAGTGGGAATGAAGCCAAAATGAAGTATGGCAGTTGAATGCAGGACAGGTATAAGGAAAGCAAAGATCTTGCAGAACTCCACAAGGGACAAAAAACTTCCACGTTATTGACCATCACACACAAGTCTTTCACAGACTGCTTAGTGTACTGATGGAATCCTCTATTCTATCAAAATATAGCCCTAAATCTAAGGGGAAAGTCTTTGGGTGATGTGTTTAGTGGAGCCTTTCCTCCCTCTAGTAAAGTGCTGTTGGTCTTAGTATTTCAACTGCAACATATTTACAGGCAGCACCATCTCCTATCTTCACATAGACATATTAAGCAGTAGAATTAATTATTCAAGCCATTCATCCTGTCCATGTTGTACAAGCTTTTGCTACCTTCAAACTGTAGAAACAGAAAAATAATGCATTTCCTCAGTTTCTGCTCACCAGTTCAGTGGCCTTCCCTACCTGCACATCCATTCCAGAACATTTCCTTTCAAGGTAAAGTTGTGTATCACAGCTATCCATCAGCAGGGAGACTAGCCTGTCTGCAGCCCAGTGCTGCTTTCCTAGGAGTAGAAGAAAAAGCTCCAGCTTCAGCAATAAGTATCCATTTATTCCCCAGTAAAGCCAACCAGTCCTGAACTTCAGTCAGTGACTAAGAGGAACAGCACTGACAGATGTCAGAGTACTTTCTATCAACCTGACAAGTTATCTAATGTCTACATGAATCAAAAAAAAAATGGGAAAAAAGGTGAATTTAAACAAAAGAGATCAAAAACTATTCAGGACATCAAACTCGTGGGATACCTACATGAGGTTAAGTACAGACTTGTAGTCAGACCCAGACCTACTTTCAGAACTGCTAAGTGTGTTTTTGTCCTATCACAACATACAATTAAAAATCAACTCCATGCTTATCACACCCTGCTTGTTAAAAGGCCCTATATCTTTGATTGTATAAGCAGAAAAAGGTTGTTTCTCATCAATTTATACACTTTTTCATCAGGTCACATACTTTAAGTGGTTTAAATATGAAGGATTTGGGTGAAAAGTAGTTTGCTTTTCAATGAAGACACAGTAGGAGACAAAATGGATAGTATACAAAAGGGAAGTTTCAGTTGTTCATCTAACTTAAAGCTTCCAGAAATACATCACTTTTATTGTAAACATGTATTACACACCACCATTCAGAAGCATACACCAGTACTTAGCTTAAAGAGTGTACCCTCTTTTTAAATATATAATGTGTCTTCAAAGAAATAATTTTTCAGACTGTGAAGTAGTAAATGAATAGGAAAAGTATATCACTTAAGTAGAACTGCAGTAACTCATGTAATATCTGATAAAATAGAGCAGCCTACACTAATACAAATGTTAGGGCTGTCACTACATGTATTCTCCACAATACTTTTTGCTTTATGGAGTCATTTAAACTGTGCACATGAAGAAAAATAAGGAAATCAATTAAATGTCAAAGGTAACATAAAAAAGGCTAGAAGTGCAATGGAATTTTAAAGTTATGGTATTCACAAATATAAAATTACAGAAGGGTCAACAGTTACAAAGTTATTGGACTAAATATTAGAAAGAAGTTCCTCACGACGTNGCTTTTTATCAGCGCGCTTGGAAAAGGCGCGGATGAGGAGCATGGATGGAGCCCTCCCTGGAGCTTCATTCGCAAAGCCTAATCATATATTTAGATATCATTTGGACTGTAAAATGCAACAATTTTGGATTCAGGAAATTCAGCTACACTTTTCATGTGGACATGCCTCAGAGGAGGCAATAAACGAAACAATAAGTCTCTGAAAAGAAAAAAGTCAGAGGGATATTTAGTGTGGTATTCATAATTATCAAGATGAGGTAATTACTCTCCCTCCCTATATTTGCTTTTATTCTGTAGAGCATAATAAGAGGTGATTTTAAGTTCAAAAATGTTAAACATGTACAAAGGAGCAACATTGGAGGCTTCATTATTGCAGAAGGTTGAAACAAGAAGGTGGTTGCAAAAGGTCAAATGACAGGACGATAATAAAACATTGATTTGCTTCTTCAGAAAACAAGCTGAACTCTGTTTTACTAAATTAACTGATTGTGGACAGAAGAGTCAAGTCCTGTGTTAA